>LUCM01001414.1:91280-103593 GCA_008360955.1 Fasciolopsis buskii | reverse complement strand
ACAAGTGTTTCAGTTCAGCGTAAGGCGTTCGAGACTTGGATACACGCGTGTTTACCTACACTGCCAAGCTACCATCGTTTGACATGCAGCTACCAAGGTAGACGAAATGGTCCACAATAGTTAGTTCCTCTCCTTCCAGTATCAAGTTCGGGACTACTGTCGTCCAGTCCTGTAACAGCACTTGACACTTTGAGGGTGCAAAGCACATGCCAAACCGAGCTACATATCTCGAGTCTTTCTAGTGCGCGTCATGCATGGAGCGCGGATTCGAACAGACACTTGACTTCATCTGCGTAACCTAGACCACAGTTTCCATCCATTTCCCGGTTTGACTCCTACATCCCGGAGACCTCGTAGAACATCTTCCATCATTTCGTCAATGACGAAGTTGAACAGGAATGGAGCGGTGGGGCATCCTTGTCGAACACCACTAGTCGTTTTGAATGAACTTGACAGTTCACCGTATACTCTCACGCGACCATAGGTATGCGCGTACAATGCTCGCAACAGCTTTAGGAACTTCGCTGGCATACCCTTCCGGTGGAGAGCACTGAATAGTGCTGTCCGATCCGCTTAGTCGATCGCACCTTTCAGATCCAGGAGACTACGATCGTAGGGCGGCGGTGCGCGTGGCGGGTTTCTAGTATTTTGCAAAGAGTGAATATCTCGTCGATTCAACCTTGACCTGGCCGAGATCCGGCCTGTTTTTCGCGGATATTAATCTTGCGATTCGGTGTCAAAAATGTACTTGGGAATGATTCTTCCCGGCTACCATTTCGTTCGGTTTCTAAAACTCACCAGCATTGAAGCGTACATTCAACTAAGAAGAATCAAGAACAATCCCTCCACAAACTGTTCCCAATCGATTTAAAAAGGTGGACGAATTACATTAGTCCTTCGGAAAATACGTGGAACATAAAGCTATTATTTTTGGGCCCCTCTGTTACGACTGTGAGCAAACTGCAGGACATGCGTTCCACTAAGAACACAGGCACCTATTGGATTATCGCCAGTCTGTCTCCTCGTCATGACAGCGATCAAAGTATGGAAATGGTCCCGGATGACGTTAGCGGAACAGGATGACTACCGCAATATTAATTCAGCATCAAACGACTGTGTGGTGGTGAGATGACACTACTCCGCCTGCCCGAGGATCACAAGAAATTGACCGCGATGAGGCTTGCACAGGTGGACTCTCGTCGACCAATCGAGGAATAATGAACAAAAAACAGTTAACGTTCCATTTCCAAACTTGTTCCGTGATCAGTCAGATTGTTCCCAATTAGCTTTGTCAATCAACTCGTTTCGAAGCTTGTAGAACAAACAGGTTAACTTCTTCCATATTCCTCTTATGCGACTGTAAATTTTGTCAGCGTATTGCGGTTTCACGTCTTATCTTCTTAAATAGGAACAATTTCCTTCGTTACTACCAGGGTGTCGTAATTAGACATACTGGCTAAGTGGCTGCATATCTTATCGTGCCAATCAGAGGACCATAAATAGACATCAAAATATTGTTTTCTCGTAAACGGACCGATCAATCCAGATCGTTTTTTCGGCCATCATCAGTCATTTCCAAATTACAAAACGGTGATTTTCCTATTTCCAACCCTTCTCCGTTAAGACACAACGTATCTTTCTTTTATTCAGGTTATCAAGACAGAGAGAAGTCAAATACTACGAGATATTCGCATTTCGGAATACTTTTGTCACTCACCAATATCGAAAACATTCGGATATTTATAAAACATTCTCGTAGTAAAAAATGAAGCGATAATTAGGTATTTTTTCTAAGGAAACATAATGGTCTGGAATATTTTAGTCACTAACTTGGCATCAATTACATGAGAGACACATTGATCGTAATCGTATCGGTTTTGAACACCAATGTGAATTACGTGACCTGATAGGCAAAGCCTCGTTGAATGCAAGTTGTTTCAAATTGTCGTTAGGCCGGAGTAGCTTAGAATTCATAATGAATTTCGATTTTTTGTTGCTGATAGGAAAAATCTCACATCATCTTCTCGGTTAGCCTCGTGGGAATGTGTCCATACATTTGTCGCGAGAACAGCCAGTTCGTTTAGTGCCTCTCTAAATATTGTCTGCTTGAATGTATATGAACTGATAAGCAATAGGCGAAGCTGAATTTTGACGGAGGCGATTATCACGGTTGTTTAATTCAACCTTCTGACTATACGGTAGAAACTGGAGTCACGCGTCTGGGAACTTGCGATTGATTAGAGTCCGTCATGCATTTTGTTCATATGATGGTCATCACCTTTGCAGGCCAACGTAAGGTAGGCCTATCCCTCGTGGGATTCATAGGCCGAGTCACTCATGGGACTATTTCAACCCTAGATGCATGAAAATCTCTCGGGATAACAATGACACTTCAGTGTCTCTCAAAGAACTGCTTCTCCTCCCTTTAACGTATTAGTAAAGCAGATAATTTTTTCCGGGTTGTGAAGCATTCTCTTCAACTCTGTTTCGTATGTTTTTGAAGCGAAGCTTGACGAGCCGGAATATTCGCTGTTCCATGTTTCTCCTCCGTGGATGCACCGTCACAGTGTTCTCTGCTCTGTCAGACACCTTTTGTGAACGACCGTGTTTCTATTAAATATGCTCCAATTTACCCCAGATATATGTGACTGTATTAGTCATAACAATAAATCACCGAGAATAACCTTGTCCCCAGTCGTGTTGCTCTCAGTGCAGCAATACATATCTCTAATTTTACGACTGCCCGAACGACGAACGTTTTGTTGGCTCCGTGTTCGTTGTAGAGGTTTTTCAAAAATCATACCAAATTCAGTTTCCGTGAAACGATTCTTCTTGTCTTCGTAGTTTTCAACTACCCGGAGTTTCGGCCACTAAGTCCCGTTGTACAAAATGTGAAAAGATGATAGTTCAGTTGGCTTTAAACATGAATATGATAGACCTATTTCGTCGATTCGCGGTGGTTTCGTGATGCTGGGTTGTGACAGACAAATTGTAATCAACACACCCATATGGATGCAACTCGATCTTGCCAAACAGCGAACAAGCGAAGAAATCACAAGACCAGATTGAGATCGCATCATCCCATCGGATACCAGTGGCCAGCCAAAATAGTGGCCAGATCAGAAGGCAACAGTGCGAATACATACAAACTGAGGCCATATCGTGAATTGTGCCAACCGATCATGATGGGTGGTCCGTATTTGACAAATTGGCGATGAATTATATGACATGAAAAAGCGTGGAACAAGATGGACCAATCAGAGCGCGACCCGGACAACCAATGAAATGATGGCAGTCGCATAAGCACAATAATGCAAGCAAAGTAATCTTTACATGCGTGGTGATTTTACTTCAGAAATATAACTCAATGTGTTAACTGACTTCGGCTGTTTTCGCGTGAGATAGTGGGGATGAGTGATAGCGATCTACAGATGGGATTGTCCTTCTGGGTAGCAAAATTCGGAACAGACAATAGACGTTGCTTCACAAAAACCGCTCGCCCTTCCAAACCGCTCGCCCTTCATTGCTTGGTGTCTTTAGCTTTCATACCATCCAGTGTTTCAAAATCCCTTTCACACTACATGCTTTATCGCTTCTGTCTCACTTCTTTCCGATTATCCTCAGGAAATTTTGACAATGCTGCGTGTCTTCCAGGTTCCGTTCATCGAAGTCAATTCTCGCTCATTTGTCTAACTAATCGATAAATGCATAGGACATACACGTGCACTTCAGGTGAGATGTTTATTTTGCTTTGAAAATAATCGTAAAGAATGTTTTTTGGACACGAGTTCAGGCTCCACATATCGTCCTACTTTCGACCAAATACGCTTGAATGAAATTCCCCAAATTCGTTGCCACGATCTTGAACGAAAGTCGGTTAAACTGTCGATGTGTGTATGGATGTATATAGGTATATATATATATATATATGTATATGTATTTATATGTGTGTGTAATTCGCTCTTACGAACCACACAAGTTGCATTTTTTCACCTCAGTGTATCTCATGGTTTGTCTCACTGCCACGCAGTCAACGATCGGCTTTCTCATAACTGAAATATCAGTTCCTTATTCGTACAGGTTTAACAATCCAAGGCAACAAGTTTAGGCTCACGGCACTAACCAGTCCAACTGTGTGGGGCTGTAAAGATCAAAGACTTCGCTGTGTGACGGGCGGATCGTTTAGAACAAAATAAATTACGGTAGCGACTGGCTGGGACAACTGAGGAGATCAAATCTGTGAACGGTTCGTACGTGATCGTGTCGCCGTAAGGATCCAATCTAGCGCTTCGAGGTTATTTCACTGAATTTGTAAACAAACGGTTGTGTTCATTATTGTAGAACTTCTTAACTCGCTCAACTCGCCTCCGTTTGTTCAGCTGAGCAAACGAACAACAAAAACTGACGACTGATTCATTGTTCCTTAGCCGGTGACACTAAAAAGCAGTCTTAGTTCTACCCAGGGTTGGCATTCACTTTTCTGTCGGAGTACACAGTTCAGTTGATTCGCGCTTAACAGTGAGAATACCGCTAACCGGGAGGAGCTGCCTGATTTTCGGGAGTTGAAAGTGTGGCACACAGCGCAGCCGGAACCACGAATCTAGACAACTAACACAGAAGCGCGTAATGTTTTGCGCAAGGACCGATAGGTTGTGAACCACGATCCCACATTCATCTGAATGAGTTACCAAAAGATTCGAAAAAGGAGTCTACTGTACCCGGGAAAGCTGTCGAGTCTTCTCGACCAGTATGCACTAACTTTCATGAAGTGTGCTGGCCGGAAAAAGAAGCCGACTAGTCTATAATCAATGTTCAGTTAAGATCGAGTGACAATCGAAAGTCAACAATTCCACCCAGTTGATATCCGTGTGAGCGTTCGAATCCGTTCGAATCCGATATCAGTCTGCCAAGGGAGTGTACTGGTCCTTAATTAGTGACTGAAATTGGACGAACTAGAACAGACGTTGCTGAATGTTCGACTGACCGGCGAAATGTAGTCAATTTCTCTCTCTCTCTCTCTTCGCCGTTAGGTAGAACACCAGCGGATTGTTAATTTCCGTTTATCATGTTACAGCAAAACTACCCATTTTCATTTGTAATTTTCCAGAATTGATTGTGCAGTCAGGTTCAGAATGCAGACCACTGTTAAGAAGGGGCATATTGGATCGTACTTAGATATGGGAGAAATTTGTTTGAGGAATATCGATGATCTGAATATCTCTTCCAGTCCAAATGGGTAAGTAAAACATGGCGTACTTCCGAACCCCTAATGTAACTAGGAGGTTTAGAGGCATATGGACTAATGAGACCGGCTGAAAATCACGTGCTATAACTGTTGTTTATTGTGAAACCTTAGTGCATCAGTCTGTCGGCTGACTATGGTTCTAGCGTCTTAGTAGCTGTACGTTTAACCAAAATGTCGCGGTATCCTGACTTTGAGACGATATCGAGAAACGTCAACTCGTTGGACCATATACAGTTCCAATACCCGAACAAGTGTTTGCAATCGGTAGTCAAGCTTTTGAACATGAAAGATAAGATTTTTCTACTACCGATTAACTTCTCCACTTGGCAGCCCTCTGCTGGCCGCGCCTTCCTTCGTGAAAAATGATATACATTGTTATTTCAATAATAAGGAAAGTAAAGTGGTAGAAAATTAGAAAAACGTTATTTTGTCTGCAAGGAGCCTTGGTAATCCACAATTTGAGGATCCTCTTAACGTTGAATCATCGCGGTTTTTCTCTTGTTGCATGCATGCACGCCCGTTTGAACTTGTTCCTTGATTGTGGCTCACTCATGACCGCTTTAAACTACGTTGATTACTGTCTATCCCATGACTATTGACTCACATACAACAGCACAAATGCACTGAAAGGCACAATAGAAGCAGAGACACAGGTACACAGAACCTTAGACACGGGACACTGGTCGTTTCAGCCAATCAACTTCGTGTATCTCTCCATAAACCAACCTACCCGTCATTCGCACAATCACATGACAGTTGGCCAGTCGGAAGCACATGATCTGCACGTGACCCAAAGATTTGGCGACTTTTGGTTGCTAGTTTTTTGTTCATTATTGTACCGTTTTTTTTTTGATCAGCGAAGTTTATTGGCAATAAGTCTACTCGTGGTCTGGAACTGAAGTGAACGACATCAAGGTCGACCGCCCAGGAAAGTTCTGAAGCATCTTGGTATAGGGTCATCCGTAGTCGATTAACGGTAAGAGCTATCAACAAAGACTGTCTATTCGCATTGAGACGTTGGTCGTGATGCTTGCAGATCCACACCGAATCAGTCCGTGGACAATGCTCTGTAGATCACGAGTACCAAATAGTAACAACTGGAAATCAACATGTATGATATTCCCGTTCTCCGGAGTCAAATTTCGTACTGAAAAAAAATCTATTCGAATTAAGTTTGGCCACTTCACCTGAAACAAGTGTATCTGCTCAACTGACGAAAAATGACTAAAGATGGAAAACCTATCGTTAGACCCCTTCATGATTATCAGTTTGAGAGACGCGTACTTCGATTTACATCCGTAAAACGCACCATTTTGTGACAATCGCCTGCCTTGGGGATTTGAGTTCTAGCTCTAGCCGGCGGACTCCAGTTGTCTTGCATATTACAAAAACTAAAACCGGTTTAGTCACTAAAATTGACCCTAGAAACTGACTTTTGTAATTTTTCCGTGTGATCACGTCCAACGAATTTCGAATATCACTGAGTAGACTCATCATGTATAATGTATATCTTTCTCAACAGCGAAGCCACAGAATCATCGCACATGTATTTCACTTAGGTCAGAAATTATCGAGTTGACCAGGTTACAAAAAGTGCATATACTACAAACTTCATAGAGAAATTTGTGACCAAATTAAGCGAACACTTATGGGATCACCAATATCCGGATCTTTCGCTGAAGCCTTGAGGCAAGCCTTCGAACACATTGCACTACTCAAGATATAGTCAAAGACTTAGATCCGATTTGATGATGACAGTTTTGTCATTATCTTCTATCTTTTGCTTTCCGTCATTTATAAAATGACAATGTACATCATCTTTCAGGAACGGGGCCGCGGCCAGCAGAGGGCTGCCAAGTGGAGAAGTTGATCGGCCGTGGGAGGATTCGAACCCGCGACCTTTAGGTCCAAACGTCACCACTCTATCCGTTTGGTCATTGCCGGCCAAGTGCTTCGATATCGAGAAAGCATAGAGAATATTCAATAACATTTTCGATGGAATCCGATTCGCCAAGGAGGTTAAAAATGCCGGAAAACGTCCTTTTCTAGAAGGATTGATAAGAAAAACGACCAACGGGACTCTAAAGATGTCTGTGTATCGGAAACCGGATACAAGGCTTCCCCAATCACCAGCCCAAAATTTACAAGATATCCTGCGTGCGAACACTGTTCAACATAGCAAAAAAATTCTAACAAAATAGAACTGTCAAATTTAGAAAAAATGATCTCTCCAAGAAGTTGCAACGAAACGGGCAACCCAAAAGTTTTCAAAAGAAAAACCGCAGACGGGCTGAACAAGGAGACAAATAAACGAGCAAAATCGAACAAGAAGATAGTTCTACCTTATATCAAAAATGTATCCGAAATGAATATAGGATAGCTCGAATCACAAGATATCACAATCGCTCAAAAACCCACCAAAATTATGCGAAGACTTATTTCGAACTCCAAAAGAAGTAAACAAGATGCACGATAGAAGCAATGTTATCTACAAGGTGAAATGTGAAGACTACGAAAGTACTTCACCGGTCAAACTGGAACGAAACTTGCTACCTAAATGCATGAACACAAATTTTCCACAAGAACACGGGATCCCATTTCGTTGATCTCCGTTCGCGATGATCAGAAATAAAATACATTTATTCTGGACACGGTTGACATTCTGGATCAACCGAACACAAGACATTGGAGAGAGTGTCTGAAAGCCTGGCACTTGTCAACCAATTCCGTCAACACACGCATTGAAGTGGACCAAATATCCAGTGTACTAAAGCGCACGAGCTAAATGGATTGATTGGTCTAAGAATTTTTTGGAGTTTGGAAGAAGCGGGCCTATTTCAAGATCGCAGTTGCTGAAACGATCCCCAGTTAAAAATAACCTCACAACTACATAGCCGGAATTAGTAATATCACCGAAATTAGTTACGCTGCTAAAATTGGTAGCATTGCTATTTCAAGGTCAAAGCTACGGTAACTTACAAAGCGAACTTATTCTGGAGTCAAAGTTATACCTGGTGCAACATTACTACAAATAAAGCCGGACAGACAGGCCATTGCCTACACACTGATGATGTCACCTCAGCTGGTAATGAAACCTAGAAATTTTTTATTGATTCGGTCGGAAGACATTGAATCCTTTATTCAAAGACTAGCGAATTTAATAATCATAAAGCTATCTCCCAAAAAATAAAGTCGGTCACATTATTTTTTCCGGTGCTCATTCGGGATCACTGATTGGCTATTTTTACTTCTTAAAATATTTTCTTTGAGCTTCAGTCCTGCAGACCTCCCGGTGATAGGCGATTAGTCGAATCTACTTCGTGATTGGTAGTCAAATGGTACTACAACGAACGATTGGTTGGTTGAGCGGCCTACGGACCTTGTAATGAAATATTTGTAATCTTTTTGTGATCTCATAGCCCAATATTGATTGTAAAAGGAGGCAATTTGTGTTTATCTTGTCTGGTTCACGGTTTGCTATCCAAATTCGGTCACAATTTTTCAACGAAATGCCGTCGCTGAATCATTTTCACCTCGTAAAATCACTGATTTTGCTTTTCTGATCGTTTGTTGTTCAGAATGCTCTGCGCACAGAACGAATAGACAAAATCCAACCAAATCGTTTTTGATCGCAGTTTAATTTCCCCAGTTTATGCGCTTTGTTCTATTCAATTTGCTGATTATCGTTCCCCAAAAAATTGTCATCCCGGTGGTTCAAGCTTTTACAGCGAAGCGAAGCAAGTCACAATCAACATAGTTTGCTCGGCTGAGCATATTGTTCCTTTTCAAACCATGGTCACAAGAGATCTATGTTCTGGCTACTTGAACATTCCCGGCCCGATTCACCTATGTGTCGAAAAATCTTGCTTTCGTTCTTTTGGACCTACTTCCGACTGTATTGGTCCCATTGTCCGGAGTGACAGCTTCAACTGGGACTCTCAGTTGGGAGAGTCGTGGTGTTATCTATGCTATACCTGTTTCTTGCTACCGTGGTCTCCATCTGTTTCAGAGTAGTTTTGACATAATTGTTGTCATGTCTTCAGTTGATTGCTTGTGATTGGTTTGTGCTTTGCGACCGACTGCTCTCTCCATTCGTCGTACTCTTGTGTACAATATGTAACTCATATGGTCGAATCACACCAGACTAGGCTCATACGCGCCAACAAGAAGACAAACGGCACAGGACAAGATTTATTCAGCAAAAGATAATGGTACAGCTCGTAGATGTTCGGACACCGTGTTTGAACTGCCCAAAATATCTGACGTATCCACGTCCACCAGCCAATTACACAGTAGTCCCACTTTGTTGTCTCTAACCAACCTACTTACTTCTCGCGCATGCATTGTGACTGGGTGGAACACCTACTCAGTGTTGCTACTTTCGTTCCAGACCGGACTGTGTTTCGACCTATCCCATTCTTGTTAAGCTGCTTTTGATTGGTTGGCCAGAAATTTTTTACCGACTGAACTTGTAAATCTAGTCCCAACAATAGTCGTGATCAAATATGTCCGGACAATTGTACACGAAGCGTTCACAACCTGAACGGACAGCAACAAAAAAAAATCACAATTGATTCGACAAACCAAGTGATAATTAGACTGTAATTATCACTCCATACCGAGTTCGCAGTGGTTCCGACAAAACCACGCGAACAAATAAGGTGGGGCAGTGCTTCCAATCAACCTGAAATCATCCGATTACGCACATGACGGAAAGCAAAAACAAACTAACGTAGGTAGAAGTTCGATATACGAACCGAAAGGGGTAATTTGTACAGAACGATACATCGTTCGTTCGGTTATGGGTTTCCGATGTTGAAAATAGAGACAGGACAGACTAATGGAGTTTGATTGAGGCAAAACGCGGTAAGACCGTTCTTGAGTTGCTCCAGGATTTCTGGTCTTTGTGTTTCTACCACCAAATTTGTTCGAATTTGTCGGTTGTTTCTATATGCACACGATGCGATTTGAAATTTTGCTCTTGTTACAGAGTATTCTGGTGACCTGGACGATTGAAAATCATAGTCAATCATTAACGGGCTCGAGTAAATTTTTACTTGGCAGATCTTTGGGAATTTGGACTTCCAAATGGTCCTTTTCCTTGCCGTTTATTTTGTTCTGCTTGAATTCATCTCGTTTTTGTTTTTAAAGGCAAGCAATCGACGATTGAAGACTGTCATATGACATAGTCTCTAGCACAAACCAAGAGGCTATATCCAACGGAAGAAAAACAATACATCTTGATCTCTAGATAAGTCTGGATCGTAGTAAACTCATCAAACGATATATGACCACTATCGTTCAGTTTAGTCTGATTAGAATCTAATCAGGTTGAGTGAAACATAACATGAATAAATGATCAAAATGATTAAGTCTTACACGGCCGGCCGTGGTCATTAAATCTGAATGTAAAGGTCGCGGGTTCGAACCCACCCACCTTTGGTCAACTCCCCCTGCTCTCGGTCATATGTTATGTAACTCATCACGTTCACACAGCCTTGTCATTGGGGCCGAACATTCGAGTTGTGACACTTCAAAGTTTAACAGGTGTTCATGATGTGTGGTCTAGTGTCTTCTAGAATTTCACTGTGGTTTTCTTTGGAATATGAATTTCTTATCTAACATCCAGTTACTAGAGGTGTACCGAAAACCAGTAACGTAGGTTGAAAATTTTGATAGTCTACACGCGAGCTTACAATGTGCTCAAAATGTTTCACTTTTGCGTACGGATCCCATGCACACGCGTTGGTGATAATAAAACGGATGACCATAGTTTATACAGCATTTCCAAGTTTTTGCATACTTCAAAATCGGTGTTCTGAAGCGGGACTACACGGTTGAAATCGGCACCTCTTGGAGGACCCAGAAGTTTGTCATCAGCCCGATGGAGCAAAAGGAATCAAATCTTTTTATCTTTTATCTTTTACTTTAGTTAATGAAACAACAATGTACCTCAATTTTCGGGAAGGAGGCCGCGGCCAGCAGAGGGCTGCCAAGTGATAGAAGTGACCGGTGGTGGAAGAATTCAAACCCGCGACCTTTACGTCTAAACGCTACGACCTTATCCGTTTGTCCACCGCCGGTCTTAGTTTGTTCTGTTGGGTCATTGTGGGCTCACAACCAACTAGAAATTTATCGGATCTTTTCAATTCATTTCTTAATGAAAAAATGCACATCACAATTCACGAAGGGAGCCCCGGCCATTTGATGGCTGCCAAGTGAAGAAATTGACCCCTTGATTAGAGGATCCGACCATGTGATTATCAAGTTCACACTTCATGACCTAATTTGTCTGACCACCGCCGGCAACAACAGACATCTAGAAAATAACAAACTACTGCAACCTAAGTCCAGGATCTTTGACAGAATTTGAGTTCGATGCCTATGACGTGGCTCAATTCAGCACTCCTTAGAAAAGAGAAACATTTCACCATTATTCTGGCCTTCTTGTACCCAGTCCAACCGTAATTATTGGAACAAAGTTGTTCCGTTCCTGGAGGTCTTCACTTGATCAGAATTTCGCAAATTGGTTGGAAGTAATCTCGCACGAGCATCAAAAACCGTTTAACTAACCGAATTTGTTTCTAGCATTGAGATGACAGTGATGCGCGTATGTGAGAAATACGCTAATTTTGCCCGTTGTGAGGGGTGAAATCTAAATGTGTAACTGATTATTTCCAAAAACGAGTGACTGAAGACATATGCCAATGACAAATACAATCTCGGTTTATAGTATGCTCTATTAAGAATCATTACGAAAGGTTAAAAACAACGCCTTATAGTGATCAACTTGATTGAACATCTGTCATCAAGAAGGGCACAAGTTCGAATCCGAAATCCGGCCGTAGCTTTGGTGGTAGGCGGCAATTCGCTGTCGCCCAGCAAATCGCTGCCGATAACCTAATGGGACCTTTTGTGATTTTATGTCACCCCAAGTTTCAGGATCATGGTTACTGGTCCGATCTCCTCTCATATAGTAGGCCCTAGTGACTATGGCCCCTCTTAATACTTTCAGCCGAGAATCATGTCATAAACAGTAGATAAATACCCCGGAGAATGCCAGTAATA
>LUCM01001414.1:64247-86437 GCA_008360955.1 Fasciolopsis buskii | reverse complement strand
GGAACAAATATTACTGACATGGAAAGTAAACAAATCATTCTGATGTACAAGTGGATCTTGTCCTAATTTGGGCACACGATGATGACACGTATGCCTGTCTGTCTGTCTGTCTATCTTTCTTTATGTCTGTCTGTCAGTGTGTGTGTGTGTGCATGTGCATGTGTGCGTGTTGATTTCACCGATAATTCAACATCACTGATGACAAGTACATTGTGCACATGAGAGGAAAAAATGCACGCAATTTGCCAACCGAATTCGATCGATCGGACTGTGCGGATCGTGTTCGGTCTTTGTTTTTCTGTTGAACATGACGCGATCGGACTTGCGCAAAACACAATTGAACGAATCAAACAGTTCTGATTTGGATATATGGACACAAATAAACACACAAACACACACGCAGAGGATTGCCCGTTCGAATTTGTGTCTCGTGTCATGCGATGCTCAGACGATAACACATCCCAACGTAAAGATATTTCACACGAGATCCGTTCACAATGTCATGGGATCAAACGGAGTCTGAATCGTTGCCATGGGAAGCAGGTTGAGAACGCCCGATCGAAACGGTTAGCACAAACTCAAATTCGAAGTAAATAAAATGGTTCCGTATATTTGGACTCAATCGTTCTCCAATAAATCACACTGTGCTGGTTCAACATCGTGAATGTGTGTATGTGTGTGTGTGTGTCGACTTGCTTACATTTGCTATGAACGGTCGCACGAATACCCGATGAAAGAGTTCCGATGCATTACGCATTGGTATTTTTTGTCAAATGGTTCACTATACTAATCAAATTTGCACAGGAGTTGATCATTTAAGTGATGACCTAGAACACACACACACACATACGAGGATACACATATTCTTAGGACTCAAGTTAAGATCGAATCGCGAATGATGCTACCAATTTTGAAATGTATACTCTGCAAACAGATCCGGGAGCTATTTATCCAAGCTATACCTAATGTCAAATTAGACGGTCAGCGACCATCTGGCAAAAATTTGGATCACGTGACGAGTAAAGCTCGGTATTGCTTCCCTTGGTTGCGATCTTTAAATTTGACAAAAAGCATACATCAATAATAACGCTTTGATTTCAAACACTATTTATAAAGGATTGAAATTTCCGCATTTTCGTACAGAGAACACTAATATGTAATTTAATAAAAGCCAAATATCTGGTCCGACCAATAGCAAAAAACCGATTGCATCAGGAAACAAGTAAGCAACGAAATATCAGAAGTACAGAAAGAAAAAAACTAAATCAACTAATAAAATAGCCTTAGAAAAACTGCAGCCACTGGACAAGAGACCGGAAAATGACGACGATGATAGAAAAATTGCTTCAAGTCGATTTTCTCACACGGGTTTAAAGACCGTATTGCTAAATCGCTGACAATAAACGTCTATCGTGTTTGCACCAGTCAAAACGATGGGATAGGGATATCAGTTCTATGGAATCAGCTAACGCCATGGTTATTTAAGCCACCCGAATAAGACTTCAACTGACCTACCCATATAGGTCACACAGATAATGTGACCAGGTAGGAATGGTACACGATGTCTTCTCCAAGCACCGATAATGAACACGCAGATGCACATCCAACACCCTTTATAGTTCGATTGTAAAACATGTTCTAAATCGAAACATTATTAAAAAATATGCGGTCAACGAACACGCGCATTTTTTGGCATTATCAGTTCTCACACAATTTCATTGCTATTAATATCGTGTGGGAATGAGAGAACAAAATTTTCCCACGAGCATACGATCGATTTCGGGTTATTGTCGCTCATCAGGTGTGCGGACCGGATACTCTCCTGTCCAGTCATCTGTATCCAGTCATATAAGAAACTAGTAGAAAAATATTGGAAGATCTGATAAAATTCGTTATGGGAACACCTTGGAGGATGTACACTGCCAAATTCCCGGAATTTGTTCCAAATCAGCTGTTTCACTGGTGAGTGAATAACAAAGTCACATGGACGGGTTTAAAACTGAGCACAAATTTTTCGTATTAGTTCCATCTATTTGTTCCCCTGTGAAGAATATAGAAATTGATAAGCATGATGCAGGTTCACACGCATTCGCGCACAACAAAATTAGCCAAAAGCAGGCGTTTCTCTTACTCAATTCCGTGTAGTGTGTTTTCGATAGATCCCACGTCCATTACCAAATAGGTCGGTATTAAAGTAGTATGAATGTTATCAGATAGTAAATCCGGGGATTGCCAACCGGACCGGACTACGGATTCACTTGACACCCACAACTCGATATCAGTTCCTCAATCTTGAAGGGTTAAAGTGACTGAAATGATGCCCAATCTAACTAAATTTTTAACATTATATCGAGGAACTAGAATGGATTCCATATCTGAATTGAAAACTACCGATGCTATAAACCCCTACTCAGTTTGGACACAAAAAAATCAATTGAAATATCCGTAATTGACACTAGGACACGTGATTCATTTTTGCTGACAGATGGCAAAATATAAGGAAGCAAATTGAAATGAATGAATAAAGTCCTTTGAGTGTGACTTTGTTTGTCACTTCTTTAAAAAAAGCATCTTACATAAATCAATCTAAACATGTTCAAATGGGTGACAGGATTAAAACTCCCAAATCGTGATATGTCCTAGTCCAAACAACAACAACAACAACGCACTATATTTGCTTTTTTTGTGCTCACCTACCACTCAAGTCAATTCGAGCCAAATCGAATAATGCTTTTGTGCAATCAGGTGTGAATGGATGTTCGAGGCAAACAAACAAAAATATATGACGAACAATTGGAGGAAATGTATACATAAGTCAGTATGAATTTTGTAAAACTAGGTGTTATATGTTAGCTATAAGGTGCTTTTATGAAATAATTCATCATGTCATATTTACGTTCAGTTCCTCGTTAAGAAACCATTGAAGCATTGTACACCAACTTGCCAGGAATCATGAGTAGTGAGTGCATGCCCATCGCGACTGAATAAAATCGCATAAGCTCCCGCGTCACTCATTACTAGCTCGCGGTTTATGTGTAAACCACTACTGGTAAGGAATAATACTACTCCTGTACACATAAGTAGGAGAATCCCGAAAATCTTGGTCAATGCTGCGAGAAGACAACGCCTACAGTGGGATAGCACACTGTCCCAGGCAACCGAATGCTCACTGAACAAAGGAATCTTTAAGTTCGTCTCGGTTAATTCCCCCTGTTCTTATCAGTCCCCTTCTCGTTTCTCATTCAGTTGCTGAAAATGAAGACAATCCGGTCCAGGATGTCTGCCCTCATCCTATTCGAATCATCGAAAACAGTTTACACGGGGCATAATAATCAGCTAAGTTAAGCCAATTTTTACAGCTTTTCAAACAATAAACCGCAAAGTCAATAAAAACAAATCTTGACCAATTAAAACGCGACCTGGGATGAAAACAGGCACGTCCATTAGAAAAGGCATTTGAGTGGGCGGGGGGGGGGAGAATCGGTGATAAGATCGATCGAAGTAAACATTTTTTACACCGTCGTCTCGGAATACGTTTGACATATTTGCCCCGTTCCCGATGATCGGTAATTAACCAAGCGATTTTCACTCGACCGATCAATCTTGAAAAATCGACCACGTGTTTTTCTTGACAAAAATGTTGTTTTCGAACAGCGGCTGTCAGTTGTCTGGTAAATCGAATCACAACATCATTGCTAATTTGACGTACAAGCTATCGAACTTATCACTCAAAGCCTCTTATTCATGTGATCGTAAATTTCCCAACATAAACAATGTACTCCTTGCCAAAACGTATCCTTAATAACAATGGATTATCATAATGAAAATTCATTTGACAGATTCGATAAAGAGTGAGTCCGAGAGCAGAGGAAGGGTAGAAGGATGAAAGGAAAGCAATTAATAAAGTGAATAAGTGAACGGCTTGGAGTAGCAAGTAAGAATCCGTAGGCCAATTTTGAATTCCTCTTCAAGGCTTAGCGTTATGTCAGCAAGTCTGTCGACTGTGGCCTAAAATCTCTTAATCCCGGCTCATAGTACTCTAGACACGACAGACAAAGTCTTTTTTCAGAACACAAAATGGATCGAAAGATTGCAACTCACGGTTATAACTGGTTTTTCTAAGGCTCTGATCATGGAGCTTGGCGTTTCGATCGCAAACAACTTTTCATCATCAGCGAAGGTGAAATCGACAGTACATGACTCGGTTGGTGGTGCTCCTCTACATCCTTGACCTCGTAACTAGCCTAGTCATTCTTTGTAAATCTGTCCTTTGATCCCTGAGAAACGACGTTCAGTCTGAGTTGTCAGATCATTATTTCCATTTCTAATATGAGAATATTTGATGATATAGCCTCATAGTTGGTTCCTCAAAACTAATTCAGTTTCAAGACTGTTTGTCTGCATGACTTAATTTCTGGATTTCCAATCAAATTGGAGAGTTTGCTCTTCATCCGACTGTACACGTGACCCAGTTCGATACTTCTATTGATCGGACGATTTGACGAGTATTAGGGTATCCAAAATTTCTTTGCATTCTTTGTATTTGTCTGATCAGCGATTCGAAAATGACGAAAGCACCAACAACCTGAGTTAAGACCGTCAAACATTTGCACAATCCACGAAGTCCTAATTGTCGTTATAATATTACAGTCTGTATAAGCTGCTGAAACGGGTGAATGTATCAACAGGCCAACTCTGTGTGTATTGTACAAGAACTATATTCATATCGATTTTTTTCAAAGGGCGATAAACTCCACGTTGTTGGTAGATGTAATGCGCCAACGTTTCAACTGTCTTGAGAAAGACTATCCACGGTAGTCGAAACGTTGGGGCATTACATCTACCGACAAGGCTATGTTATTAACACTATATCATTCACAATTAGAACGAATACATGGCGCATGGATTTTCCATTACACTCCTTACAACATTTGGGAATGAACTCCATCTTTTAATCAGGACTAGGGAAGTTTAGCCGTTCATAGGTACTTTTTTGGTTTTATCTTTATTTGAGTTCGGTCAAAGTTTCTGAGTGCTCGACAATGTACGGTTTGTGGTGCACCTAGGATTTTATTGGAAAAGTCAGTCGCGTAATAGTAATTGTCCCTGTCGTTATTTAGACATAACACTTATTGGTTTTGCTTTTGCGCATGGGAGTTTTATCGTACAGTCACGGTGTTTTGATCCCATCCCGTGGTTTTTTTCTAGACACCAAACATTTATTTTAATTTGAAAAATACTCGAAAAAAAGAATTTAAGGTTTTCAAGGAGTGTTTGATCCGCTGATCTAACGTCTCAGTTTTTCAATCTCTCGGAGCCATAAAACTACCAGATGAATTCAACCATGAAGATATCCAAAATCGAAGTTCGCTTTGGTTCGTCAAGTGGTCAGCGCGTCTTCACCGTTTCCTATTGGTCCGTTGCTACCCGCCAACTTGGGCACTTTTATTCATAAGGGATGTTGGGGCGATTCATTATTTTACGACTTATTCATTATAGGAAATCTTGTGAATATTGCAACCTCAATTGAATTGATCATTTTAACCAAGCAAAAAAACTAAATCATCGAACTCCCAAGAAGACAGAAAGCGTTTTGTTTAATGTGCTCTCCGAATCGAGATAGTCTACGTTTTCTTGCCCGGACTCTAGGAATAGAGATTAAAACGCACTGGGCTATTGTCAAATAGGATCCAAAAAACGCTTTAAAGTGCAGAGGTATGCCTCGAAAATTGGACGGTGAGTACGTTCCAACATTATGTACCATACTGAATGACAATCCCCAGGGGTTCTTTAGTTCAGCTGAAAACAAAAATAACAATCTGTGCATCACCAATCGATCGCTTGTTAGATAAGCATGGTTGTCCAAGGGAACTCAGTCGACTGAATGTGAACGAAACATGAGCTAATTTTCCCCACTGGCCGACCAGTAACAGCGAAGAAAAATTTCGGTCCTACATCGACCAGGCAAATTTAGACATTTGCTTTTCATACGGCCGAATCTTGCATTTCACTTCGACTTTCATCCAGAGGAATTAACCTTAACATGTTGGTTTGACTATCGATCAGGAGAATCTTGGACTATGAATGCCATTCTTGATTAAATTCGTTTTATTTCAACTACTTCCTTGAGATATATCCCAGTACGTCGTGGAAAACACAATCAAGTATTGCAGACGACTTCATTCTGTTGTGATTCCACCAATTCATCGACGAGCTAGTTTTGTTCATCTAAAGTCGGAGTAGTCGATTCGGTACCCAACACCATTTAATCTTCTCTTCGGTTCTATAGAAAAAAAAGCTTCGAACAACTTCAAGTTCACCATTCAAGACTGTCCAACACAATGTCAAGATGATTTGGTAAACATTCGACCGAGGGGTTCCCAATGTTAAACCACCACTATCAGTCATGTTAATGCCATTTGCCACGGTACGTTTTAACTGTGCACGTATTAGATCGGTTGGTAAAAGTTTGGTGGACAAAATGTGGAAACTTAAATACCCTTTGGATGAGGCTAAAAAGCCATGCACGAAAACTAAGAACATCACAATTCACGGTGAAACAACACCGGGAAACATCGTGGATCAGTGTCCAGTTAATCAGCAACATATGAATCGTGTATCCAATTCCTAAATCATTGAAAGCGAGTAAGCAATCTAGGCGTAGTTCAACAGTGAGCCCAATTAGACATTGGTACAACATACCTGAAATTCGCCGGGGGTTGAATTGTAACACACCCGGCAGAAATGTGGAATCGTCCGAGAGTATCAACGTACACCGCCTCGAAATGAAACCTAGTCAAACGATAAGGCTAATGTCACTTTTGGTGGAAAAGAAAGCCGACCGTTCGAGTGAATGTGAGAATTCACACGGCTAGGAATGGAACATTAAACAAGGGCAGATCAGACAAGGGAAGTATGTCTAACGTTGACAAGCAATTGGTGAGCAGCATGACTACAACGATGAACGGTCAATGGGTTATCTAATCGCATTCTTGGGAGTTGAACAAACGGGAAAAGTCCCACGAGTCAACGAATGCGGGAATGTTTTGCATGCTGAACAGACCGGCTTGAAAAACGACAAAATGGTAAATACATGCAGATCAACGTTGAAAAACAACTGGATGGAATATTGTGTTGATTCATCAGTCAGACAGTAGTAGCAAACTGCAGACAGGAACAATACTACTTAAATGCTGTGAGATGATACACGTGACGCGTTCCTATGACTGGATTCATGGCACTGTTAAGTAGCACTTTTTCATACTATTTCCAGCGTTCTCGACTTGTCATATTCTACTCGTTTGCAATGGGGCCACTGTACGCACACCTTAATAGACTGTACTTGTAACTGTCATCGCACGTACCTAAGCGTGCAAGTAGCAGTAATTTGAGTTCGAACGAGAGACCATAACTCTTACTGAAACATCGAGGGTCGGTGGTAAGTAACGAAGTGCGAAATCCGGCCAACAGCTCACTACAACAAGATAACCATATCTTTACAGTGTGGGCCAACTCTTGTATTGTCTTTGTTTATAAATTAAATCAAATGTCCAACATTGCTTGACGTCAGAATATTCCGATAAATTTTCGTTTGACCGCGTTACAGTGACAGGTCTAAATATGGCTGTTCGAAGATAAAGAATAACCGGGTGTTAGTTGAATGGTTTCGATTCAATTTTGCACGATTTCTGGTTCGGGATACAGCTAGACGAGAAGGAAAGCTTAAGAGCTTGGTGACAAAATAACGCCGGTCACATCAAAACGTGTCGGAGGATTAAAACGTGAACCCCCATTCCGTTAGCGCCATTAGAGCGTTAGATTTACAATTTGTTTTCAAGTAAATTGCGGATTGGTACTGAAAAGAAAAGCCCCGTGGCCCGTTTCACGAGCCATTCTTCAAAGCACTAAATTCCGCATATCATGTGAAAACCACTTAAGTTGCACGGATGTACATTTGACGGAGATACTCTTGAAACACTGGGTTCCCTTTGTTCAATCGAATAGTAGGGCAAGAAAACCAATACTGCGAGGTGGTAACATTTCGTTCAGTTCCGTATGAAGAATAGGTGAACAGCCGTATTGATTTTTTTGACATCAAACTTATTAGGGGATCGAATGGGACCATGAAAGACTCCATTCGTAGAAAAGTCTCACTGAATGGACAGTATTTAGATTTCGTACATTTTACACCAGTTGCATGCAAACACGGTTTAGTATTAATGTTCATCATTGTGCCAGGTTTATTTGCACGGCAGACGCCCTCCTGGGAGAAGCGAGCTTTCTTCGTGCAACACTAATTCGCAATGGCTATCCAGCAAAATTCATTGACTTTCATAGTCGACAAAATTTGAAGGATGATCCAACCTATAAAGCAATGAAGAAAGCCGTATCCGTCTGAGTGGCATTCAACGGAGACTGTATTCTCAATGTTACGTGCCACAAATTCAGTTCAGTCATAAATTGCACATTCTTGGCGGCAGAACTTCACTTCTTGACAACCACACGCAGGATTATTCCGAACCAAAGTGGATCTAGTCGGACGTCACATTCTGCCTCACATCTCGTGTACCAGTTCATCTGCAGTTGCGATGACATTTACATCGATAGAACGGACCGAAGACGTTCACAAAGGGTGCCAAATTAGATTCCCAAATGGTTAGTCAAATCAACGTCACAAACACAGCGAATCAATATTTTGATCGTGACCCGCGGCCTCTAAACGCGAAATTTTTGATAACATTCAAACAGGCAGTTGACCTAATTCCAAATTTTAAACCCTTATGACACAATACTGACCGGGAGATTTTAGCCTCCAGTGACATAATGCTAATCCGACTGCGCAATCCAGCTATTCGTACACAAAAGCTAATAACAAGAAAATTTGCGCTTGTCATATGAATGAAGTAGACCGTTTGTTGTCCTCACTTGAATCTGTTTGCCCGTTGACTGCAGTTTATAGCAGACTACAACATATAATTCTCAGATTGATATACATAAGTGGTTGAAAAGTAGGTACTTTGTCACGTTTGTTTATGTTCGCAGGCTTGCGTGCTACCCGCATCGAACTGGTGTTCATTGCTCACGGTGATCACGTTACTATGTTATTGTTAATTAAATCGTATCTTTCTCATCGAATTTCCCACCCACGTTTCTGTGCGAGTAGGAGTTAAGTTGGCGTGATTTAAACGTGCATGCCAAATATACTCAACAGCATTGCAGTCATTCGGGTCAAATTCCAAAAGTTTTTAACATAATGAACCACGCCAGAGTCACCCTTTTCATGTAACCATGTAAAGCACACAGCATGTTCACAAGTCCAAAGGATCGGCGTTTAGGCATACAGCCCAGAGACTACGTACTTCACAACAAACAAACTGACTCAAAATCAGCTTAGTGGACTCTGTGATCAAGAAGGACATTCTAAATGGGTTCACGTGCGGTAGACAGTCAAGCAAGGTTCACTTTATTGACCCTAAATTTTATCTTTATGTTCTACTTTTTGATTCCTTTTTTAATGAAATAATAGTTCACATCATTTTTCAGGAAGGGGTCTGCGACCAGCAGAGGGCTGCCAAGTGGGGAAGTTGACCGGCAGTGGAAGGAATCGAACCCGCGACCCTGACGTCCAAACACCACGACCCTAACAGCTTGGCCATCGCCGGCCAAAATGAAACACATTTAGGCGTTTGAAAATGTGGAAGGAAACGATTTTTAAGGCGTTAAAGTCTGAAAAATAAACTACGAATATAGAGGAGTTCGACATCTGAAGATGAAGATGACTTAGCACCTGAATACGAGAAGAACGGGTGAAAGTCAAGGGATAGGAGGAGGAAGGACTGCCGAAGCGAGCATCGAGGAAAAGAAACCAAATAATAGCGATAGACACGAGACCATGAACCTATTGCCTAGCAGTGGACAAATTGCTGGTTGTCAGTAGTATGTTTTGCATAAGGGTGGACAGACGAAATTTCCCCTAAGACACAAGACTGGATTCACAGTTAGTACCGTCCATTAGGTAGACTTGCTCGGGGCTCTCCTGATCAGCCAGCGTCATGCCTCTATGTTCTTAGTTAAATCGGTATTAGAATCTTCTTTGAATAGTTAGCGTGTACAGATAATGATGTACGATTTGGACTTGCAGTTACTATAGGGAATTCGGTCAGTCACTGCAGCCAAAAGATACGAATTACTGGTAAGCAGTGAATTGGTTTCAACCCAAGGTACGCAAACTAACACAACAAAGAAACCACAGTAGAAGAGAAACACTGTGCATTTGAGTTTACGGATCGTGAATTTATCTAGACGAAATTTGTGATACCTCGACCGGTGGATTACGATTCGTCCAATGATCTTGGATTTCACCGGGCTTGCCACCACGGTTCTCATTGGCATCAAACTGCGTCACGTGACTTGCACGTAAACTCACACGGATTCCTTTTGCATTATCATACGAGATTATTTTGATATGCGTCATCATTCATGTCTTGTGGGAGTACGCTAAGGCATCCCCGTTTGATAAAATGAAAATGTATCGAAAGCATCATAGCACACGTGAATGGTCCATCTGGACGCATGTGTGCGCAAACATTCTTCTTTGGTGACTGTTATCTGTTACGAGTGCAACTTACACGCGTTCTGTCCAACAAACAGGTTATTTCATAACTGTTCAACGAAACATGTTCGCATGCAAGTGAGAATGTTGGTCATCTCGTGTAGGAAACCATAGTGATGATCTCGAATTCGGCCATGTTGTATATTTGTTGTGCATCAAAAGAAGGGAACAATTATTATTAATAATATTATTATCAATGCTATATCGAAAACGAGATGAACATACTCACAGTCTTTTCTGTTAGTTCGTTGTTACAATCATCTTGTTTGCAGACGTGCGAGATCAGATCACGCCTGCTCCAGGCGAATGGACACGACCACACAAGTGTTGGTCCCTACCAGAGCAACTGTGTCATTCATACAGTAATTCGCTAGACAAATCTTTTGAGCACAACGCGACGGCAGCAACGAAAAAATCACTCAAAACAAGGTCGTCCCATAAGAAACAAATGCCCCGTACTACTCAACTCTTTGTCCCCGAGCTGATTGAATGGAAGCTAAAGATATGTTCCAATGCATCCGCGCCGTCGGATTTCGGCACCGTCAGCGGCGTGTCCCAATACAGTTGGACCATCGTTTTCTGGTAATTTCAAAAAAAGGTCAAACCGATAATCCGTTTTAGGCACCCAATGAAAGGACCAAAAATAAACCCTAACTCTAAACGAACAAGGATTGAAGATCAAGTTTCCCTCTTCCGGCCCTGTTACCCAGGTGATTCGTTCAAACCACGGGGTACTTTGTAATCAACCAAAAAGGCAAGCCCTAGGCATGCTCTTCATTTACGCGTACGTGTTGGCTGACGCGACTGGTTCCACGACGCACACATGTCGAGTAAAATCGATCGAGTAGACATCGAAATGGCTTGCGTGGACAGGCCCACACAAGCACAAGAGCTCGCGCGCACACGCGTACATGCACACACACGCACACACACGTGCACACAAATGGGCACAAGAACGGGTGAAGTAACAGTGGTGATTTAATCCATTTTAATCGCAGTTAAAAATAATGGACTTTCCACAAGCACTTAACCATTTTTACTCGTGGTGGAATACGTTATTATTCTTATAATTCCTATTATTATTATTACTGCCATTGATTTTACTAAGCTATTAATCATTTTGCCTCCTTTTATGACTGGCATTGCCGTGGTTGATGAAGAAAATGACTAATTGCTGAAAATGTATAAGAACGGTTACACCTGGAAAATCTTCCTTTTTCAACCGATGCGCTTTCCTAAACGAACGCTACAATAGTACCTGTGTGTTATTCTCGAGTTTACAATCATAAATGCTCTTCCCGAGAGACATTAGGCGATTTCAAATTGTATATCAAGTACCGCCAAAATATTCACATAAAATTGCACATTTGGTACCGTGGAGCAGAAGATTGCATAACATGTGTGTTGGTATTTGGGGATGGTGTAGAGAATCATAGTCCTCATCCATTTCGCACGAGAACAAACAAACGTTGACCGACCCAAAGGTGACTGTCCAACAATGCTACTGTACTCATGGAAATATTCACAAATTGTCTAGAGGAAAATTTGTCAATGACACGAGTGTAACTGATGTAACCAAATGCCAGGTAGATTAGAAATTCTGGTCTACCGAAGCGCGACAAACAAGGCATTTAACCAGCAAATGACAGGATTCTGTCCAATCAAAATCTACCTTGCCTATTTTCTCAAGGTTACCGGATGTTTAGTAAAAAACGTAATTCTTTTTCGCTAATAGACAAGGCTCCTCCTCGTGCTACACAGACTGACTACACCAATTCAAAAAATGGGAAATTCCGTTGGGTTTCGAACTGTTCAAATTTTGTTCAAGACATGGTGCAATTATTTGGAAGAATGAAAAACCCTCGTTCCTAATTCGATGGATTCCAAAAACTAGTGAACAAAAGAAATAAATCTTCATATCCGATGTCATTTGTCCGCATTTTGATTATGTTCTGTGAATCAACACAGGCAGGTGGACAGGTTGCCTTTATTTTGCCACAATGTTTAAACACGTCTTTTGCTCCGGGAGAAAGAGGTGTTAGAATGTGAATTGCTTTGTAGGAAATTTAAGGGCAGGTGAGCATAAAAAGATCACCAAATGCCTAGTAATTTTTAATTCAATGACCGTCAATACATTGGATTAATTGTGACAGGTTCGGATAAGGATGCGGATTTCTGTTCCGGATCAACAGAGAAGTTTGCATACATACTAACATACATACACACACATACACAGGCATGCACCTAGGGACTAGCTGCTTCTTTGGATTGCATACTTTTCATCACACCAACTTTCAGCGACTTTGTGTTGCACAATGACACCATTAGAGGTCGTTTTTGCGTTGAATGCTTCTTCCTCATTTACGTACCAAATGATGAATTCCGTGGAAATTTCTGATCGTAAACACGTCCCTAGATCAAGCTCTCGTGTATATGTGTACGTTTGATCGCACACGTACATACACCGCAATTGTGCACAGGTGCAATATATATATATATATATATATATATATATATATATATATATATATGGATGAATGCCCATGTGGAAATTATCAGTTTTGCTCATTTGGATTCATTCGGACACTTAAATGAGGCGTGGAACTTCAGAGAAGAGATTGGAAACCGCTTCTTGAGTATTCAGAAAATGAAATAGTTCTATCTGGACAAGCTACGGATGATCACGAGAACAACACAGCGCTTTTTCAATCTGAAATCGGTCACTTTGTGCCTTGCAACTATCGGTCAATCCCCGCACCACTCACCGCCTTCTCATTCCTCCTCCGAACTGGGTAATCTTCCGTTGATGGAAGCCGAGGGAAGTCAGATATTGAGAGATAATCGGATTAGTTCACGATTGCAGACAATCACTTGCATGGAACACATCCGGGTATATACGGGGCAAAATGTAAAATAGGACAACTTGCCTTGAACCTCTACACGACTATAATGAAGGTTTTTACGTAGTTCTTACAAAGGGAAGTAAAACAATAAATTACTGGCAATTATCGCAACACTTGGTCGGTTGCAGAATGCTATTTTTGGTCACAATATGTCTGCAGGAATCATTTTTTATTTGGTCAAATTCCGTTCGCCCAGCAATTCAAGTCGTACAAAATTTGCGGCGTATTTACGGAGATACCCCGAAAATCCAAACCTAAAATCGTCCAAAAATCCGTCTCTCGAAATTCTCCTTTTCGAACACTTGAGAAGCTGAGAACATCACTAGCAAACCTACTATTCTGATCAACTAAGAAAAATTTGCACGACTTCTGATTATTTTGGTTTCAGATCACTTCTTGTCTATTTGTTCATTATCAAGGCCAAATTCAAATGAGTTCAACGGACATGTCTGCCAAAAATGGTTCAGTCACCTAACTTATGCCAGCAAAAGTGTGCCGGCTAATCGTCTGTTTTAGACTTGGCAACAGTTCATATTGACTTGCAAAAGAATATCGAACTGAATAACAGATGTGCTTTAGTGATTTGGTACCAGGCAAGAAAGCAACTAGGGAACTATGCGTTGCCGATTTTTTTCATCGGTCCACATGCTTGGAAAACAGCTCCAAATAATGCTGAACCCGAGGATATCGTCTAGGATGCGATTTCCTCTTCGTGGTATTACATTTTCAATGCTATGACAACCCTGCTTGAATGAGTCAATTGTGTCATGTTGTGGGGATATAAAACACCAGTGTGGAATATTGTTTACGGCTTATTTGGGGATCAAATTTCCCGACCACTGATAAACGAAATCATTTGTTCTTAATAATGCACGTAAATAATCACACAACCATTCGCTGACTTTGCTTTCGGATCAGCGAAACAGGATATGGTGAAAATACATTGCTTCGGCTACGGTGACAGTTTGGAAATGGGTTATTCTGCCCCCTTTTTTTGTATACTACCCCCGGGCAATACGACATGAATGTGCCACTTTGAATTGTACAAAACGGATATGTGACCTGTATCGTGACGGCACCAAATGGCTATTGCTATTGGTTGGTGATACAATTGGGACAAGTATAATACAATTTTCCAGTGATTCATTCGCGAAGCAGACCACATTCTAGTGCTATGTGAACTGAAACCAAGGTTCTCTTTTGCTCGATCACTCGGCTTATAAAATTAGTAAAGACAGAAAAAAAATACAACTGAATGTTTGGCATAATGATACCAGACACGAGGTGTACACACGGTATCAATGATCGACTCACCTGCCAAAACACCTGTTTCTTCTGACCTGTTCAGAATCGTCTTTGGCTCCACCTTGTGCTTGCCGTGGCTCGGCCGAATCTCCAACACCAAATGGATGAATATGAACCAGTCTTCCTAATTGGAAACCCATTAAGGTTGATTATCCACGTTTTGTTAGTATCATTGTCAAAAACGTTCTCTCATCGGTAGATTTCGTATAACTTCGAGGTGATCGGTCAGACAACGTGTGAAGGCGTTGCATGCTATTTCCTGGATTTGTGAGTATCATACGAGGTTGTCTGATGGCTGGACTGTTCGATTTGTAGTCCGCCATCCAGCATTCAAGCCCAAAACGGGCCTGAACGCATGTAACAGTTATACACCCCATCCAAGCAAATCATACTGCATTGTATTTCAGAACGGAAATTGCAAACCGTATTTTTCTACTCAAGCAAGTGACCCGTGGATTAATAAGTAGGCCGGAAGAAGGACAATCGAATCACGTCAATTCTGCGTTGTATGAGGGGAACTAGGTGCATGGAATCACGAAAAAATTAGTCTTGGTGAAACAAGTGTTGATGCAGACTATTACTGTAAAAACATTTGTTCAAAAGATTCTGTCAGAGGAAATTAATAGACCTCGGTTATCCAACATGGAAATAAAATTGTTGTACATACAGTTGCACTTCCGAGCTCTTGGTAAGACTCATGGAAAGAGCTTTTCTGCACGAACAATTTACTAGCCAATCACAGTATGGTCGGAGTGAGTGTCTCAGGCTCTGAGTCAGTTGCTCGCCATGAACGTCTTTCTAAGTGCTCATAAATGACCGGTGTCTCATTTAGCCTCTGCTGAGGAAGTCCCATGCACTGTCTTCCAGTGGCGACAGTATTGCTAGTAAAATGAAAGGATGATGGTGAGTGCCCAGAACCCTCCACCGGGTTGAATGATAGTTGTTAATCGTTATGGAGAGAGAGCTAAATTCTGAATACAAATCAACTACACACGGCGTACAAAGCATACTGATGTATATTCATCGGTATCAGTGGCACAGAAGTTCACTGGTTAACCAGAATGTCTAGCCTCATCCGGAGGGTGTATGAATTGATCAATCACTCATCGATCTCCAGTAGATTACTTGGTCTTCAGATTAGCCTGTTGCCTTATGGGTCCAATTAGTAGGTTATACGTCCGCGATAGGGTCGCGTAACTCAACCCGTCATTTTGGTTTACGGAGTCGGGTAGTGTCAAGTTCATATAAGGGATTATGGATCTCGATAGATAGCTGATCCTGTATGGATGCGATAGAAGAAGAAGCTATCCCGAGTGTTGTGAACTATCAATTTAATTTCCTTTTCCTTACCTCTTTCATCTTCATTGTTTTCATTCCTCATCATGATTCAAATGGCACATGATTTGTACTCACGTTTTTGCGGATGGTGATTCCCATGAAACATAGAGACGTATTGCTCGTCCCAATCTCATCCATGATAAAGCATTCATTTGTTCGCCATTATCTGACAAGTTGTATAGGTCGCTTTTTGGGGGTTAGCCCGGCGCCAGAATCGTACTCATAAGGCGCCTTGTCGATTCAGGGAATCAAATGGACAGTTATTCGTTCTAATTTCTTCACAGAGTCCCAAAAAACGTACCGAATGTGTTTAGCCGCTGACATCTACGAACAGTTGGAAAAATGGCTGTTCGACTTCACAACGAAACCATTTTGCTCTCGAAAGCGACTTGTCAATTTGCTTTAATTCTCTTGGTCTAGAATCGATGCAACTACTCGCACAGAATTCGACACGCCGCGAAATTGGATTACGAGAGAATGATCAGTCGCCACTGGACGGAAATCGGTACAGGTCATCAGATTAATCCCTTCCTGTGTTCCATCTTCGAAACCACGACAAAACGGATTTCGATTCAAGGTCACACTAAGGTCAACTTGTACCTAAAACCTATCATCTAATCCGCAACGTCTGCACAATATAAAAACAACAGTCGAGACACCTTATTTGTTTAACTGCATTTAACGGAGAATGAACTAACCAAGAATAGAACAGACTGCATGGCAAGATAAGTATAACTTTATCTAGGAGAGAACCGTGACGAAATTTAGAGTAGAAGAATTGAATAGGAACAACAAGTATATGGATCTTAAAAGCCTCTTGGAATATTCGTTGTAGTTAGACTACCGTGAATTCCCTTATCGGTGTAATGTGCTTGATCAAGTGACGATCATGACAAAATGGGTTGCAGAGCAGAAAATCGACAGAAATATCAGTCACCATCCAATCGCCCCGTTGATATCAATCTGCGACAGGTCAGTATGTTCCACAAGGGAATGCAATCATGACGCTTGTCCGAGAACCAGTCCTTTCATTAGCAAGTCAGTTCCCATTTACCAGTGACTCATAACATTGTCTGCCTTTTACGCCAACCTACCGACCAATCAGCTGTGGGTAGGTCGTTCTACAGTCCGGTCAATCATATTAGTCAAGCATGCTACCCGGATCAATAAGAACGATATATGTGTCCAAGTTTTCTTTACTTCCCGGAATGAAACATGTGTATTTCTGGCTAAATCTGAAAGTAACTCTGTTAATTGGCTCTGATTATTGCTCTTTGTGAAATGGTCGATGGGGAGTCATTGACGGGACTCAATTCACAGACCAAACAGCCGGGTCAATGACCAGTCAACCAATGAGAATCAAAGAAGAAAACGAAGCGAAAGGAGGAAAAACAATTATTCACTTTGAGTTTTTGAAGTGAAAAAATTTCGGGCACCAATGCAAGTTATAAAAGGCCGAAAGAAACACTGTAGTTTTTCACTTCGACTATTTGGATGACCCGACTTCAGCCAAGCATTCGCAATCGGTTGCAACAGAACCCGGGAGAGGAAGACGCGACGATAAAAACTGCAAAACACACCCAAAACACCTACATATATCGCTTACAATTATTTGCTGGTAGTGCGAGCGTACGTTGTTTCCCATGCTAGAAGGACCGCGTTTCGGAATTCACGTTTCAAGCACGAAACTCAAATCACCCCATCAATCTTACATCTGTGAAGTACCGGGATCCAGTTACGCTGTTCTTAGGGTTTGCAAATATTCTAAATCAAATCCAGGGTTTCAATTGAGGATTTTCAACTAAAAGCCGCATGCGTAGCGACTGTGCTATAAGCGCTCTTACAAACTAAATACAACGTACTACTGATAAGAAAAATCAATACTTTCGCGCCTAGTCCCCTTTTTGAAGGTTAGCCTTGTCTGACTGATGGGAATCCTTCCACGAATCAGCATGCGATTTTTAAATGGACTTATCATCCATTCACACTCCCAAAGACTCAAATGCGATTCTATCGAGAAACTAAGAAAGGAGCAAACTAGTACATGGATGGTTGAACAGAATGGTATCGGGTATGCATAACTGAAGAGCAACAATAACCGCCAAACCGGTCATGTGCTTCCGGGGAGGTTTTTCATCCATCCAAATGTGAAACACGCTGCTGAGAAGAAATGCAAACACAGCGGAGTTAGCGGTACGCGCATATCGTGTCTGTCTTCGAGACTGTCGGGCATTGCTTTCTGTCCTGAACAAGCTCAACTCGGCAATTCTGATTAGGTTGGGCAGGAGAAGATGGCCCACAGGTAACACGTACAAGTCTTCCAGTTGGTTTCATATCCTGGTATCGATCGAAGGGTTGCACTACTGATTAGGTCCAATGAGTAGAAACTCTAGTCTGGATGACATTCAAAACGCTCGGAACGGTTCCATTCGGTAATCCCGGCCGGACACAGGAGTAGTCTTGTTGGTATGCAACTTCTAATTGGACTTTCTCAGCTCAGAATACTTAGCTGTAAGGCACGACCACATTGCTGAGACCAGAGTGAGAAGATTCGTGTCATTCCCGTGTCTTTTAAACTGATTTCTCAAATACCTAAATAGGAAAACAGCTAGTTGGGTGCGATTAGCAAAAGCGCCACACATTAAAAATGCCTCGATTCCCCGGGGAAATCAACAATGTTCTTTGTTCAGTGTTGTTTAACATGAGGATCGTATCTCCCAACTGGACGTTTAGATTGGAAACCTCGAGGATGATGATGTTGTCGTCGGTCGAGGTGACATTATCAATGCGCGAGCCTAGTCGGTCAAAGATCATCTCGATAGGCATACACGCAAGCGGCTGTTTATTTCTCTCCCAGGCTGACTGGATAAAAACTGTGATTCATAGTGAAATAAGATCCCTTAAGTCAAAAATCGATTGAATATGGTCGTTCAGTTACCATCCGATCCTTATTCTACACTCTCGCCTTTTATTTTTCAAAATTCCCGCTAAAACCAAATACTTCGCTTCGTGAAACGATTTTTGAAAAACAAATGAATCGATTAAAATGAATCAACCAGTTGCACAAAAGATGCTCGACTGTTAGGACACGTGATGCATTGTAGAATGATGATGATATTTGAGGTTGAAAATAAGCTGAATTCATAGGTTACTGAGTTGACCTTGCAACGAGACTGCTAGTTTGAATTTTCGACATTTTAGGCAAACTCCTAATTGGAAATTCGATAATTTTTTTTTCTGGGAGCCTTTCAAGTCTTACCTTGATCCTCGTGAAATGACCGTGGATCAACGTGAAGTTATTTTTTATTTCTCGTCAAACTAGACAGGCACTTTGAAAGCCCCTTACGGTCTGATTCGGAAAGCGTTTCTTTGCCTTGATAAAGCCACCGCAGTCACGAGGAGGAGAATGAAGACAAAGTGGCATGGTCAAGAGGATTAGATTCGATTAGATCGACGTAATTTACAACTAAAATAACGGAACGTAATCAAGTTTTCACCACATGACCGGACAACATTATATCACACTATGGACAAGATTCCCTTTTCAACAGCAGAATGTACATTATCTGCGCTTAGGCGAGATCCTTGCATGAGTATTTAATTGAACGGAAATGTAGTATTTGACATATCAGTATACTCGGCTGACTTTAAGGCACGAAAATAGCGCAGTTCATCAACTGTTCACGGCGAAACAACGTGAAAATGATCCCTGCAACCTATTCAATTGAACACACCAAAAAAAGAATTTTCACATAGCACAGTTCCTTACCCCTGATTAGCCACCTAACTGCATGAAAAATTTGCAAAACGGTCCATTAGCAGGACTAAACCATATTTCGGGAACCGGCAAATGTATAATTTAATGTTCCATTTAGGAAAAGGCTTGCATCAAGAAGCAATTCGGCATTGTTGGCAGCTATGACAGTGAAATGCAAATGGGTTCCGGCGGACAGTCCCTCCGTTTGGGAAATTTTTCAGTCGATCAGTGTATATAGATTTCACGTGACTTGTTCGATCCTTTGATCCACGCTCAAAACAACTTTACCCGATACCCCTTGCCTCTGGCATTTGGTGAATACTCGTCTAGCGTACTGTGCCCTCTTTAGAGTTCTTCCGACAGAGTGGAAGAAGGGAAGTCACGTGGAAGTCAGCAGATGACGCGACAACGTGGAATGAGATGCACAGCGAACACAGATGTCTCAAATCTTTGTCTTCTTGATTGGAGTCCGAAAGGCCCGTCAATTAGTTGGATGGAGAAAATGAAGGATATGACGATCGAGTTATCATTTCCTGTTGAATCAGAATGATTGAAAAAGCACGTTTGTACAGTTACACTGTGTTCTGCGTGTAGTATAGTATTCCGCCTGAGTAGGTCCACTGGCTGTTCCCGTTGGATATCAACTTTTAGTATGGAAACAGATAATTGTTGTTTAGTGGTTCTCGCCTTGCCATTTAAAGCCACACGGCAATGGTAACGATGCCCCTTCTGCCAGCACCAACTGGAATACCGGACTTCAGCGAGCATAACTCTCTGCCCAAACGTCAGCCAGGAACGCTGGCAGCGTTTAATTTTTGTTCCAGTTCTCTCATTCGTTTACATTGCATCAGTCTTTTCCGGTTTTGGTTGCCACCTCACATCACGAACGACTTAAAAGAGAAAAAAGAACGAGAAATAGCGAAAGTTCGATTGGAAATTTCACTTCAAACCACTTTGCTAAAGAGGACAGATTTCGAATTGAAGACTGATTGAAACAGTTGGCCATATGAACCAATGTCTTCAACTGTCGGTACGGGAAGTCTCACGAAAGTTCAACTCCACAGTCTAACTAAACCCGCACTCTCAGTCTGTAACCGATTAAAGGTTTCATACATTTTTTTCTCAAGTCATTGACTCCCTACTCCGTAACTTTTCACACAACAACGACCGTACGATTCTCATGAAACTCCTTTCACGTGCATCAGCATGATTCTGTTTTGAATCCCTACTCGATGCCGATGTCAGACTTTTCACAGAGATGGCCGACGCCATCTTTGCTATCTGCTGCCCCTCAGAAACACTACTCGTCTCAAATGGCCGTATCGCCACCAAAATAGTATAATCTCTAAGAAGACGCAAAGAACACTTCTACAAATCCCCGTAATAACTCAAACCTGCGGTATATTTCCAACCGAATAAAAGCTTGCATCCGACGCATCACCACTACATTGGTCAGCCAACACTATCAAGGGAAAAACTAACGATTCCTATGAAGACAATCGAGCGTCGTGTGGGAAGAAGAAACATGCGAAAATTTCTCCGCATTTCGACAGCATTAAACGTGGTTTCACCCAACCTTATACTTATACACCAGTCAAATTTGCGCAGGGTGATGATACGAAAATAACACGACTTATAATGAACAGGTACTCGACATATTCCGCAACACTACAATTACAACAGGGGTTGGTATCGGCAATCCATAATCAGTTCTTTTAGGGCTTGGTGCAGTGGCTCTGACGGATTCACTCACTTCACTGATCAGCTCATCATTACCACCTCTTCCATTCGTGACTGTTGAAAACCCGTCAATATTATTCACATTCCCAAATCTAGCAATTCTATTGCTTTGGCAAAACGTTTTCGTCCCATCGCCTTAGCATTTTCTGGTCTTAAACTGACGGAGTGTGTCTCACTTAAGCGTCTGCCTTCTTCGATGTACACTCCTCACGATCCTTTTCAGTCTGCCTATAAATCTAACAGGTCCAATTTGCACGTCGTCTTCTCCTTCATTCAACACATTTGTAATTACTTAAACACATCAATAAAATCTGTGCGTTGCACGTTCCGGGATTATTAGTCGGCATTCGATTCCGTCCCACGGTCTCCTCTACTTAACAAAATAAAAACATTTGGTTGTCCAAGATCGTTATTAGCATGACTGTCTGATTAGTTTACTAACCGAATCCAGTACGTGCGAATGGACGGTAACACTCCGAAACCATTCATTAATAATTCAGCCGCGCTTCAGAGTGTTCTTCTATCACCGTACCTC
>LUCM01001414.1:19839-30277 GCA_008360955.1 Fasciolopsis buskii | reverse complement strand
TCGCGTTCGTGAACACCTCCCGGCTTGATTGAGCACAGGAACAATTAAGGTAATCACTAGCGCAATGTGTTCACACCTTGTCGAGTCAAACCACTCAGTGAACGCGACAAGTGCTTTTCGCACCATCTACAAAGTTAAGAGCAGACAATCAAGAACTGTCAAGTGTCACATCTTGAACACAGCCGAAGGCGTATCTGTCCCTTCGTGTAACCTTCCTCTGTGGACTCAGAAACAATTTGTCCAGACTCTCAAACTTCCCTGGCCCACTTGTCATTATCCGAAAAGTGGTCTACAACCTGATCGTGTGACAAATTGATCAATTACACATACACACAGACGCATTCTTCGAGTTGTGAACTGATGTGACTGCAAACCGACAATTTCCCTTGAATCATCTCCAAACCATATTTAATTTTATGCATTGGCATGAATACGAATAACTGAAAACGAGCTTGTTCGCCACGTTGTGTTGTTCTCAACTTGGTCAGTTCCGACAAAGATATAGTCTGGAAATTTTTCGATAACAATCCGTTTTGCACTGATTCACAGAAATCTGGTCATATTTATGGTTAGCTGATTTATTGAATGCTTCTGTTAGTATGCGCAAAGAGCCTGGAATCCGTCTGCATGATCAGATTTCAAGAATTTCTGTACTAGATCGGATCAAAGGATGGGATTTGCGGACGATTTGAGTATCTGAATCTTTTTAAATATATACATTCAAACGATTTATTACACCCCTAATAAGAGTGGACAAGTGATTGTTGTCATCCCTTGAACCGTATCTCCTCATCCCAACTTGGATTTCCACAGTATGTTAATTTAAGGATGGACCGTGACAGCCGCTGGCGAAAAATTAACATCGCAGTGATGCCTAAAACGTATTATGCGGCTATTTTATCGCGGTCACAAATCGAGTCGAAGCGATCCGTCATGCGCATCATTTCGCGATTTTCAAATCTTACTCTACTTGTTCCGTCTCTACCTGTAGACAGTCTTTATCTCTTACCTTTTACCTTTTATCTTTTGCTTCCTTTTATTAATGAAACACCAGTGTACATCAATTTTCAGGTAGGGGGCCGCGACCACCAGATGGCTGCCAAGTGGGGAAGTTGACCGGCGGTGGGAGGATTCGAACCCGCGACCTTCACGTCTAAACGCCACGACCTTCTCCGTTTGGCCACCACCGGCCAACGAGTCAGACTTGTATTTCATTCACGCATCACAGTGTTCTATCCGACAGTTAGTCGTCCCTTACTTGTCATTTTCGTTCGCGGAATCCTTCCTTCCACCCCATGGGTATTCTGTTGACATCATTCCTTATGTGAACTTTCTACCATGTCTTTTCCTCTTCCCACACAGTCCTATCTAGTAAACTCAGTGCATACTTTAATTCCAAATGTAATATTGTCAGGTTTGTCCCTGTGACAAGATTAATGGTTGTCCCTTTATTGTCACAACCAGACGGTCGCTGTTCGGTGTCCTTTCGTCATTCACTGTTCTGTCCCTGTTGATTGTACATTTTCCATTCTCTCTCTTGTTTACACTTCCCCGATTGTGGAACATACGATCCTGTTGGAGACTAGGTATGCTGGTGATCATCGGCGAGTTTTCATCCCCACGGGGCGTCTTTTCAATTTGGATTGCCCTATATGCGTGAAGTATTTCACCTGCGTTTTGAAATGGTTGTCATCTACAAGCCACGCAGACTATACTCACTCTATATGACTGACTTTTGAATCCGGTACCCGCTCCGCGAGTTGTTCAGTAGCAGAATAACCGCCTGCAATTGTCCTTATGAATAGTTATCCACAGTTTCTAGTCTTTCGTTCATAACCTTTGGCATGTATTCCTTGTTCGCAAATCCATTAACAATTTCAGGACCAAATGACGTAATGAGTGTACCGAAAAATCGATACGCCATGTATTGGTTTTTATTGTATAAATCATTCACCATTAACAATTTGTCTAGTAAGCTACATGATCGAAAAAGCGTATAAAGTTTTACAAGATTTCGTACGTTTATTTTCAAACTAATAAATATTCTAGGCTCGCTATCACCAGGGCACTTTCGACGAATGTTAGAGAGTTATAATGAAGAATGCAAAAAATTTCCCTTGAATGCAATGTGGAAACTAGCTTCAAGCAAATCATACAAGTGTACAATTTTGATGCTGAACTTGAATATGCAGAAATTCTGTCTACTGGAATGGAGAAAATGTCACATGGTGTTAGCTGCCAAATCGATAAGCTGTATTAATTTTGTTGTGGATTGGTGTATTATTAAAAATGAAGAAATCTGAACCGAAAAACAATTGGAATTCTCATCGTCTACAATGAAATAGGGGTTTCAGCACTAATTACGCTCTCCATTATGAACAAATCGTCAAATATTGAACGATCGTGATATTTCCTTACTGACAAGTGGCCCAAGTTAGTAGGTACCTATCAACTGGCAAAAAACAGTAACGATTCATTGGTTCATCAATCAACTTGCCGAAGAAAAAAAACCAATGCGGAATTATTTTTGGATTATCCTTGCGGTCGAAGTTAGTAAACAGTTGGCACACCCCTCGTGAGGTTGACTAGACAAAGCATTAAACCACCTGGCTGTGTTCTCGTATTCAGAAAACTTCAAACTATCTTTTGTTGACCACGTAAAGCTACGTTTTCGAAGCCGACACGTTCAATATAGCCACAACGTGCACAGTCTATTACCAGGACTAAACACAATGCGTAGATCACCTCGGGCCATTAATAGGAATTCCCTCGATTTGACCGTAACTCCGATTTTCGTGTCGAATTACGATTCGAATAATTGAAAAGCATTTTGTATTTAATCACTTCTGAAACACAGAAAACAAATGTGTTTGTTGCTGTTATTTGTACTCATGCCAGTGCCAAACATGAATTACGGTTTGGAATGAATCGAGGGAATTATCGCATTTCAGTCACATCTGTCCACAACTCTAATAATGTGTGCGTGTATACGTGTAACTGATCAATTTGTCACACGATCAGGTTGTAAACCACGTGTTGGATGATTACAGATGGGCCTGGGAAGTTTAACAGTCTGCAAAAATTTTTTCGGAGCCCAACTATGGGGAATTGTATACGCGAATACATAGGGCTTCGACCGTGTTTAAGATGTGACACTTGACAATTCTTGATTGTCTGCTCCTAACTTTGTAGATGGTGCTATTTGACTCGATAAGATGTGAACACACTGCGCTAGTGATTACCTTAATTGTTCCTGTGCTCAACCAAGCCGGGAGGTGTTCACGAACGCGATCGGACAAACGCCTGGTCGTGCGGCCAACATACCTCGTCCCACAGGAGCAGTTGAATGAATACACACAGAATGAGGCTGCAGAATCAGGCAGTCTGTCCTTTAGTTGGAAACACATGATCGGTTTAGAATGTGAACATGGTTTTCAGCTGTGTAGCAAGGAATGTTCTGCTGACTGGACTTGATAGTCTCCGTTGGATAATTTCCGCTTCCGTGTCACCTTTGAAAGGCAAACGAACGTATACGGGTTTGTTTATTGATCCTATTTCCTTTCGTCCTTTATCGTGCTTTTCCGTAGTCTTACTTATGAATCTTTCGGGATATCCATTTTGCACGAACACGCTCTGCAGGAAACGAAGTTCATTTTCAATTGTGTCGTCCGTACATATTCTTCTTGGTCTATCAACCACACGGCATACTAGATGTTTCTTCGCTTGCAACGGCACAAAGCTGTGAAAATGAACGTACTGTCCATTCCATGTTGCTTTTCTATAGGCTGACAGTTGTGCTGATCCGTCCTGCCGTCGCCTTATGTACACATCTAAGTATGCTAAACTATGATTTGCTTCTTTTTCTAGTGTAAAATATACGTTTGGATAGACATTGTTAAACGTGCGTAGCATGTGGTTTATGTCCGCATGCTCCTCTATCACACGTAGTATATCATCAAATTCGTGAACGGTACACTGTCTGATTGGTGAACGCAGTTAATTAGTCTTCAGTTTGGACATGACAATTTCAACAAACAATGGTCCCACGAGTGATCGCATTACCATTCGGTCCTTTTGCCGGTATATTTTACCACTGAATTGAGAGTGAACATTTTTGATGCAGATGAGGAGTAGTTATTTCAATTCAACTGGTGGAATCCCTATGGAGATGTCGTTATCTCGAATGAACTCGCAAATGTAACTGATGGTTTCGTTTGATGGGATCACCGATTAAGCTTTTTTTGGACATGTGTGATTTTCCGTCTCACAACTTATCTGAGGGATTAGCCAGTCTACTGGAACCAAGTAGAGCAGTCCTTACCAGAGGTAATGTGAGATATGTTTGATCTTGCAAAAATGTGAAGAATCTACTTCTAGAAGGGAAGCAGATATTATCATTTGGTATATATATTTATATGCATATATATATATATACTAAGTAGAACTTTTTGAGCTTTTTTGCCTGTTTACGGACCCATGATTGATGAACGCAGTAAATGATTTTTTAAACCATTTGTGACTAGAGTTCTGTTCGGTTTGCCAAAAACCATCAACCGTCCGTTCCATTATGATCACAATCTAACGAAAAGTTCTGTTTTTGTCAGTTCCGTCTTCTATACGGTTGGCGAACCAATTTTCCTCGGAAACACACTATAGGTATCGTCCAAGTGCTGTCCTTCATCATTGTGTCACCAGGATCTCATCTGAATCATTTGGAGCATTAATGGATGATAAAATCATTTACGAATCCTACTGTTTAACAATCACGCTAATCTTGCATAATCGACGAAAAGCTTTCGATAAATTGCCGTGTCATCCTCAAGTGAACTGATCAACCGTTCCTACTCCTGGTAACCGTAATTGAGATTCTAGTGAGAAATCCTTAGGTGGAGTATTCATGGATAGAAACACATACTACTTCTTGAATAGGTCACACTCGATGAAAAAATGAAATGATGGTTTGTACTTAACAGTGCTGGCTGTCTGATGACCGCAGAGCCATCAGAAAACCGCATAGTTTTGGGTGCTCCAACTGTAGACGTGATCGTTCTTCTTCAATCAACTGATATGAGAAACATGCTGTTTTAGGTGGAATAGAAGGAGTGGCGCAGCACTATTGGCAACGGGGATCCCCGAGGGGGAAGCCTCAGCAGATTAACATTGAAGAATTTCAATCTGAAGTTTCTGGGCTCGAATCCTCGCACTGAGACTTGGTAATCCCCTCTGTTGGTTGTGCTCACTTTCTTGAAAGTGATTACTATTTGTGTTTCATTGAAAAAGGAAGTAGGAGACGTAATGAAGATAGGACCCTGAGAGTCTAGGTATTTATGCCTATCCCCGAAATTTCAGCTCATTCATGGAAGGAGTGGTCACTGGATAGCGAAGCTCAACGTCAAGTAGGAAACCATATTTGGTCGAATGACTGAACGATATTCTTTCCGGCCTGGTAAAAAGCAATCGCACTTTGAAAATTTGTTCACAAAACTACAAAATCTGTAACTCCGAAATTGCTACAAACACCTCCCTTTTATTCACTTCCATCTGTACGAGCAAAAAGCATGAGTGAAGAGTTTGCTAACGTTTCTCCGCACTCTTGTTGTGTTTCGAGTCCAGGTAAGTGAGGTTTTATGGTGACAGTCACATAATCGATCCTAAAAGGTGCAAACTAATTGAAACTTGTAGCTTTAAATTACGTTGTTTTAGTTCGTCGAAAACGTTTCCAAAGAAACAGTTTGTCTATGCCTCAGTACAAGTGAAGAAATGCTTAGTATGGAATCGCACGTACTGCAAACAAAGCCATTTGGTTAATTCATAATGCGGTCAGTGTATGTGTGCCCGTGTGTCTAGTGACCTTGAATATTTTCTAATTTATAACCTGTGTCACGTGTTGTGATTGATAGTTCGCTGTTTTCGTGGTAGGCTGCACCCGTGAAGTCAAATAGCAGGTGCTCCGATACGAGGAGCAACTATTTTTGAATGACACTTTAGATCCGGGCTTAAATATGGACAGTTAGATTGTGACTTTGATCGGATTGTATAAGCCAAAAGATTGATCGATAACGAGTATGGAAAGCTTAGTTTAGTCACCAGAAAAGCTGGAAAAATGTTATCTGTTCAGTACAAAGTTCAACGAATCGTGCGGTACTACTATCCACAAATCATACACAAGCCAAACCGTCCGTCTTACATGTGTGCACGGGCTTAGGCATCGGAACACCATAGGTTGTTCCATATGATCTCAGGGTATTGACTATGACACACATAAAACCACATTGCAAGCTGGCTACATCCCTTGCATGTTCGAAAATAAATTTGTGGAGAAGAATGCTACAACTGTTATCGCTACTTCGGTAGTCGACAGGTTGACTGTCTGGTTTATTCAGTCAGGCTGTCGAGTAGTTGGTTCATTAGTCGCGAGCCACATACTTTGGGTCCAACCGACCCAGGACATTTTCCTAGCTGATCCACCATTCTTGTACGACAGTACCAAGCAAAGGGAGAATTCAACTGTCGCACAACAAACGTTGAATCGTACAGTTTGTTTTACAAAATTCCCATGGGACAAGAATTCACAGTGATTCAAAGATCAAGGCTTTTTCAGCCTCTGCTTCACAGTCACCACAATTAGTACACGTCAACAGGACGTTTTTTGAACCCATGAAAAAGTCAAAATACGTAGACTGTACTACCCGCCCAAATGGCCAAGCCAAGGACGAAATCACAGTACCAGTCGACAGCCCAAGTGGACTTTACTTCATCGTTGCCAGACACACTGAACGAGTGACGTGCTCAGTCTCCGAAATGAAGTTCGCACCTGTCAGAGGAACTATCCGATTTGGATTGACCTGAAGTCACGAAATGTGATAGATAGGCATCCAGCAGGTCAGAAGACTGGCACTTGGATACAGATGTTTGCAACAGATTCTCAAAATTGTCTGCCTCGAAACGATCTCGGACGATACCTTTAGGGAAAGCTGTTTCGATATCGGAACAGTCTTCAAGCCTTCAAACACGGAGAGGTCAATTGTTCACACGATCTGCGAAACTCAAATCACAATTCATCAAGTGCTCCCGGCACATGTCACCGATACCGGACTTCTTATAATCATTGCTCTAGTCTGTTTATTGCGCACTTTTCTTTGTTACAACAAAATTTGATCTTTTCATTTTTTCACCTCGTCTGGGATTGACGTTCGTAAGCCAGAATCAGTCCATGATGATTGTGTATCCCGGCTCATCTGTTCACAGAAAATGACTATTTTGAGTTGAAATAGAAAAATAAGTCACCACTGGAAATGGCTTCAAAAGAAACGAACTTTTACTCGCCCATATTCTGCATCCACATAATACGTAGACTGGACACGGACTGAAATTACAGCAGTTCGAATCAAAATGACTGTCCAGTATTCCTAATAGTCTTGTCGTCTCTCCATGCATTATTTGGATGATGTTCAAAAGAATCTCCTGTCCATCGAAGGAAACTTTTGTAAATAATTTACGCCGTTGGTAGATCACAAATCATTCTGTTCAGTGGTGAAGGCCATGACAGTCCCCTAGCATGACGGCTTGAATAAACATCTCCCCAATCCAAACTCAGGGTGCGACAGAATAGGTCGTTAAGATACCACGGAATCTATTACACCAAAGCAAGTTTGTCCCAGCCTACGTTGATTTAACTCAAGGGATCACATAACTGCAGACTGGAACCGAATCACGAGTAGGACATAGAACTTTTAGGGTCAACTGTCAAAGAATGGCGAGCGCCTGGACCCAATGGAGTGGGCAAAAGGATCACAAGGTATTTACACACGCTTCGTAGGTCTGCGTGACAAGGTAAAACTGAAAACCTGTACAACCAGTGAGTTACGTCTACACGCTTCGACCAGGTCACGTGATTCCGGAGCTCGGCATTCCAGGGTAACCTTCGGGAAGAAATTCAAATATTTAGGACGCGTAAACCTCGAGGCGCCTCCTACAACGTTCCCCTCCCAGAGCATGGGCCGTATGTTTGTAGTTGCCTGGGTCAATCTAACTGAGTGTAAAATGAATGGATTCAAAAATCTTCCCACCAAAACCAGTAATGGTGCTGGGCCCGAGGGTCAAGCGTCTGTGAGGTATTCTGATCGCCGTTCTCAAAGGGCCTGGGCGTATGAGATACAGGGAGGGACAATTAGTGAAAGAATCTCTAGTCATACAATCAAAATCAAGAAATGTTACCTTCAACCGTTAGAGACTTTGAAGTGTTTGTGTGATCAATTGTGTCAATGACAAAGTATTTGTACTGCCGAAAAAAAGCGTAATGGGCGTGAGTATTCGGAATACAACGAGGGTTTCGTAGAATCGCAACGAACAAAAGCTTATGCATGTAGTTAGATCTTTTGAAAGGTAAGTGGGAGGCCCCTACCTGTTTTCATACATGACTGCAAATGACATACAAACATGGACGGGTCATGATCATCTGAACTATGAGAGAAGAACTCAACAGGTAGCTTCATGAGTGTGCCAAATACCATATTCGCTGGACGAGAACCAGATACTTTTTTAATGTAGTGTGGATGCATAACATGGTCAACGGACGGTAGTACGTCCATTTGATTGCACAAAGGAGTGGAAGGTGAGAGAGGCTTTTACTTGTCGACGAAACCTCTCTACTAATCCAGTAGCTGAAGAGTGGTACACAGTCTTGCGAATGTGTTTAAATCCAAGGGGATTAGGTATGAAAATCAGTGAACCATTGAGTTTGGAATAGTTCGTCTCTGTCGGTAGTGACTGTAGAGCGAATACTAGAAGTTGAAATCCAGTAATAAAGAAGTGCTTTGGAAACCATTTCACTGGGGGTGTCAACAATGGTGGGAGCTATTGGTCAATAGACGTTGAGAGAAAACGGTAGCCATCAGCAGGCAGCAAAGGGCCCCTCAATGTCAGGGTGCAGGTGGGAAAAATGCCCGTTATCTGTGGGTGTTTGGGCAGGAAATGGTTGGACATGTCAGTGGGTTTTGAATCGCTGACATAGGATAGAAGATTTTGCTGAAACGCGAATGTCTGTTCATACATGGCCAAATATAGTGGCTGCAGTTACGTATGACACAAGTACGCATTCTGGGATGAGATATGAAGTGTGAATGTGTAAAAATCAAGCGCTGCATCGAACAAGAGACAAATAGCCAGGGTTTTCGGGTGGACATGTCACAAAAAAGTGGCCATCTTTAGCAAGAAACGGGAGATCTTTTCGTACCACGGAGGAATGCTGCAGCTCAACGGAGATCGACGTGGACCACAAGCACTATTGGCAGCCGAACGTCTGTTCACAAGAGTTATGAACAGAAACTATCCGACAAACTAAGAACTTCGATGAGCAGTGGGATCAAATCAAACAAGCGATGCATTTGGCAACAGGTTTTACCTGTAGTCCTAGATCTAGCGTGTATCAAAGACACTGGATCTCACAAGGATCGCTAGGTCTAATGGAGCAAAAACGCAAACTTCCTAAATGTAAGGAGGTGGGTGAGATGTTTCGACAGTTGCAGAGTCATTTGACCATAAGCCTTAAGAATGACCGCGAAAACTGGTGGGTTAAGGTAGCCGAAGAGATGGAAGTGGCATCCGCTTCAGGTAACAGTCCATGACTATTTAAGCTTATACCCGACAGCAGTGGGCGGCGAACTTCGGTTAGTGAAGTCGTGTGCCACAGAAACGGAAAGCTCATCCATGGTAGACAGCGAAGGCTGAAACTGTTGAGTTGAACACTTCAATAATCAGTTTAGCTGGCCACACGCTAACGTGCTCAGGCCGACGTCTGTAGCTGTGAATCCCTGGGAGGTATATCATGACCCCGAACAGAAGTCGCGGTAGAGTCGAACATTCAGTTTCTGAAGGAAGTAAAAGCAGCCGATCTTGACGAATTTCCCCTACATCTTCTCATACTGAGTGGATATGCTCTGATAAAACCAATTACCTCCTCGCCTCGCGATATTTGGAACAAGGAACGTATTCCGTCATCGTTGGGCGAGTCATTGATTGTGCCCAATTTTCAAGAAGGGCAAGCAAAGTGACTGCAGCAATCATCGGATGATTTTTTTAATTCCGATTGTAACTAAACTGTTATTTTCGAAAATGCTGTACCGTTTGATACCTGTTCTATCGAATCAGAATGATTGAAAAAGTAGGTTTGTACAATTAGACTATGTTCTGTATGTTGGCTACTGCAGCATCTCATTTCCCACCTGGTCAGGTCCATTTGTAGTTCCCTTTGGATATTCACTAATTTTATTTAAACATGTAACCTTAGGAAAAAGGTATTGGTCAGTGAGGGCAGCTTTGTGGTTTAACGCTGAACGATGATGACGATGGTGGTGATAATGATGATGATGATGATGATGATGATGATGATGATGATGATGATGATGATGATGATGATGATGATGATGATGATGATGAT
>LUCM01001411.1:0-25120 GCA_008360955.1 Fasciolopsis buskii | reverse complement strand
GGAAAACGCTCAGGTATGCTTATAAACCACGTGTATTATTGTACTAATTTTGATGTCCCAGTACGCTCATCCCATCCTGATTCTTCGTTGTTCAGTTTGTGGGAGGGTTGTTCTGGTCGACTCGTTAAAACGTGACCTTATTTATAACTTGATTTGTGAGAATTTTTTCTGTACTCCGTATGGTCTTGCTTTCCGCATGCAAGATACAGCTGGTAAGCAGGAGGAGGGGAATCGTCGGTAGGGACTAGAAACTTGCAATTTCTTCAATAAACTCCGCGGATGTTTAGCGAGTGCTCAGAGTTGGCGTCACTCATTTTGACGATAGAAATACGGTAGGAAAACTATGCCGATGATCATTAGGCGGTTTGGTGCATTAATTAGGTCTAGCAGCAGCGGTATTTCTTGTGCATTGCAGGCCGGCGTTTGCACACAATATCACAAATTAACGTCACTTCAAGAGAAGAAATCTATGACAAAAATGCGTTTGACTTGTTTAGAAGTCGGGAGGTTTGTCACTGAATTGGCCAGGGTAAGGTAGTACAGCACAGTTTCTCCGTCACCGAATACTGCGAGATAGCCGAGAATCCAAGTAATGCTATTTACTTTTGTATTTATGAAAGCGCTGGTTGCGTAAACATAACTGAAGCAATGACCCCACAAAAGCTCCAGCCTAAAAGCTCTCCAAGCCCTCGGCTGATGCTTGTTTCCATATTTTCTAAACTTCCATATCGCGCTCCGGCTTCTTCGTCTTCTAGTTTCCGTTTAAAGGTCCAGCTTCGATCTTCTCTATTTTTTGCTGACGGCCGAAATCCGCCAGACCCGGTTGCTTTTCCGCCACCGTCATGCGTCCCGTAAAGATTAAGTTTGACTATCAGCCGTTTTTGCCTTGCATCTACGTTAACCTCAACGTCTCCATCTAGTTTGGCTGCCCTAGACAAATGCACCCTGATGACCAATCCGCTTAGGTTTCTATGTTTGCAACGAATGCCGCATGGTAGCTTAATGGCTAAGGCATTGGACTCAAAATCTTTCGTCTCTGGTTCGCATCCCAGCTGGGCAGCGAAGGATTGCACTGCTGATGATTCCTAAAATGGATGGAGCAGTTGTGCAGCGCTTTCATCGTTTCTCGATGGTCAGTTGAGCAAAAATATCACAAGGTGATTTTTTCGTGAAAATATTTATATCGGCTTAACCTACTGACTACATAAATTCTAATCTATCAGTATCATTTCCATTTATGGTGATGTCTAGGTCGAGAAGCGACAGATAATGCTCCATTCTTCATTTAATGTTCCTTTCTTTTTGTTGAAACAGCCCATGGCACAGCCACTTCAAGAAAGCCCCCACGTTCTAACTCGCATGCCGCTTTCTGAATTTTTTCCGATCCCTGGGCGGTCAAAGTCATTCACAATGAGAATGAAATTCTTCACTGGTAGCAATGCTTCCTAACGCCTGAGCATTCCGAAATTTCGAGGGATGGAATCATATGCACCCACACCGTAGCGGTCCAATGTCCGTTCCACCCCATCGCAACAGCACGAAATCGTACGTTCACTGCGTTTGGTTTGATTACCGACTTTGTTTGAACCAGCACTGCCCTGGAGGAAAGCACCATCTCATCCTTAATTCTGTCGCGCCTACAGACGTGGCACCGTTTTTCCTATCTTTTTGGGATACCGTTTGTTTCAATCGCCCATGCCTCAGCAAATCCAACTATTTACGCTTTACTTTTTTCAACATCGGCTATCAGTTTCCTCCCTTTATTCCTGATGCCACGTGCTGCTACTATACATCACCACTGTATTTCGCTTCCTGTCGGGGTTACTTCTGTGCTTCAATATGCTTTGCTTCTCGGGCCCAAGAACGGAAGAGTTGCCCCTACTCTGGCAATGCGAGCTCCTCCAAGGCTTCTGATAAACTTCGCTGAACAACCTGGTCGGGTAATCACTCATGCGGGTATGCAAACACCCCAGGTTGTGGCTCCTTTTCCAACCGCAGAAAGATTTGCTGTCCATCGTTTTCTGGTATTTCTTTGGAAAGATAGTGACGGACCTCGGGGTGTCTGTACGTGGAGCTTTTTCCGGGAACAATTTGAGGCGCCTTGCTGCGTCATCATGCAAGGTCTACCCATTAGATAACCCCTCGGTCAACTGGAAGCCACTTGGCGCCTGTATACTTTGCATCTCTCAAACTTGGGGGCACTTGTTAATGACCTACTACTGGCGGATCTGTTGACAAACTGAGCCAGGATTGGCCTTACCGACCAGGTTTTTTCAGGGATTTTGTTGGTTTGCATGCCTCAAACCTGTGTACCTGGCCACCTTCCACAGCTTACCGAACTCTAGAAATTTGCAGCATATCTTGGATGCTTCTTATAATGAGGGCCACCGCTCTGCAGGTAATCAGGCGAGTCTTCGGCCCGATGGCATCCAATGTGTTTTAATTCTGAAGCCGAAGCTTAGCTCAGACATCCACCGGATTAATGTGACGGATTGCCTTTCTAAATGGCGCAATTCATTCTTAATTGGGGAACCTGTTGCAAATTCAAAGGGCTTGGAGCAGAAGGATTTGAGTTTTGTTTGATGAGAAGCTCCGTCGATGAAACAATATCACCGCAATTTTTCACCTATCATTCGATCACACACAGCACGTATGCAGCGAGTCATATAAATAGATATCCGTATTCATATAACATTTTCACTGACTTCCAAACTAACATTGAATGAATGAACTGCGTTGCCCTACATGACACTTACCACTTCTCGTGCTTATTGTTGCACGCAGCTTAAACCTCAGCTGCAATACCCCTAGACTGCCATGTCACCATTCCCGTTCCAGATGTGCGTGTTTATGCACAAGAAAGCACCCCCAAATCGATCCCTGTTTGAGATACCGTGACTATCGTCTACCGTGAACATTAGCCCTATTTCCACCCGGCAAACGCGGCTATCAGTGTACCAGTAACTGCCATCAGCTAGGCCCCCGAACGAAAACAAAAGAAACAGAAATCCGTTTGTGTTTCACACCGGTTTGCCGGCGTCGGATATATCATTGAACGCATGCAATAATAATTGTCACTCTTCTAATGGCTGAATGCGTTTCTCTTCTCCGTGTCGTCAAACAATGGATGATACAATTCTTCATCAATTAACTTCCTCTCTCTGCATTTCCAAAAGGCGTTTGATGACATTTTGGCTGCGAGATCCACGGCAAAATGACAGACGTACTTTATCATTCCCACTTTAATACCGGACATCTATCGGCCGTCTGCACTCTTCTCTCTAGCCGTTTTGATCCGTTTTGGCAAGTATTCACCCCCGTATTTGCTGCCCGTGAAGGCGCTTTTATTCGCAAATCTGACTTCATGTACATGTGAAGACTTGTCAAACCCGACTACGTGGACATTTTTTGACACCCTCCGCCATCCCCCAACTTAACCTTGGGACTGCGATACGCATTGTTGGTGCGTGCAATCACCCTGTTCCTCTTAGAGCGCAATTTTTGTTATTTCTCCACATTTCGCCCCCAACTGTGTATATACTTCTTCCATGTAACCCATAACACACGTGTAACATTAGATCATGCAACTAGGCATGCCTCTCGAAGTATTCAAGAAGTATACCAATATATAGAAGGTTGAGAGCAGCATATTTCTATAACGATTAGAGAAATCGGCTTCCATAATTTGATCTTTGATCATGAAACTGCGCTTATCGCGGTCTTCACTGGAGGTAGCTGGCCAGGCGACAGCCACAAAACAGCAACTTGTCGCCTCGCTTCCTGTTCCTTAGCTTCTCCTGTGTCCCAAAAGAGAGGTTCCTCATCGCCTGCGTTGTAAATTACCGTCACTGATGATGCGTTGTCTTGAATGATATGGACTATTCTTCACGGACAATTTTTATGGCTGTCGTAGCAAGTTTCTGATAGAACTCCTCAAATGTTATAAGCTTGGCTTCAAGGGGATGTGGCAGGAAGAAACTCCAGCGTAAATACTCTCAATCACAGAGGCTTCACTTCGGAATTGAAAACTTTTCCGTTCTAACTATATTGCAGCACTTTTCGAATACCGACCACAAATTCAAAGGCACCAACCTAAGGAACTAAGTACCAAACCCTGAAGCATCCGTGTGAATTTCAAAGTACTTCCTTCCTGCTTACTAACAATATTTTATAAAGTGATGTTAAATATTCCTCGATTTGCGAGAGGCGTGCGCAAAACTAGGTCAAATTTTTACATGAATGATGCAGGGGATACAGGTATAATAAAAATCAGAAAGGATATGGGGGTATATGCTACGTTGGATCACTCCAGAGGCGCGATCAGAATCTGCAAAGCAATGCGCAGTGTACAAGTATGCGGGACAAAATTCGAAACTGCGTAAACTGTTTTGCAAAACTGTACAGGAGTCGCAAACATCGAGGTCGTTACGTGATGGACAAAAAGTTAAGTTTTGGAGGTGAAGACCAGTGGGAATTTGATAACTGGCTAGAAATTAGTTAAAAAATGGGGAAAGTTATGTAAGGCGAATAAGCGAGTTGCACTTAACAGCAATAATGGGCCGATAATATGCTGAAGTAAGCAGAGGAATACTGTGAAGTCTGCTGAACAATCTGGAGGGCATGATTTTTTGAAACGTTTTGCAGTGAGAGAAAATGGAACTCCCGGGACTGCCGATTTCGTCCCTATGCGGCTGGCGGCAAGCTGGATTGAACCGTACAGTGGGGTAAATTTGTGCAAGAAGCAAAATGGTTTTAAATGCACCGGTCAAGAGTATTCCCATAAGCCGTCATTTTCGGTGTCCAAGCTTTCGATCTTTTGAAAGGGGAATTTGAAGGGGCGCACAAGGCATTCCAGCGGCAATAGTTACTGTGGTTTTGGCCATTCTTGAAGATCCACCTGAGTTGGAGTATCCAAGGAGATCAGCGACGCGGTGTGGGTTGACCGGACCAGTAATCGAGCGCCAGTTCTGGCTAGCAGCGTCCTAGCAGGAGCGAGAAGCTAGTAGATTTCCAGATGCCCTTACGGGGGCGGAACTGGTAACAGCGCGTTTATCCCGGGTGCGGGATATGAAACATAAAGGAACATTGTGCCAAATTTTAAACCCGTCAGTGGTTTGCGAAAATGGGTTCTTTACCTTCTCCTCTCTTTTGCCAGTCTCCCCCGTTTTGGATATCAGACTTGTTGCGGCTGGCGTCTGTCAAATGAAGCTTAAGTCCACAACTTCGGTCTGTCCTAGGCAACATAGGTTAGCCTCCACGACGCTGCCGAAGAATGGTCCTGAATCTTCTGTTCTCTTGGTGAAGCTTCTCCACCTTCCATGAATCCTTGTTCCGCACTGTACCAGTGGAAATTGCCAGTGATTACTTCACATCATAAAAATAGACATACAGGAGTTGCCACCCATCGCCGACCGAATGGGCACGCCCCTACGACTTCTAGGATTTTGGATGTGACAAAAAAGGGGAAGATTGCCTGACATTTACAGGATCCCGGACTTCTGTGTCCTAGGGTGCATGGTTGTCTGCAATCCCAGCGACGTTCCGCCAGAAGGCTGGAACACTCGAACTTGATCACCCCAAGAAATAGTCGGAGGAGATCTTCAAATATCATAGTCCTCAACACGGTGAGGCCAGCTGACTGTGCTTAAGTGCAAGCTGTGATGCCGTTCGCGACAGCTTGTCACTAAGCGGCGTACACAACTAACCAATGAGGGCCTTTCTGACAGGCAACCGTGGAGCCCAGACATTCCCCGGAAGCCAGTGGGTGCAGAAATTCATCGACCAGGATGTCGTCGATGCTGTTCTTCGACTATTTCTTGTGGTGATCAAGTTCGAGTGTTCCAACCTTCTAGCGGAACGTCGCCAGGATTGCAGGCAACCATGCACCCTAGGACAGAGAAGCCCAGGATCCTGTAAATTTCAGGCAATCTTCCCCTTTGCTGCCATATCCAAAATCCTGGAAGTCATAGGGGCGTGCTCTTTTGGTCGGCAATGAGAGGCGACTCCTGGATGTCTGTTTTTATGATGTGAGATAATCACCGGCGATTTCCACTGGTGCAGTGTGGAACAAGGATTCATGGAAGGTGGAGAAGCTTAATCAGGAGAACAGAAAATTCAAGACCATTATTCGGCGGCGTGGTAAAGGCTAACCTGGAAAACAGAGCCTGAAGATACGTAAATTATTTAAGTGCTTCGGTATGCGACATTCCATATCAGACTTTTGGAGGTTTCCGTCATCGACAGGAATCAAGAATAAGCAGAGGAGCGCTTTCGCACGTACAAGGGCATGACAAACAAACCAGTAGAAAATAAGCGGTAGTACACCTAGCCCATTTGGGAGACTGGCGCGAAGGAATGAAATGCAAGCTAACGGATTTGTTTTGTAAGCCAAGTCAACCGGAAAATAATTATGTGGGCTTCAATTCTAAAATGCTTATTAGAGATTTGGACAGCGAGTTGTTGAAATGACCGCAATGACTGGGTAACGCGTAAAGATGAGGTACAAATAGCAGTATATGAACCGGATTTCATTTGAAGAAAGATTTGAACATGAATAAAAGTCAGAAATGGATTTTAGACGAGTGCGGTTGTATCGGAGAGGAAAACTTTGACTCAATCATGGATTGACATTTGAAGTAATAAATTATGATTATGTCACCGCTGTGGGGTTTTTGTCGAGTGAAATGTCAACTACAGGTTTACTGAATGCAGGAGCATCCTACTCAATAAGGAGTGCGCTATTAGTCTATGACGCCTTGAAAGGTAGACACACAACTCGTTGAACATGATTTCTGTTTTTGGGATGCGCTGCTTCTTTCAGCAACCTTCGGCAGTATGCCTAATCCTTGACGCCAGCGGACCATTCAGGTGACTTGCATAAAAACGTTTTGCGGTTGGGAACGTGCAAAGACCCCTTCTTATGGCTGGGATTTATTACAGAGTGCTTCCAGTTGACCGGAACTACACCAGAGTTCATTTTAAGTGTAAAGAGGTTAAGTAGTAGCAAATGCAGGTCTGGGCCACAGCTGAAAACAGTTGTCAGAAAGATGCCTTCAGGGTCTTGGTGAGACCGTGGTTTATAATTGGCTAAATGTTGTGCAATAGTCTCAACGTCAAAGGACACAGTAGATAAGACGGAGTTATTCTTATTCTGTAGTTGGTGTGGGTCAATGGCTGTAGCTGGGGCCATACAGGAGGCAAAACATTGATTGACTGCCTCAGCTATGTCTCTTGGGGTTGTCACAGACTCATCATTAGGTAAAACTAGGAAGTTCACCGAAGGCTTGCAGTCATGGGATTGTAAGTTATGGTTTTGAAAGTATTATGAGGTAATTTTCGAACCTCAGAGCCCTAACTCCTTTCCGAAGGAGAGATTCACTTAGGCGAGAGATAGTGTCAGACAGATGGTGCAAGAGAATGAGCTTGGAGAAGTCATGTGTCAATACAAAGTGCCTTTGCAACTTAGCATATTTGACTTTCAGGGAGGCACGTTGTGAGGTCTTGTTTCTGTTTATTCGTTCCATAATGATCAGTTTGGAGATGCAGCTGGCCATGTTGCGATAAAATTCATCTGCAGCCCTCTGTTGGTCAGTCGTTAGACAAAAGCTTCCCAGTCAAGTTGGCGCACTAGAGAGGGAAATTGCTGCCAGTCGTGTCCATAGGATGGTTAGGGAGGGGAGCATGGACATGAAGTCTGCCCTGTGGTCGCTCCCTGGAAACTTATTTTCGACGTAAACCAAGGTGTGGTGATCAGTTTGTATAAAGATGAAATCAAATATTATTGTTTCTGGTGGGTGACGTTACGTGCTGTACCCAACCCCCATGATGTAGGTGGGAGACGAACGATGTTAGGCTTGGTGGAGCCGTAGTCTTGGACCAGGATACACCGGGGAGATTGAAGACTCTGGAAATGATTTTGGATGTTGATGGGAGAGAAGCAAGGTGGTCAAATGCGTCCGCTAAAAGGGGGAGCCTAATTTCAGTATGAGATGGAGGGCGATAGATTCAGGCAGTATGGTAACACAGGACGACATCTTGGTAGTGAGCCATACCGATTCTTGGATCAGTTCGAGTGTAGGATGCGTATTAATGGAGACTGATAGGTCCCGCCCTACACAGAAAAGGCAACCGCCCCCACGGCACTCGCCTCTAGTACCTCTAAAGGATTGGTATCCCGCAAGAGAAGTCGCACTACTAAGTGTGTCCTCGGTAAGCCAGAACTCAGTGATGAAGATTATATCCGGACTGGAAGACGCAGTAAAGCTTTTTAAGTGATGGAATTTGCTTAGGATTGGACGACAGTTAACTAACGCAAAAGAGAAGGCTGTGTTGCCGTCGAGGCGGGGTGAGTGGTGGGGTTGCAAAGACAAAGAGACGGCGCATGAAGAGTCAGTCACAATGGGAATAATTCGGTAAGCACATGGTAGTAATTCTATTTTGGTGGACGGTGAATGAGGTACGACAGAAGACGGTGGAGGTGAGGAGGAACGAGGGAATATAGCATTCTTCATTATCTTAGTACGGAGGTAGCCCGAAGTACTGGGGGACCATTGTGGAGGGAGACAGAAAGGGAGTGGGTTTGGGTAGAAATAAAGAGGCGGCGGTTGTGGTTCGGGAGGGGGTAGGAAGAGAAAATTTTCTGGCTGGGTAGGTGTGGTCGAAAAAGAGACATTAGTGGGATGGGGTACGGTCCTTGTGTTTGGGCCGAGGCTCTGGTAAGCAGAGGTTGGTGGTGGTACCGATATGACGGTGGAGTTATGCTTAATGGAGTCTATGGATGGTTGTCCTGGGAAGTCTTACGCAACAGCGAAGGCCTTTGACAGGGAACAGCTGGTGCATTGCCAGGTCTTTTTAATCTGCAATGCAAGTCTGTGGTTTTCCTCCGGCTTGGAAATTCTGTCGGAAGTGACCTTTCGGTCCCCGGGAAACGAGAGGCAGGCAGTAGAAGAAATCAGTGTGGTAATAACTCTATTTTAAATAGAGTTGCCAAATCAAACAAAGCTATTGGTAGGATTAGTGCACGATTAAAATTGCCCACAATATTGTGCAGACTATCCGCAAGAACAGTAATAACAAATGTCAGAAAAGAGTCAAAGAATTGTGTGACAGTGTGTGTCAAACCCAAAGGGCCAATTTGTATGTCCTGTAAGCCTGTTTGTCTTAACGCAGACCTCGTATTACGTTTGCTTGCCCTTAACCGGTGTGGCCACTTGTGCGTCACTCTTACTTGGTTCTGTAAGACTGTAATACTGATAACCCCGCCTCACACAGCGGCTTTTAATTACCGGTGAAATATTTTCAACAGACCGTTAGCTTGCGGGTGGTGGGCAGTTAATCTAACATGCTTATAGCCAAATGTTTTATTGAAAATTGAAAATGCTCTCTCAGGATGTGAGCCACAGTCGGTGATCACTGTAGAGGGGCAACCAAATTTGCTTACCCAGCCTGCCAAGAAGGCTTTCGCGGATCCTCATGACGTAGGGCAGGGAAGTGGTATTGCCTATGGCCAGCGAGTGAAGTGGTCTACACAAGTAAGTATGTAGACGAAGCCGTGCGACGGCGGGAGAGGTAAACAGGTACTTGGTGAAAACGTGTCTCGGGTTCGGGGAACCTAGAAAATATAGCTTTGGAACGTCCATGGACTTCCACTCTCTGTCCTTGGAGTCAAGCGCGAGACCACTGACGCACGTCACGTTTAACGTTGAACCGCACAAAACGTTGGGTTACCAGCCTCACCGTGGCGGTTGCGCGCGGGTGGGAGAGGTTGTGCAACGCCATAAATGTGGTATAACGGTGAGTTGCTCCTGCCATCGACCTTAGATGATCTTGCAATACATCCCAAAGCAGTGTATTATGTGACCCTGTGATGGGTGCGACCACTAAGTTTAGGGAGCTGTCTCGTCTAAGTTTGTCGACATCAGGATCAATCATTTGGGCCTGTGCCATCGCATCAAGGTTGATGCTCGGTATTGGAGACGATGCTGGTGTATTCGAGCAAGTGCATAAGTGGCGGGGTTATCTGTCCCAGAGACATGTTGTATGTCCACAGTGAACTGTGCAACCAAGTCCAAGTGGCGGATCTCACGTGGCGAGTACCGGTCGGAGGTTGAATGCATTGCGTATGCCAGCTGTTTGTGGTCGGTGAGCACCCTGAATAGGTGACCCTCTAATGCGTGCCTGTAGCGCCGAACAGCTAGGTAAACGGCAAGCAACTTCTTGCCAAAAGTGCAAAAGGCTTCCAAGAACCGTCGGTGTACGGCTGACGTACAGCTCCTACTCCAGTGTTTGATGCGTCGGTTATTAGAGACATGGGTACTGACGGGTCGAGATGTGTAAGTAGCGCTATTTTGATGGTAGCGTTCTGGGTGGAAATGAATGCCTGTTTTGCAGCCTCGCGGAACACAAACTTACGCTTAACTCCCCGCAACAGAACTCTGAGTGGTGAATATTTGTGCGAAATTTGGAATAAACACCGATTAAAGTTAATTAGGCTAACAAAATGGCCGTAATTGTCGATAGAAATGAGGCTATGGGTAGTCCCAAATAGCATCGACGTTATCCGGAAATGAAGCTATACCCAAAGACGATACGATGTGCCCTAGGAAGTTGACGCTGGGTTTTCCAAGCTCACATTTCGAGGCATTAATCGCTGCGCCATGTTTGCTGACGCGGTCGAAATAGGTATGTAGGTGGCGGAAAGTCGCTCCTCCGGGTGGCTTGCAACTAGGATATCGTCTAGGTGCACATACCTATTCTCTAAACCGCTTGTGACCTCGTGGATCAACTTTTGGAAGGTTAGAGCTGCGTTGCTGAGCCCGAAAGGCATCCTCACGAACTCGAACAGTCCACAAGGTGTGGTCATCGCCTTTTTTAGTATGTACCCCCCTTAACGGGGTCTGCTCCTACTAAAGCTGTGGCTGAAAATCTTACAGCCGAACAGCCGGAGCGTCTTCGCTTCAGCAGCGGCTAACTCATTCGGATCACGAGGGATTACACAAACCTCGGCACCTGTACCCACCAGAAATAACCTGTTGGTCGTCAAGTCATTGACGTTAGGAAGGCGACAATCAGTAGCTAGCCCTGTGTTGTATGCCGCGACGGCAAACCGGAAACTTGGTTCCCTGTTTCTTACTTGGGAAAGTGCACCCGGGGTCACATGTTTTTGCTAAACCACCGAAACCGTTATGAAAATTGGAATAGCCTTCCGCTGATGACAAGGTGGATCGTTCGGAAGAGGGGCCACTACAACTGCCTGGATGCAGACTGAACCGATCTAGTCGCCCATTTCTACCGACTGTAAGCCGCTGTAACGATGTGTCCAGCCTCGTCAAAATAGTTGTTAATTCGTGAAGGTGAGGATGCGGCTCTGCGGGACGAAAAAATGATTAATGCTGAGACACGCGGGCTATAGCGCAACAGGATGTCATCAGCGATTTTACGTTCGCCTTCGGTGAATACCTACGGGTTGTACTAAGCAAAGGGGTTATATTCGATGGGAGCCGCTGAAGCCACAGTTCTCTTAACATCGGTCGTCACCAGGCGGTGCGCCCCTGAAATGGTGCATTTTCAAAATAGCTATGAAGGCTTCTTATTCTCAATTTCGACACCATGAAACGACCGTCGGATGCGCTAGTTATCATTCGTAGGGGCAGTCCGAGTTATAATCGCCTCTTCCAACGAGTCTTGACTGCGCGACCATACAATGACGTCCCTAACCTGAAGGGCTACATCTGGAGGAAGACAGCCAGTGATCAATCTAAAACGGCTGATGTCGCTAGTTATCGTGTAATTCTCGAAATTCAGTTCAACTAAAGTAAACCAGGGTGGAGGATAGGCCGGCCTGAACAAGAGTATGTGGTGGAGTAGTGCCCATAATGTTGGGTCTGGCGACGGTTTTCGAGCCGCAGACAGGGCGAGGTAATTGAAAAAAAGAGGAATGAAGTGAAAAAACGTGCTGCAAACTACCGGTAGACAAATCCGGCCAGTAAAAATCAGCACGGTAAAGAAAATTGCAACAAGACAATAATAATAGCAATAAATACCAGTGAAAAAAGACGAGAAAGCGGCAGCAAAAATATAATAGATCCTGACGACCAGTCAAGCACGCCGGGCACATGCATGTACAGCGGAATGTCTTAATACGGTCCACGAATTAGGTTTGCATCGAACATGGTGCTGAGCGGAGAGGAACTACTGATTGGGGACCGTTTCACTTACCTTGGTAGCTGCGTGTCGAACAAGAGTAGCTCGGAAGTACAGGTAAACACGCGTATATCGAAGGCTTGAGCGGCGTATGCTGGTCTGAATTACTTGTGGTGTCGACCTGATATTTTACTGAAGTTGAAAGGTGGTTTGTACTGTGCCGCGGTGCGCTCAGTTCTGTTGTACGGTTGCGAGCTATGGAATATTCTTGTAGGAGATGTTCGTCGGTTGGAGGTTTTCGACCACTGATGTCTACGTAGTATGACTAGGATTGGATGGAGTGACCGTTTGAGTAATGTGAAGGTCAGGAATCTAATACCAGGTGTTGACTGTCAGAATACCTTGAAACTTAGTAGACTGTGGTGGTTGGGTCACGTGTTGCGTATGACGAGCACTCGCCTACCATATCGTGCCCAATTTTGGGTTCCTCTCTGGGCATGGAAGAAGCTCTGTGGAAGTCAATAGATGACAGGGCAACGCGGGATGAGAAAATGTACAGCGAACTTGGGTAAAGTAGGTGTCTCACGCCTTCGTGTTTGGGGTCCGAAAGACTCGTCAACTAACTGGCTGGAGTCACTGAAGGATATGGCAGTGAACCGTGAACAGTGGCGATCGTGTTGTCATTTTCTATTGAATCAGAATGATTGAGGGGGTACGTTTGTACATTTAGACTGTGCTCCGTATGTTGGCTGCAGCAGCGTCTTATTGTTTCACGCCTGTGTAGGTCCACTGTCTGTGCCACTTGGATATTCGCTCTTTTTATAGAAACGTGTAACTTTGGGGAAAGACAGTGGTCAGTGAGGCTTGCCTTGCTGTTTAATGCTGAACGATGATGATGACGCGACTCGTGCAACGCCAATTCGGTAGGAATATCTGATCGTTTGAATTGTTGAAAACGAATGTATTAACATTCCAGATTTAATGCTTTTGTTGTTTATATTTGAAAATTTTTCTCCGGGTCACGGAACCAGTATTCGTGAAGCCGTCAGATACATCGGCGAATTTTCACAATCTGCTCACTGCTTCAACTATTCATTCATGGCAGGTGAGAATGCGCGCTTTAGTCCTTTCGATGTCTCTCCTTGCTGGTATAATGTGTTGATAAATCTTGATTTTAGTATGCTTTGCCGTTGAAAATAACCATTTTTGTCCTTCTAGTTATCGACGAATACGACCCAATGTAATTCAACATCTGTATACCAATTGATTGCGTTCAGCGAATCTGGCACAGTTCATGCTTTGATAGCAGTCGACAAGAATGTGCGCCCACCAGCATTGATTTTAGTTTACTCGCCGCAACCCCTCTCCGCCGTAGAAGTGAACTGCAGTGCTTTTGAAAACCACACCCTCAGGAATAATTCTGTTCGCATCGACGGGCACACAGCATCGTACGGGGTGATTTTCTATCAAGTGAGTTGAATATGAACGTACGCGTATTATGCACATATATATCATCTTATTAGCCTTAAATTTTCGTTGAGATGATTTCATCACAGTAAGCTTACAGTTTGATCCAGAAAGTTGGATTCATGTTTAAAAGGTCAGTGGGTGGAGGTCGGACGAAGCCACACAGGTTTGGATTTGCCTTGAGCTAGAAACTCGGTCGGAAAATTCAGTGAAATAATATTCGACCCGGGTAAACGGGCTTTCATTCATCCACCCCTACTCAGACAGGTCCTTGTTAGAACCGAAAGCTTTGGTTAAGAACCTTAACCCTTCAGCAGCTCAGCAAACGGACTTTCAGCAGTGCCTGTCAACCGCATGGCGTTGAATGGATCGTCGAAAAGAATCCCATACTGGGTCCGTCTTCACACACGATAATCGCGATCGCGCTGCACATTGGACCCAGCGGTTCGGGTACTGGTAAATTTGGTTCCGCTGAGTTGCCCAACTGGACTAAAACTCTACCGCCTTATGCGTCAGTCAACGGCCCAGCGTTGAGCCACGGCTTGAACTGCTTCGTCTCCCGAATTGCGAAGAAAATATCTTGACGAGACATTTGACGCAGTTAGTGGAATTACTCTACTCAAATCCTGAATTCGTGTTTCACTCACGCAACAGACATCAATCGAAAGTGAGTCTACTGTCAGAGCCAAACACACCTGTTGGTCAGCCTGCATGAAAGTGCGGACATTGAAGGAACCGAGATTCAGAGACTGCCGAGGCTTGAGAACATGTGAGCTAGCAGACTGAAAACCACCTACTACACCACTTGACAATAAACCGTTACCGTTACCGAAGGATGGTGGAGGCATGAATACAGTGAGCCAATCAACTCGTGATTGTAGGCGGCGGTTAGTAGGCCTTCGTAAATTTGCGGACCTTCCGGTTTGGCAGAGCTCATGCCGGGATGGCTTGCTCGAGTTGAGTGTGCCGAGAGTGCCAGACAGTCGAGGTGTATAGACAGGCTGACCTACTGAATTAACAGGATGGCTGATGAAGTGCGGGGTTTTGTGGGTAGTTGAATAGGTCATTGGTATGCGCTTCCTGTGGAATTCAACTGATTTCGGCTGGGTGCCATGCTTTTGTTTGACAGAAAGATAAGGAAGTGCTAGAGGACCTACCTGGGATGGGGTATATGCCAAGCGGTTGATATTAGCCTGAAAAGACATCGGTGAGAAGGCAGTCACCTGCGTGGTTATACCGTCAGTGCTTGTATCTTGGAGTACCAGATTTGGTAGATTAAGATGAGCACGTTTGCGGGGTGGTTGGAAGAGCGAAGGGAACTAAGTTTTATCTAGATCTACCAGTATTTGTTGCCACCAAAAGAGTATGATATCAAAGAATCAGCACTTTCGCAGCAGATATACGCGAAGGTGGAGTGCCACTGCCATCATTAGATTTACTCTCAGACAGACTAGTAACAGATTTGTGGGGTGAAAAGTTTGGACAGGAAATTGAGCGGCGTTAGTACGGGAGAGGTCGGTTATGCAAATTGCTTGAAGGTATGGTTTTCGATGGGCTTTGTATTTTGGTCCCGGTAGCGGTCGCCGGGCACGGGATAGCCGGAGATGACGACTTATCAAAGCTCCTGGGTTCGATCAGGGAAAGGACAGAAATTCTTAGGCTGATGTGAATGATTGATTGTGCTGATTTACAAGAAAGGTGAAAGATTCTAGTGTTCTACGGTGATCTTTGAGGGAAGTAATGGTTAGACGATGGTTCGGGGTGACCAGTCAACGACCTCAGTGGAAATTATGAAAGATTCAACCAGTGGACTGGCTAATACAAGTGCAGTCTACGTGAGCCCCCGAGACGTGGGGATACGGTAGATGATACGGCTCAGTGGCGCGGTCAGAGGTGCTCTTGTAATCAAACCATTTCTTTATCTTTATAGTTCTTTGCAGCCATTCCTCTATTATTCCCCACTTTTGTTTCTGTTGGATCAGATGAAATTGTGAGGTAGCAACCATAACCAGCCGTCACAACAAAAATGCACCTTGCCGTGGTGTGACGGCTTGCGTGCCTCCATGATCCAAATAGCTATATAGGATGGCTTATCTCAAGCCGAAGATCCAGTCGTGCCTGTAAGGAAGGTCAATGAGCAGAGGCCTGAGGAAGTAATCTTCTGGTCCTCTTAATCGGAGGTTGATCTGACTTAGCAGCTGAGTCGGAAAAACGAGTGGAAGGACAATTGTTCCAAGTAGATGAGCTTCCACTCAGCTATGCCCCGCTGCCTTGCGGTCAAGTTCTTGCCAGGACAAAAGGCTTTGGTTGATAACCCTAATCGTTCTTCTGCTTAACGGCTAGACTCCCTAGCAGTACCCGTCCGTCAATCCCCCTGAGTTACACGCCTACAAAGAATTCCATACTGCATCGGTTGTCGCTCAGGATAATCGGGACTGCGCTGCCCATTGCTTCGAGCGGGGTAAGTAGTGCTGAGTATGCTCCTGCTCAGGGTTCCCTCTATTTCATTCGACCTGTCTTTTCTGTCTCCAGCCCAATCTCTTTGCCCCTTCTCCATTGATAACACGCCCGATACTCGCAACGGTTTATTGTCAAGTAGCGTAGTAGGTGGTTTTCAGTCTGCTAGCTCACATGTTCTCAAGCCTCGGCAGTCTCTGAATCTCGGTTCCTTCAATGTCCGCACTTTCATGCAGGCTGACCAACAGGTGTGTTTGGCTCTGACAGTAGACTCACTTTCGATTGATGTCTGTTGCGTGAGTGAAACACGAATTCAGGATTTGAGTAGAGTAATTCCACTAACTGCGTCAAATGTCTCGTCAAGATATTTTCTTCGCAATTCGGGAGACGAAGCAGTTCAAGCTGTGAGTCAACGCATTGTAGGGATAGCCTTAAGTGGAAAGGCTGACGCGGCTCTTTTAGACTGGATCCCGACTGACAGTCGCTTGTGTGCCATGAGACTGCAGGAATCAGTTGGCGTCCTGAAGGATAGTGGTGTTAAGCGCAGTTTATTTGTTATCTCGGTATACGCTCCATCAGACCGCAGCACTGACATGGGAAAAGAGGAGTTTTACGATGACGTCGTCACCTTTGTTCGGAAGAGCAATGAATCTGACATTGTAGTGGCAGCAGGTGGTTTTAATGCACAATTTGGAAAACTGAGTGCATCGGAATCCTGTTTGGGTGGTCGGTGCGCTTTACCTGTTCAGCGAACGGATAACGGAGAAAGAATTCTCTAGTTTTGTGTAGACAATCGTTTGTTCCTGTCTAGTACGAATTTCCGACACAGTTCGCGTTGCACGGCGATATGGCGCTCTAACTCGACAGGTACTCTGAGTCAGATCGACCATATCGCGGTTAGCTGCCGTTGGCGTGGTTCTGTCCAGAACTGTAGATCATATTAGACCACGTCGAATCGGACCATGCGTTAGTTTTAATGCGATTTTTGTTGCAGCTGAATGACCATCGACTCAGGCCACAAGCCCCATTGGCCTTAGAACGTCTATGTTATTCGGCTGTTCGCACCTTTCATGAACAGAAACTATCTGACGAACCTATGTAGAGGAGCGCGGGGACAAAACCAAGCAGGTGTTGCATTTAGCGGCAGATTTCGCCTGTGGTCCTAGATCTAGCGTTCATCAAAGACATTGGTTCTTGCAATGGTCGCTGAGTCTAACGGAGCAAAAGCGCCGGCTGCCTAACTGCAAGGGAGTGAATAAGACGCGTCGACAATTGCAGCGTCAGTTGACGATGAGCCCTAAGAATGACCGTGAAAACTGGTGGGTTAATGTAGCCGAAGAGATGGAGGAACCGGCCGTTTCAGGTAATAGTTAACGACTGTTTAAGCTTATACGCGACACCGGCGGGCAGCGAACTTCATTTATTGAAGTCGTGTGCGATAGAAATGGAGAGCTCATCTATGGTAGACAGCGAAGGCTGAACCTTTGGGCAGAGCATTTCAAAGATCAGTTCAGTTGGTCACACGCTAACGTATTTAGTCCGACGTCTGCAGCTGCGAATGTCTATTGACCTCCCAGTGGAAGTAGAAGTGCAACCAAATATTCGACTTCCGAAGAAGGGGAAAAGCAGCCGGTCCCGACGACCTCCACCCCTCAATTTTTTTCAAACTCGGTGGAGAGGCTCTGACGAAATCACTTACCTCCTTGCTTCGTGATATTTGGAACGAGAAGTGTCTTCCGTTATCATGGAGTGAGTCACTGATTGTACCCATCTTCAAGAAGGGCACACGGAGTGACTGTAGCAATCATTTTAGCACTAGTTTAATTCCGATAGTCACTAAGATCTTAGCTCCGATAATGCTGAGTTGTTTGACACCGGTTCTCGAGAGTGACATCCGCGAAGAGCATGCCGGATTCCGTCTAGGTCGAGGTTGCATCGACCAAATATTCACTCTTCGCCAGTTACTCAAAACGCGTCGCACACACCGCTGCCCTACAATCGTAGTCTTTCTCGACTTGAAAGGCGCGTTCGACTCAGTCAATCAAAATATGCCATTCAGTACTCTCCACCGGAGTGGTATGCCAGCGAAGTTCGTGAACCTGTTGCGAGCATTGTACTCGCATACCTATGGTCGCGTGAGGGTATGCGGTTCATTCGAAACGACTAGCGGCGTTCGACAAAGGTGTCACGGACGAGGGGATGGAAGATGCCTTATGGGGTCGCCAGTATGCATGAGTCAAATTGGGAAATGGAGGGCATGGCCATTATGCATTGTAATTGTGAAATTTGATTGGTTGCCAGTGCCCTCGTGGTCTGTCCCGTCAAAAACACTCACATTTTTCTGGCAGATGTTGAATTTCTATCAGTTTCTTCTCTTCTCTGTTTACATGTTCTTCTGTCTCGGCTTTCTACCCCGAACAGACATGCGTCTATACAGATGACGATGATACCGCTCAAATACATGATACTGAAAACTGTTTGGAATATTTCGGTTATAATCTCGACTGGGATGCTTCGATCAACCCGTCGAAGTTCGACAGGAGCTCTGGTGTGTCTTCTGTTTCAGTCCATTTGCGTGGTGTGGGTAGGGTCTCACAGGACCGTTTTATGGAAGGCGGATCAGTACAAATAAACGTAAGTACCAGCTTACTCTTCAGCATCATTATGTTCATTCTCCGCATTCTATTGGATATTACCAGCCAGTTTTTGGTTGAAAATCTAACTGCTTTTCTCGTGTCTCCGTCTTACTTTCAGCCCCTAAAACTGCTATGTCTACATTTTCAACCAGAGGCCAGCCTGTTCTACGTTATTTACTGTAGTCATAGCAGCTCAAGAACTTATGACCACAGTTCAATAGTTGAGTGTTTTTGGTTAGCAGTTCGTCTTGCGATTAACCTCTCAATTATATAAAAGTGATTTTCCGTCTATAGAAGTAATCCTCATATTCAAAAGACGCTGTAAGAAGAAGCGTGCATGAAAAAAGCTAAATGTGGGAATTTGGAAAAGAAGCAAGTTTTAAAACATCCAGTACTGCAGGATTAAAACAGCATAAAACGCTAACCGCCTGATTATGGAATAAGGTTACATGTACAGGGACTTCTGACGAAAAATCCGTGAACAAATCCAAATTGGTACGGCAACATCATCGTCATCGTTCAGCGTCGAAACACCAGGGAAAACCTCACTGACCGATGCCTTTTTCCCGAAGTTACTTGTTCCAATAGAAAGTGTGAATATCCAAGGGGAACGAGGAGTGGACCTAGAGAGACGGGAAAAGAATGCTGCAATAACCAACATACGAAGCACAGTCTAACTGTACAAACGCACTCCTTCAATCATTCTGATTCGATAGAAAATGACAACATGATCGCCAATGTTCGCGATTCACCGGCATATCCCTCAGCGTCTTCACCCAGCTAGTTGACGGGTTGTTCGGATCCCAACCACGAAGACGTGAGACATCTACTTTACCTAAGTTCGCTGCACATTTTCTCATTCCACGTTGCCACGTGGTTTCTTCCACTCAGCGGGAGGAACAACATAGGGCACGGTACGATAGCGATCGTTCGCCATTCACAGCAAATGACCCAACCACCCTAGTCTACTAAGTTCCATAGGATGAAACAAGGTGTTCTAAGAGCCGGCACTTAGTGTTATATTCCTGACAAATGGTCCGTAAAATCCTGCAGCTACGGTAACAAATGATGTCCGGTGCATGCAATAAGCGATCGACCCAGTGGACTCATCCAAATGTGTTTCAACAACGAAACCAGCGCTAGAATTTCATAGCGTGGTCTAGAGTACCTGCAGTCGCATTTGCCTATCTCCCAGAGTGCATGCGCAACCACTCGTTCCAGACCAATGAGAGGGCTGAGGCTGCACCATTTGACTGGAGCCTAGTCGACAGCCGGCTATGAGCAGTGAGACTAAGAGGTTCATGCAAAGTAAATAGCCGTCGCTCTGACGGACGCAACTTGTTTGTCGTCCCAGCCGACGCGCTAACAGACGGCAGCTCAGATGTGGTCAAGGATACTTTCTAACAAAGGCTGCGCAACCTCTTACGCAAATCAGGATGACATCGTGATTTCGGCAGGGAACATGAATGCTGGAGTAGGTCGGCGGTCCCCGAATGAGGCGCATCTAGGAAGCCCTTTGGTCTCGATCCCAGTCGTTCTAAAAACGGCGGTCGGTTGTTGGCTCCGACCATCTGTTCCTCGCCAGTATGAGCTTCATACGTTCCAATCGTCGGTACGCCACTCGGCGTCCGCCCTCTCCCAATCAGCGGTGGGCCCAAGTGGACCAAATCACCAGTAGCTGCAAGCGGCGGGGCTGTCTGCAAGACTGTCGGTCGTACTGGAGCACTCGCCTCGACTCCAACCACGCGTTAGTATGCACTAGGCTATCCACGTACTTCGGTGGGTGCTCAAAAGGTACAGTGCAACGTCAATTAGATTGCGATAAGCCGTTTGGTCCGACTCGCCTGTCGATCTTTTGGAGCACTGGCTGAAAATCTAGGATTGCCTTCACCTCAAAACATCAACAAGCACTGGTCGCCTATAAAGAATGCCATGCATTCTGCTGGTGAGTTGCTTTTTCACCCGTCCCGTTGTGACATCCTGAATTTCTGCTGAGTCTTTGCGCCTTATTGACGCATGCAAGTTTATCTCGGCTGGTAGAGACTATAATGAAACGCAGCTCTTGACGAGACGTGAACTCAATCAAAGCTTGCGTAGGGATCGCGAGATCTGGCGGTCTCCATAAGCTCTAGACATGAAACATACTGCCAGTACGGGAAATTTCCAGCTGTTGCTTCGGCCCTATAGAGCTACCGGCAAGAAAGCATTAGGTATGAGAGGAACGACGTGTGAAGCTGACGGTTCGCCCATCCATAATTAGCAGCGACGTCTTATACGCTAAACGGAGCAATTTTAGGCATAATTTAGCCGCCCCTTAGGTTCAGTGCCTCCCACAGTTATTCTGGCAAGCATCCGGTGGTCAATTACAACAGAGCCACCAACTGCGGCGGAGGATCCTCGGGGAATTCTCAGCTTCAGGAAGTCATAAAACCCCGACCTCTGATGGGCTATCCCCAACTCCATTTAAGGATGAATGGAACTGGTCAGAGAAATTCACGTTTTGTTCTCGAACTTCTGGCACTCCGAAGAGGTCTCGACATTATAGAGGAAGTCGTTCGTCGGCCCCATTTTCAAAGAGGGATTGCGCAGTAACTGCCGAGCTACCATTGTTCGACACGCAGCTACCAAGGTAAGTGAAACAGTCCACAATCGTTAATTCCTCTCTATCCAGTATCAAGTTCGGCATTGGCTGCGCCACAATTCTGTGTCATCCTATTTCGTTATCTTGTTGTCGGATATTTCGTTCGATTCTTTTCTCCGTTCGACGTTACAGTCGTAATTGCTTTTGTTCGTTTCTCAACATATACTTTGATCCCATATTGCTGTACCCCGACGAGCTTCTAATCGATCTAAGGGAGGCACTCGTGCCAAGTTCGGCACTACAGTTTTCCAGTCCTGTAACAGCACTTTGCACTTTGAAGGTGCAAAGCACATCCCAAACCGACCTACAAACCTCGAGAGTCTGTCTAGTGCACATCGTACATGGTCCGCGGATTGGAACGGGCACACGACGTCATCCGCGTAATCTAGATCACACAGATTCCCTCCATTTCCCAGTTTGACTCATGCATACTGGCGACCCCATAAGGCATCTTCCATCCCCTCGTCCGTGACGAAGTTGAACAGGAATGGAGAGATGGGACACCTTTGTCGAACGCCGCTAGTCGTTTCGAATGAACCGCATACCCTCACGCGACCATAGGTATGCGAGTACAATGCTCGCAACAGGTTCACGAACTTCGCTGGCATACCACTCCGGTGGAGAGTACTGAATGGCATATTTTGATTGACTGAGTCGAACGCGCCTTTCAAGTCGAGAAAGACTACGATTGTAGGGCAGCGGTGTGTGCGACGCGTTTTGAGTAACTGGCGAAGAGTGAATATTTGGTCGATGCAACCTCGACCTAGACGGAATCCGGCATGCTCTTCGCGGATGTCACTCTCGAGAACCGGTGTCAAACAACTCAGCATTATCGGAGCTAAGATCTTAGTGACTATCGGAATTAAACTAGTGCTAAAATGATTGCTACAGTCACTCCGTGTGCCCTTCTTGAAGATGGGTACAATCAGTGACTCACTCCATGATAACGGAAGACACTTCTCGTTCCAAATATCACGAAGCAAGGAGGTAAGTGATTTCGTCAGAGCCTCTCCACCGAGTTTGAAAAAAATTGAGGGGTGGAGGTCGTCGGGACCGGCTGCTTTTCCCCTTCTTCGGAAGTCGAATATTTGGTTGCACTTCTACTTCCACTGGGAGGTCAATAGACATTCGCAGCTGCAGACGTCGGACTAAATACGTTAGCGTGTGACCAACTGAACTGATCTTTGAAATGCTCTGCCCAAAGGTTCAGCCTTCGCTGTCTACCATAGATGAGCTCTCCATTTCTATCGCACACGACTTCAATAAATGAAGTTCGCTGCCCGCCGGTGTCGCGTATAAGCTTAAACAGTCGTTAACTATTACCTGAAACGGCCGGTTCCTCCATCTCTTCGGCTACATTAACCCACCAGTTTTCACGGTCATTCTTAGGGCTCATCGTCAACTGACGCTGCAATTGTCGACGCGTCTTATTCACTCCCTTGCAGTTAGGCAGCCGGCGCTTTTGCTCCGTTAGACTCAGCGACCATTGCAAGAACCAATGTCTTTGATGAACGCTAGATCTAGGACCACAGGCGAAATCTGCCGCTAAATGCAACACCTGCTTGGTTTTGTCCCCGCGCTCCTCTACATAGGTTCGTCAGATAGTTTCTGTTCATGAAAGGTGCGAACAGCCGAATAACATAGACGTTCTAAGGCCAATGGGGCTTGTGGCCTGAGTCGATGGTCATTCAGCTGCAACAAAAATCGCATTAAAACTAACGCATGGTCCGATTCGACGTGGTCTAATATGATCTACAGTTCTGGACAGAACCACGCCAACGGCAGCTAACCGCGATATGGTCGATCTGACTCAGAGTACCTGTCGAGTTAGAGCGCCATATCGCCGTGCAACGCGAACTGTGTCGGAAATTCGTACTAGACAGGAACAAACGATTGTCTACACANTTTGACTCATGCATACTGGCGACCCCATAAGGCATCTTCCATCCCCTCGTCCGTGACGAAGTTGAACAGGAATGGAGAGATGGGACACCTTTGTCGAACGCCGCTAGTCGTTTCGAATGAACCGCATACCCTCACGCGACCATAGGTATGCGAGTACAATGCTCGCAACAGGTTCACGAACTTCGCTGGCATACCACTCCGGTGGAGAGTACTGAATGGCATATTTTGATTGACTGAGTCGAACGCGCCTTTCAAGTCGAGAAAGACTACGATTGTAGGGCAGCGGTGTGTGCGACGCGTTTTGAGTAACTGGCGAAGAGTGAATATTTGGTCGATGCAACCTCGACCTAGACGGAATCCGGCATGCTCTTCGCGGATGTCACTCTCGAGAACCGGTGTCAAACAACTCAGCATTATCGGAGCTAAGATCTTAGTGACTATCGGAATTAAACTAGTGCTAAAATGATTGCTACAGTCACTCCGTGTGCCCTTCTTGAAGATGGGTACAATCAGTGACTCACTCCATGATAACGGAAGACACTTCTCGTTCCAAATATCACGAAGCAAGGAGGTAAGTGATTTCGTCAGAGCCTCTCCACCGAGTTTGAAAAAAATTGAGGGGTGGAGGTCGTCGGGACCGGCTGCTTTTCCCCTTCTTCGGAAGTCGAATATTTGGTTGCACTTCTACTTCCACTGGGAGGTCAATAGACATTCGCAGCTGCAGACGTCGGACTAAATACGTTAGCGTGTGACCAACTGAACTGATCTTTGAAATGCTCTGCCCAAAGGTTCAGCCTTCGCTGTCTACCATAGATGAGCTCTCCATTTCTATCGCACACGACTTCAATAAATGAAGTTCGCTGCCCGCCGGTGTCGCGTATAAGCTTAAACAGTCGTTAACTATTACCTGAAACGGCCGGTTCCTCCATCTCTTCGGCTACATTAACCCACCAGTTTTCACGGTCATTCTTAGGGCTCATCGTCAACTGACGCTGCAATTGTCGACGCGTCTTATTCACTCCCTTGCAGTTAGGCAGCCGGCGCTTTTGCTCCGTTAGACTCAGCGACCATTGCAAGAACCAATGTCTTTGATGAACGCTAGATCTAGGACCACAGGCGAAATCTGCCGCTAAATGCAACACCTGCTTGGTTTTGTCCCCGCGCTCCTCTACATAGGTTCGTCAGATAGTTTCTGTTCATGAAAGGTGCGAACAGCCGAATAACATAGACGTTCTAAGGCCAATGGGGCTTGTGGCCTGAGTCGATGGTCATTCAGCTGCAACAAAAATCGCATTAAAACTAACGCATGGTCCGATTCGACGTGGTCTAATATGATCTACAGTTCTGGACAGAACCACGCCAACGGCAGCTAACCGCGATATGGTCGATCTGACTCAGAGTACCTGTCGAGTTAGAGCGCCATATCGCCGTGCAACGCGAACTGTGTCGGAAATTCGTACTAGACAGGAACAAACGATTGTCTACACAAAACTAGAGAATTCTTTCTCCGTTATCCGTTCGCTGAACAGGTAAAGCGCACCGACCACCCAAACAGGATTCCGATGCACTCAGTTTTCCAAATTGTGCATTAAAACCACCTGCTGCCACTACAATGTCAGATTCATTGCTCTTCCGAACAAAGGTGACGACGTCATCGTAAAACTCCTCTTTTCCCATGTCAGTGCTGCGGTCTGATGGAGCGTATACCGAGATAACAAATAAACTGCGCTTAACACCACTATCCTTCAGGACGCCAACTGATTCCTGCAGTCTCATGGCACACAAGCGACTGTCAGTCGGGATCCAGTCTAAAAGAGCCGCGTCAGCCTTTCCACTTAAGGCTATCCCTACAATGCGTTGACTCACAGCTTGA
>LUCM01001410.1:92817-136632 GCA_008360955.1 Fasciolopsis buskii | reverse complement strand
ACTGGAACTGGTCTAGGAACCGGTTTGGGCACTGGCCTGTTTGGTGTTGGCAGTTCCGCACCACTGGGTGGAATCAGTTCAACGGGTTCAACATTCGGGATCGGCCAGACTGGTTTAGGCACAGTAAGTTGCATCGTGATGAATGGAAAATTTTTGCTTCATTGACGTGACAAACCATTGCTTTATCAATGATTTCTTTTTTGAGATTTTTCCCTTTGATTTATAACTCTGAAATAAAGATGTTTTCCAGGTTCATTTTGTTCTCATTGTTAAATGTCCCGACGTGTACACGTCTTGTTTTTTGCCTAAATGGAATTGATGTACTCCCTGTGTTCTTGTTTTTTTCACATGATCATCTACCGGAGAATAAGTTTGCTCATTCTTGACGTAGACTTTTTATGATATGCTTGAAGCATATCATAAAAAGTCTACGTCAAGAATGAGCGAACTTATTCTCCGGTAGATGATCATGTGAAAAAAACAAGAACACACGGAGTACATCAATTCCATTTAGGCAAAAAACAAGACGTGTACACGTCGGGACATTTAACTGAGACAACAAAATGAACCTAGAAAACATCTTTATTTCAGAGTTATAAATCAAAGGGGAAAATCTCAAGAAAGAAATCATTGATAAAGCAATGGTTTGTCACGTCAATGAAGCAAAAATTTTCCATTCACCACGATGCAACTTACTGTGCCTAAACCAGTCTGGCCGATCCCGAATGTTGAACCCGTTGAACTGATTCCACCCAGTGGTGCGGAACCGCCAACACCAAACAGGCCAGTGCCCAAACCGGTTCCTAGACCAGTTCCAGTGCCGCCTAACCCAGTATTTGTCGCACCGAGGCCAAAGCCGGTTGTTCCACCCAACCCGAATCCGGTAGTCCCACCGAGGGAAGCTGGTTTCTGGCCAATCCCAAATCCAGTAGTCCCCGTCCCAAATAGCGAAGTTCCCGCACCTGTAGTGGTCGATGCACCACCTAGTCCAAATGCTGGTGTTGCGGAAGGTAATGTCTGTCCTGCTGTGCCTCCAAACAAACTCCCAGTCTGTGTGTTCTGCCCGAATCCAAACACTCCCGGTGTGACCGAAGTGGAAGCAGCGGTATTGGTCAATCCAGTACCAAATCCGAAGGTCTTTTTTGCGGTTAACGGATTGGCAGCGGTTTGACCAAAAAGTCCACCAGTACTTGATGCAGCCGCCGTTCCAAAACCACCGAATGTAGGATTTTGAGCAGTTGATAAACCTGAACCAAAGCCGAATGTGGTTCCCGAGGCTACCACGGGTGGGTTGTCGGAAAAATCATAAATGAGATTTGATAATATCAAATTAAACCAAGAAGGAGGAAGTTAGAACAACAAAGTGACCGCGGAAGCACAGCGGGGAAAAATCCTAAACTTTTACCAAATCATCACCGCCAGTTGGACAGGCAACAACTGCGCATAAGAAGCGAGGATTTAAAATGGAAAATGTAGATTTAAAACGGGAACAAAAAATTTTGTAAATCCCATGGATTACTTCTGCAATCCCGGCAGGCGGACGCAAAGCACGACAAAGCAGTCACGTGGCAATAACGCGGAATTCCATCCTAACCCCCCGGGATTTAATAGCCGGAATCTGAAGCGGGCAGAATATAAGTGGCCCACATTGAATTAGGAAGGCAAAGATGTGTAAGCAAACCAGTGGCAAAATGCAAAGATTAGCGCATGCGATTGACTCTTGTTGAATAAAAATGGGGGGAGGAATTAATGAACAAACAAGTAAGACAAGCTGATTGGAAGAATAAGCGTGATGCGTAATCACCTGTATGATAACAGTCAGAGAGATCAAAGGGATCAACAAGACACGAACAAACATAATTGCAAGGGATAATATGACCGGTCCTAGATGCAACCGTAAGATAACACATTGGCATGGCGCATCCAAAAGTATCTTACACTGAGTCCTATGGAGAATGTTGGATCTTACTTCAAATCAAGTACAATGTATGATATGCCATGCCATGTTCGACTACTTTTGCCCTTGATTTTGCGCGTAATCTCGTGTTTTCCCGCTTCAGATTGGCGAAAATCTATTATTTTTACTAATCAGAACCAGATAACCTGTCACATGAAACCCAACCATTTAGTCACCACAAGGGTGGCCGCAGGGGGCTCTGAACAAAGTTTACCTTCCATTCTCCTGTAAAGTTTATATTCAAAATTGCACGATGTGTTCATGTTAATTGGATACTTGAACACCTCAGTTTCGACTACAGATAAGTGTCAGGATGCGTATAGAACAATTCATCCATTTTGCAGCCTTCCCGGTAAGCGGGCATGATTTATTCACGAAAGCCAAACTCATTTTCGTTCACGTATTAAAAACGAGACGAGGTCGATATCAGTAGCTGCGTCAAACACCAGTTAAAAGTGAAAGAATAATCAGAATATCGTAACTTAGCATCATGGAGAAATAGAAACATTTCAAATGCAAGAACGCCACTGATTGCATTATTTAAACAAGGCTCTGGGGATCTCATGGACCCCAGCTCGGCAATGCAACTTGACCTAATAAGGACAGTCCACTAGTTGAGGATTTCGACTTCTCACTAAGTCTTAGATTGAGCACTTTAACTCCTACCCCAGCGTGCAGGGTGACAACGAATAACCATCTGCCACCACAATTGAGACTCAATTCCGCGATGATTGTAAACTGACAACCTGGGTCGCTAGATTCTTGGGCGATGATATCAATCACAAAAATAGATCAGTCCTGGAACACGATTGAGACTACTCGAAGTCGATGGCAGAAGTTCTTCAAAACATTACGTCCTGATGGCCAACAAACCGTCAAATCAGTTGACGCAACCGGTTTGACTGAAGACTATTCACTTTCGATTTCGATCTCAACTGTGGCTGGGGTGAACAATCAATGCGAGGATGGTTCTTAACAAATGAAACGACCAACATCGTTCAGTGTTAAACAGCAAGGCAAGCCTCACTGAGTGAATAACCAAGGGGAACAGGGAGTGGACCTACATAGGTGGGGAAAGATAAGATGCTGTTAAAGCCAACATAAAGAACACAGTCTAACTGTACAAACGCACGTGTTTCAATCATTCTGATTCGATAGAAAATGACAGCACGATCGCCACTGTTCACGATTCACTGCCATATCCTTCAGTGTCTCCAGCCAGCAAGTCGATGAGTCTTTCGGACCCCAACCACGAACGCATGAGACACCTACTTTACCTAACTTCGATGTACATTTTCTCATCCCACGTTGCCACGTCATCTGTTGGCCTCCACATGGCTTCTTCCATTCCTTAGGAGGAACACAAAATAGGGCACGGTATGGTAGACGAGTGTTCGTCATACGCAACACGTGACCCAACCAGCGTAGTCTACTAAGTTTCATACGCTGATATAAGGTATTTTGAGGATCCCTGACCTCCATATTACTCACCCGGTCACTCCACCCAATTCTAGCCATACTACGTAGAAATCGGTGGTCGAAAACCTCCAAGTGACGAATATCTTACACACGAATACTCCATGTCTCGCAACCGTACAACAGAACTGAACGCACTTCGGGACAATATAAACGAAATTCCAACATCAGGGAAATATCAGGCGGACGCCACAAGTGCTTCACTCCAGCGTAAGCTGCTTGAGCCTTCGATATACGCGTTTTTCTCTACGGCCGAGCTGTCATTGCAGCTACAAAGGTAGGTGAGACGGTCCACAATCGTTAGTTAAAATCAAACGATGAAAAAGACCATCGACATTTTCATGGTTTCCATCAATGAGTAGAAAAATGAATTGTTTCATGAGTACATCACTTCATTCGGGTCGCATGAGGAATTTAACAAAGTAGTAAAATGGATGAAAGATCACGATCAAGGATCGTGACTCATTCTAGAGACTAACAATGAATTCATGGAATAACCTGATACATAAAAGAATCTAACAACAAAATTGAACTCACATGCAGGTGCACCAAAAAGACCACCGGGCTTAAGAGTGTTAGCTGTGGCGGTGGCGGCGCCAAAAAGGTTGGTAGTACCAGCGGGTTTCAAAGTGTTACCAAAACCAAAGTTACCAGGCTGTGTTGGGTTTCCGCCAAGAGTAGCCGTTGGTGTGCCAAACAACGACTGAGTGGCTGTCGTTTTGGCCGCACCGAATAATCCAGTGGTTTGCTGAAGAAACAAACAATAAGCGAATAGAAACGATATCAAAGTGTTACTAGCATAAAGTAAAATGTCCATATTCTGCTGAACCGGTGACACTGTAGAAACTAGATTCAGTCACAGACGTCGCACACATTCGGCCGACAACGGTGGATGGCTTTAACAAGAAGAGAATTGAACTTTCTTTTATTAAATCAGAGTCCAGTTTTAGTTTTCCCCTAAAAACCATTAACTTTGCACTGATGTTTTCTGAGTTGGACGGTACCTCATAGTACGGTCCGATCCAAGGCGAAATTCTAAAGGCAAACGGATAGATAAACGAGGGATAATAAGCGAGCCGACAACGAAAAACGATGAATCCAAGAAAGCCACAGAATGCGGCACACCAGTCGAAAACCATTGTGAACACCAACCCGACCATCGCAGGATATTCCACTTGTAAATGCTTCTATACCTTTTTCTTATGTCATGGACCGACCATACTGACTGATGTTCTTAAAAGTATCTTCCTCAGAGAACAGGATTCATCGAGCGAGTCGGTCGGAGGACACGTGCAATAAATGGCCCAATCAAATTCAGTGCCCTTCAGAGTGAGTTCTGTGGCCCATGCATGAACTAGGTGTTAGTGATAAGATTCTGGTCATACAACAAAAAAATGATTTTGAACACGGACTGTCATTGCTTATCAACCCTTCGTAACGGGCATTTTTCCGAATGGCACAGGAAGACCTTCGGTGGTTAATCTGATACCTTGTGGTTACCACAGACTCCCGGATTGGTAAAAGCCGAACAAGCCTTCTGTACGAGTGACGATATTTGATCCGATAAACCATTAGCTGGTAAGATTTAGCTGGCCGCGTAACTAAACCTGTTTACGTCAGTCAGTCTTACTGCAGTAGGATCAAGGTTCGGCTTCGGACAAATCCAGCCTTGCTGCAACATTTCATAGTTTGACGGCACAAAATCCATTTTACACAGATAGATTGTCGCTGAGTTTGTCAATGAATGTTCGATGGGATTTGATTCAAAACCGCAAGCACGTTCCCACTTCCTGCTTTAAGCAGTTTCATGTCAGAGCAAATACTGGTGCCACTTTTCTCATACGGGAATGGGGCTAGTATCACAATCATTTCGAATGCTGATGGAAAAATCCAATGTCCTCCGACAAGCAGTCACATCTAACTTACGGACGCATCATACACGATTTGCGTTTATGCTTTAAGTCTGAGGATCACAGCCCCGATTCGCCAACGGTGCTGTGGATCTTGAAAGCCATGAGGTATGTCCTCTCCACAGAACTTCTACTCCATGCGCATATTAGGAAAAATCTGTTAAGAAGTGAGATATTGACAATAAGTGAACAGAGATGAGTGGCCTAGTGAGGTCTCTCGAGGTTGACGCGAAGCGTGACGCCTGAGGGAAGTATCAACGAATTTCAGTAAAGACAAAGCACCCTCCTGATTCGCCAAGTTGGTAGTTGATCCGAGCTAGCAACACACACAGTTTCTTTCTAGAACAAAAAGGCTTTCGGTAGTAGCCTTAACCGTTTTCCTACTTGAAGGATGAACTTTAGCGGTATCTATCTACCATCCTCCATGAATCAGAAACAAAAATAATTTCACAATGCAGCGGTTATCGCGCAGGATAATCGGGACCGCAGACCTCTGGATACAACAATACATTCTGAGATACGCTTTATGGATCTCATCAGTACGGGGAAAAAAACTTTTCAAAAGCCCAAGAAAAACAGGTAGAAAGCAGTACCGGCAGCAGAGGAAGCATAATTAGAACCTCCACATTAGTGCAGGCAGGGCGAGAGGAAATCCGCTCGACTTGTGAGTACATTCAGAATAACGATTCGATCGTGACAAAAGTTTAACGTTTTAAAGAAAACGCTGTCACTTCTAACCATAAATGGCTACACATGTCAATCTAGGCCTAACTAGCTGGATGAGTAAGCGATCAGAGGAATGCGAAAAAAACAGATGAGAGTTGTTTATTAATATGGGTTAACATGACAATTTTCCCCGACTTGAAGATGGAGGTACAACAGCGCATTTTCGGCAACAACTGGCGACTGGGCAGGTAAGTTGAAACAAACTATGATTTTGTCGTGCCAACAGTATTACCGTTTGTCCAAAAGGTAGGACTGATCCCGTGGCTGGCTGTGAGCCGAACAGGGGTTTTGCAGCGTTTGTTGCCAGAGTGGATGAACCAAACAAATTCGTGGTTGCCGTAGCACCCAATCCACTAGCTGGCTGTGCCTGATTGAACGTGAACCCGGAAGAGGCCGGTTGCGGGCTGCCGAAAAGACCAACACCGGTGGTTGCGGGAGTTGTACCGAATAACGGTTTCGTTCCGAAAACGGAACCCGGCTGGTTTGCAGCTCCGACTAAAACGGGAACAGCGGATGAAGAGATCGAAAATAATACTTAAATAACACGGACCCATCCCAAAAGTGCTGCATAATTGCGGGAAAACAGTAATGAACGGTTGGTAGTCGTCAATGTTTACCGTCCGAAGGTTGCGAACAGACTACGCTGACGCATAAAGCCCTAAAAGCTATCAGGAAACTGGAGCGACTTGCGCCAACTGTCATCCTCAGGTTGTCCACCTAGCTATTTTCCTAAATATTACTCTCTTGAAACGAAGCCAAAGAGCTGAAATCTAGTATTTTTTAGTGTAAAGCATTTGGACTTCTTCAGAGCTCTTAATTGCACCATTTACGTTTCGTTACGAGTTTGTGATTACCGGAGCAAGTCGCTTTGAATATCCAGGTCTTACATGTCGATTATTACCATTATATAAATATTTCATTCCACAGAAATGAGACAATATAAACGTGCTGCGTTTGTATTAAAATGCGTCGCACTTGATCTATCGTCCGACAACATGAAAAACGCTAATGAAGGTGAAGAGGTAAGGCCTGATTGTTTTATCGGCAAGAAAGAACAAATGATTGTAAACAAATGTTCACAGAGATATTGATTTGAAAAAAGCGGCCAAACATCACCACATTCGGACTAAAACATGCAGTATTATAATAACTACAGGTTGGAAAACGACTGTGGAACCCGAATCTAACCAGATGAAATTCAACTGAATTTGTCGAACAATTATGTAATGTGGTGGGCCGGAGTCGAACAGACGTATCGAGACAGTTGAACGAGAGGTTGCAGGATGTATAAGACACATAATTCAGATCATTCAATGAACGGTTGTTGGGTTGATGTCGCTTTGGGCTAGGAAACTAATGACCGAAACAGTCACAACCAAACGAACAGAGTTTACCTACTGGCTCCCATGACTCGGTTACGTAACGTCGATTTTTATGTCAGAGGACTACAGTGTATGGTAACTTTGCAAGTACTCGCAGTTAAAATTAAGTTGGTTGTAAAACGGTTCAAAGCCCCCTTTGCAATAAAGAACCTAACTTGAATAATAGTGTTCATTCGTCACCAGTACAATGGAGTATGGGCATCCCATAGTGGTTACTTCATGTTTTGAGTTTATATGAGGCTGAACCACGCTCCTTATTACTGAGACACTAGATATATTAGCAGTCTTTACTACTAGCAGTGGACTTATTCACCAGAGGGCTGTGGATACCCAATTATATACCAGTCGTGAAATCCGTTTTTCACCACCGCCTAGACCTTTCTTTAACCAGCGGGAAGATGCATCTTCATTACATTAATTTAACTGGCGTTTAAGCATAAGGAAAATGGTTTACTGAAAATACGGCGGCCCGACTGAACGTGTTAAATGATTTTGCAATTCGCATGCACTTTAGTTCATTTTGTGCAACCACTAACCCCTCGCGAACGCGCTAGTTTCGGTTACTACTTCGGAGCATGACATAAAAATCAAAAGGTCATAAAGCAGGTCAATGGAGAAGGGGAAATATCTTGAACGAAAGGGTCATGTCTCGTTTGGCACACAGCCTGAAGCCAATTAAGTGTAAATTCAATAAAAACATTACCTGTTGTATAGGATCTAGTTACTGTTCTTAATGTCTACGCTCTAGTCAGTCACTCCTGCCTCTCGCTCAAGCCAGAACAAACAAGCTGAGCCGGCACAAGATCTCGTTTTATTAAGTGAGACATTGCATATTTATAGTCTATTTTATTCGCATATTTACGCCTGCGTGGCTGCCATTATATCATCAGCCGCCCAGATCGCGCCCTGATTGGTCAATCTCATTCGATGCATTTCATCTGGTTTAGTTCATGTCATTTTGCAGTCGAATCCGGACCCTCTCCTGACTGACTGGCACGACTCACAATATGATCTTCTCAGTTTCCACATCTGAACTCTTGCTTTTCAATCACACCACTATGTCGGCTTGGAGCCGGTGCCCAACGGGATAACGCGATCTTGATCTGGCCATGCTGTCCGAACTCGGCCATTGTGTGACACGATTGGATTGCATCACTGCCTGGGCATTGAATCCAATTTGTTCAGCATGGCCCATCATTACGCAAACACCGATAAAAAATGATACAGCTTCATCAGGCGCCGGCGTCATGTTGGTCAAACTATCATCCCCTCACATTACCTGCCTCAAAGAACAACATATACCGAAGCAATTGACCTGCGAGCGTGCGTAACCCGTACCAATCACCTTAATTTATACGAAGCGTGACTGAGTTCTACGACCCACTATTACTCCACGCCAAACCTAAACACTGGTAACTAAAGTCTCCCATTATATCCTGGTAATAATATGAAGGAATTGATGTCTAACCGCTGACAGTCTTCGTACAGTGTCCCCAGCTGCCATGTTTCTGAGTCCTATGGCACCACCGGCCTTTTCACTGCTGTGTATAGTCGACCTTTGATCAATAAGCGGATGTCATGTCAAACAGGTTAATATCAAGAGAGCCTTCAGTGTAGGTAAGGATATTTCATCCGCTTGGTGAAACGCAACCGGCCACTTAACAAAACTTCCAATTTTACTAAATTCCGCTCTCCCCAGAACGAGGTTCAGCTAAGGGACAATCCCGTCCCGTAACAGCATTTCAAACTAAGGTGCAAAACATGCCTACATCATCATTCAGAGAGTCCATAAAAACTTGCAACTTGTCTGTGCCTTCACTTAGAAGCACATTATCCACATACTCTAAGTTCTGCAATTTACAGCCTGAGCAAACATTAATGCCACATCAGGATAGAGCGATGTACATAAACATTTCGATCAAGCAGTTGAAGAAACGGAGGGGATAAGAAACCCTGATAAACACCACTTCTCGTGACGTAAGCACGAACTCGGCCTCGGCTGTTTGCATACAGAAACTGAGAGATAGAAGCAAGTTCCTCTGCTCCATTGTTTAATAAGGGACAATGCTAAAGTACTGCATGGTCGACTGAGTCGAACCGGGCTTTCAGATCAAGGAAGGAAACGACCTTGGGTTCACAGAAGTTATTCTGATATTCTAACATCTGTCCTAGAGATCTGTTTAATACAATCCCCACCAGGTTGATTTCTCCGCGTACGCTGTTCGCGAACACTATATAATGCTTACCAGCACGTGATATCAAAACCCACATCTTTTACAGGTACAAGAGTGAACATGACCAATCACGCATCATACGAACTTCGCACTCATCTGTTCACGCAATTTTCGAGGGGAAAAACGGTTTTCAGAACACACCGTTACTACCTCATCTGACCTGGTTACAGTAGCATGGCTAAATATTGGGCATCAAGGCTGAGACCAAGAGACTTGGATAAATGGTTATGCGGTTTTAATAAAGATTCACGAGAAAAGGCGCATGCAGATGATTATATCGTGTGGGGTGCTGGATAAGAAATCCGAAATATTCAGGCGGTTCACATTTGCCACAGTTTCTGTGAGCACGAAGTATGATGACATTTCTAGCAACCGGAAATGTGTGATCCCATATGGAATCAATGATTTCCAAAGTAATTCTGGTCACAAATTTTAGGGACATACAATTAAACAATACATGTTCTAATAAAAACAAGTGACTTAATGAAATACGTGACTATGGCGAACCAACAGGAATATATTTCCTTAAGACGAACAGGGAAGAAGTAGACCCGTTCGTTCGTTCAAGAGTCAAATTTGTAGCCAAGATGCGGCTGGGATGAATTTGACAACGAAAAGTTGTACTGGTTTTCGACCAGGAAATCAAGTTAGGATGAGTGGCTTTAGAAAGCACCCTACACGAGGTCCTAATTAATTAATTCGCCAGATGCACGGATGGAAAACAAGTGATAAGGTGCGGCAGTAACCAAGCTATTTACCTTGTGTCTGAGCTACCTGGCCGAATGCAGTCGGGGTAGATCCAGATGATCCAAAAATGAGGTTGTTTCCACCGAACAAAGTGCTTGTTGGCTTACTGGCTTGACCAAATATCGACGTGCCACTAGTTGTCGGCTGAGAAGCACCAAACTGGAATGGTTTTACGGCAGAAGTACCTCCGAAAATTGAAGAAGCTCCAGTTGCTCCGACACCTTTCTGTCGATTAAGAGCGTAGTCTTCTAGACGTAGTTCCTGCAGAATACCAGAAACTGATATTAGAGCACGAACAATGGGTGGTGAGCAGATACAACACCACAAAAACTTTCGTTGTTTTACATAAAAAGGAAATTTGCCAACTGTGGCTCCACAGAAAGAAAGAATATACGAGGGGAATAGGGAGTGGATCTATACAGGCGAGAAAAGATAAGAATGCCGTAGTGACCAGCATATAGAAAACAGTCTAACTGCACAAATATACTTTTCAGTCATTCTGACTCGACAGAAAATGACTGTTTACAGTTTACTACCATAACCTTCAGTTGACGGATCTTTCGGACCACAGCCACGAAAATGTGAGACAACTACATTACCTAAGTTCGCTGCACATTTTTTTATTTCACGTTGTCACGACGTTTGTTGACGTTCACGTGGCTTTTTCCACTCCGTGGGAAGACGAATGTTTGAAATAGGCAACATGCGACCCAATCAAAAAAGTATACTAAGCTGAGATAAAATCGGAACCTAATACTCGATTTCTAACCGGCACATTACTCACGCGATCATCTCATTCAACCTTAGCCATGCTACGTAGGTAACGATGATCGGAAACCTCCAAACGACCAACATATTCAGCATGTAAGTCCCATTTCTTGTAATCATACAGTAGAACTGACCACAGTGCTGCACATTACATGCGACCTTCCAACTTCAGTGAAATACCAAGCCGACCCCACAATTGCTTCAGTTCAGCGCATGACTCTCAAACTTTTGATCCCACATTCACTACCGTGTTGCTTTCGTCACAGAGCCTCTGAGGTAACTGGAACGGTCCTCAATCATTTATACCTTTGGATCCAACATGAAGTTCGGCAATACTGTCGCCCAGCCTTTTTACTTTGAATGTCCAAAGCACATACTGAGTGGAGCTACAGCCCTCGTAAGTTCGTTTAGTGTGCACTGTCTTCCGAGGATTTGAACAGGCACATAACGTCGTCTGCGCAATCTAGGTCGCAAAGATTCTTCCCATTTGCCAGTTTGATGCCTACATCCTGAAAACCCATTAAATCATCTTCATCCGAGACAAAATTAATCAAAAGTGGAAAGACACAACACCCGGACGAACGCTGACAGTCATTTTAAATGATAGTTCACCGTAACACCCATAAGGAACCATAGATATGTGAATAATATGATCGGGACAGGTTCATTAAATCTTCTAACACACCACACTGATGGGGAGCTTTGAATGGCGCCGCCCGGTCCACTGAATCGAAAGGGTCTCTCAAGTCGAGAAAAACTACGACTGTTGAGTGATGGTGTTTCCCATGCGCTAAGTTGCCCAACTTGGGCAGTAAAATCCCCTGCTGCCGCAACAATATCCAGGCCTTTACTTGTGAACAACATTGACAACCTCATCACAAAACTCAGCGACTTGCATGCTAGTGCAACAGTCTATCGGAACATATGATGAAATGACAAAGACGTTACTCTTAACACAGCTATTTTTCATACGCCAACCAACCAATGGAGTTTTACGGCACACAAAAGACTATTAATAGGAATTTATTCTAAGAGGGCCGAATCTGACTTGTCAATCAGGACTAGCCCTACACCGCGCTAACTTGCAGCTCGAGCTACTGATGAATGCAGGGAATATCTTGATGAGATATCAGGCGCAGTTAAATGAATTACGTAACTCAAATCCTGAATTCGTGTCTTGCTGACGCAGCAGACATCAATTACCGGCGAAAGGACCAGCGTACATGAGTGCTCATTACACCAGCCGAGATTCAGAGGCTGACGAGGTTGGAGGAAATGTGAGTCAACAGACTAAAAACTACTTACGACATTAGTTGACAATGAACCGTTACAAGTATTGGGGATGTTGTCAGTGGAGGCATTATGGGTAGGTAGAGCGGGCAAAAAGAGGCGGTTAGGGATAGAGGGTAAAGATTGAATAAAAGAGCTTTGAGAAGTTGCACACTTATCGCTACACACCGGCTCAATGCAATGAGCAGCGCAGTCTTGATCATTCTGCCCGACGATTGACGCAGTATGGGATTCTTTTCAGACTTGTAACCAGCGAGAAATGATGAATGGGTAATAGCAAATAATCCAGATTCTAACCGGGGTTACCAACCAAGGCATTTGATTCTAGCGAGAATCAATACGCAAGGCAACGAGAGTGGAAGCCCACCTCCTTGATCTAACTATTCTTAGACTTAATTTTTCGATAAAGTTACCAGCTCAGATCGAACCGCAACTTGGAAGAATGGGAGACTACTTCGTCAGGCCTCCGCCCGTTGACCTTCCAGGCATGAATGAATGTTCGGCTCGAGATAAGCCATCTTATGTAGCTCATTGGAACATGGAGGCACAAACCGTCACATCACATCAAGGTGCAGTCTCGTCTTAACAGAAATAAGTATTATTTATAAGGCGGCAACTGCGCTAGGATAATTAAGTATACCTTGTCTCGATTTGGGTGATCAATAAGTAGTTATCCGTCGCACAATAGATAGAAAATACGCTATATGAGAAAGAGTTTGGAGGCCATGCAGGATATTGTGAGAATGCGCGTATGCACGTTCAAGAAAATTGTACAATTTGTGTAGAGCTGCTTTACTTTTTCGTCTCCTCATTTATTCTTTCGTATATCTGTCACCTCAAGAACTCAAATCACCCATCGTGGGGTAGCACATGGTCGAATAAGTTAAACTTCCGTGCACATTGGCGACGAGTCACTAAAAGGCCAGTAAGCTAAATGTAACAAAGTTTGGCTGGGAGAACAGAATGCATCTAGTAACAGGAAACACCATCGTTATGCCATGCTTACTTAATGCGCTGTTTTTCATGTGCCACCGTAATTTTTTGTCTTCCAATGTCAATAACGGGACGTTAGGTAGCGGAACTTCGGAAGGTCCAATGGGAACCCACTCTTTAGAATGTCTTTCCTCGAACGGAAATATTCTTATAACGTTTTAAGTATAAACAGTGGAAAGGATAGTCCCCATCGCACTAGATGAGCTGTCAACCACAACCCTGAAACTTGCAGTGGCATAGAACCACATAAGGTTTCATTAGGTCGGGTGTGGTAAGAAGTGACAGGTTGGCATTGACTACCAACTCCAGGTTTCACTATTTTCAGACACTGCACAATTCGCTAAAATAAACCTGAAGAGTAACCTTATGAACACTGCTGTGTCTCAGAACCTTCCAACTGCATGCTCCCATGGCTTAATGTTCAAATTGGAGGAATCGGCAACCAGAATTCTGAAACTTTTGACAAGCTCAAGGTATGAAAGGGATATGCCTAATAACCACTAGGAGCAACCGACAATCAAGACTCCGAAACCTGAAGCGGCATAAAACCGCATAAGGTCCTAGCGGACGACAGAACTGCATAGGGCCTCAATAGGTCGGACGTCATAACCAGCTTAGTAACTGCGAAAAAAATATAGTATTAAAATGACATTCAATCATAAATGAGTAACTGTAAAACGATGAAAGACTTAGAATACTGACAAGAAACAAATTGCCGGTTAAAAACAAACCAGAGGAAGCAACATATTTCTACAAAAACTAATGGTACCTAATGGTCACACAAACCATACCATTCAAGCAACGACAGAACGCCGAACAACAATGGATCAAAGAATCTTACTTCTAGACTCTTAAACTGATATTCTTTCATTGCTGTGATGCACATGTGTTTGGCATTCACTTGTGTGGACTGACCACCACGCTGAACGGAATCTGTTGTGATTGTTGGGTTGAATGCCAGAGACGTCCCGTTGGGAGCTTGCGAAGCATCTGTGCCAGCACCCCATCCAATGGTACTTGGCTGTGCTGTGCTCCCAAACGCAGTCCCACCGACATTTAGATTCATTACAGGTTGACCAAATAAAGTGTTGGCGGGTTGGTTTGCTTGTCCAATGGTTGATCCAAACAAAGTGCTCCCACCTGTAACAATAACGGGGTACTCGAAAAATAGACAACTTACTTTGACCAAACGCCGATGTGGCCGGAGCTCCAAAAGTGGCTAAAGAAATGATTATTAGACTCAGGCTTTACTTACTTTTTGCTGCTCCAAACATGTTATCAGACAGTGAAATTACTGGAGAGTATCATACAATAATTCTGCAAATGAACGAGGTAAAAGAAAATTTAGATCCGAAGAGTTAAAGCAGAAAGCTACTCTCTTAAGCAGCTGGTGCAAAAAAGTGAGATCTGGTGAACCCATTTTATGGAGGATGAGTCGATGGCCACGTGGGCCGTCGAATTCAAGGTTGGAACTTGGTGTGAAGCTCTGGTCCTACGTCATCACGAGAATCATTCAAAGATAGGCGAAGTCGTCACGAAATCGTCTGTAGCATGGTAGTGACAGATGCAAGACAGTCGAATTTCGTAGCTGACCCCAGGAAGTCCCTCGACAAACCATGCGAAATAATTTTGTATTTGTTCTAACTTGCAGAACACAGCAGACTCACCGTAATTTAGTCGCGGATGAACGAACAAAACGGGGCCTTTTGATGGTCGTCAGACAATCATCCAGAAGAAAGAGGGATGGTCCCATGCATGTTCCTTGCGGCGGCACATGCCACTTACCTGTTTATCGGTATTCATTGATGGAGAATCGATAACATTTGTTTCATCTCTACCGAGATGAAACAAATTGTAAGAGAATTCGAAAAACGTCACAGTCAGTAGTTATGGATTCTATCTTTATTATGTGAGCGCATCTAAATGAGCTGATAGTAACCTCTCGAGTGAAACCCACTGCGTCAACGTGCCGAAAACAGATTGAAGAATGGACTGACCACTGTGGGGGACCTAATAGCATGCAGCAGCTTGAGATTCGCGTGGAGGCGACAGGATAACGGCAACTGACGACAAGTTACTTATCTAATCCGGGTACAGCTGAGGACTAAGGCACATGCCTTAGGCAATGAGTATGCTAAAGACTGAAGCCACCCGTTTGCAACGGTCTTATTAGCATCCCTACTCGAAGTCTTCGGACATTTTTAGTTACAATCTCTTTCGATGCTCGGTTTCCAGTGGCTTGATTGACCGCGTTTGTTTCACTGTACACGAGATTTGGACAATTCCACGCTTCCGAGTCTCTGGTTCCGAAATGCGCACACCGCTTGAATTTTTGGTTATAATTTGCCTCCACGTGGATTGTCGCACCAGCGCTGTTTCGGCACCAAAATATTCATAAATCCACCACATCCATTTATTGTCTCAAGTATTTCCTGTTCTATCGGCCGGAGAATTTTGTCAACCGCGGCATCGGACACGTCCGGAGATCGTCAACCGGACCTCTGCTATAACTTCGCCCTTGTAGTCCTGAGGATCTCTAAAGATATTTATGACGTTACATATTTGGTACAAAGCACTGCCACATCTGGTCTGATTACAGGACTTGCGACTTATACTAGCAAGAGTCAAGTTTCGCAGTCGAGCTGCGTTATCCCATCGTGCTCTAATTGCTGTTTTTGTGCAAAAAGGTCGGCTACTCGATTTTGAAGTATTGTGATCACCCTCGCATATTACAGAGACTCGTGATTCAGATAAGGATGAGGACAGATACAAGTAGCAGAGAACCAAACAAAACCACTTGGCTGATCTGGTAATTCATGCAGAAGATGAAGACTCGCGGGTTTAGACTCCGGTGAGTGGGAGAAGACAGAGGAAGACTGTATGTACTTTGATATAGAACTGGGGAATTTCGGTACGTCAGAGAGGATCTAGAATAGATTACTCATCCTACTCCTGCTTGCTTCTCAGACGCAATGCGGAGCAGGGCGGTTGCGACTGTTAGGCCTGCGCTACTTCGGCATGTTTCCAGCAATCTAACCCCAACTTTTTCAATTCAATTCAGTTTGTGGCGGAAGATGGATTTGTTACCCCGGATCGCTTTTTTGACTGAACGTTGATCGTCCAGCGCGGATGCTATTTGCGCATTGCTCAAGTACGCTCCACTCGCACGCTCCTATCAAAATATACTCAACCTCCTACCGATTCCGACTGCCTTCTCGTTGTACCGGTCGATTGTCCGGGCTATCAGTATTTTAATCGCACAGAGCCGAGTGAGGCGGATGCACAAGTGGTTAAAGAGGTTAGGGGCAAGCAAACTTAATATAAGATCCGCTCTAAGACAACCGGTCTTACAAGTTCGGCGCGCAAGATACAAAACCTTTTCTTCCGGACAACAGCGTGCGAACTGATTACGAAGAGGCATCCAACATTACCCATATTTTGTTGCTTCTGAAAAGCAAAGTACTAGGTGCAAGATACCACATAGAACTTCGTATTCGCGTTCGGGCTGTGAGCTTCGACACAGTAGCGCGGATTTAACGTCATCATTAGAACCAACAATCTTTCATCAACAAAAATCGAAATTATTCGGCCATTTGTCACATACGGCCAGTGGATGTAGATGAAGTTATTAGTCTGATTTGCTGTATAGCCCAGTCATCAACATATAGTTCAAAAAACCACCCACCCGACGGCGCAACCTTCGGTTCATGTCCCAAATATGACCCAATTCAGTTCCAGTACCAGTAAGATTACAGGACTATGCGGCGAGATGCCTGATCGTCCAAGTTCTTGTACCGAGAGCTCCTTGGATTAAACGATGCTTAGACGACAGGAGGATGGAAACTCTCCTCACTTCCTGCAAGGCCGGAAACAATTAACTGGATGTTTTCTTCTAGACCATCTACTCGGCCCTACAATTCGCACACTGTCCCCTCCAGTACCAGCATATTTGCATTGTCTTGTCTCCCTTCGAGCTCGCGCTCTGATCCAACCTCGATCAACACCTCCGATAGCTTGTTCCAGCCATTCATCGATCGTACTGCAAACGATTTTTTTTTCAACCAGGCAGCTGTAAGCTACCGCACAATTGTTTTCCCGTTCACTCCTACTGCTTCGCTCCCCCTTATCTGGAACATGGTCCACAGTGACCCCGTTTTTCCACCAAGCCATTAATAATCTTCATGTTCTGTAGTAAGTCACAACCTTCCCTACGTCTTACCAGGGAATAAAAGCCAAGCGCATCTGCCACTGCCTATATCCCATGTGCCTCGAATGTCCAACCCCGTGTGAAAGAACACACTGGGCCTGTTCTAGCAGTTTCCTAGCACTTACCAAGTGCGGCCTGAAAAATGCCTTGAATAACGGCAGAAGAACGTCAGGCCTCCTAGATTTCACGTTCCTTCTACGTTGGCGTAAGGCATATCATGCCCTCTTGACCGCCTTTTGACACTGAAGAATAGGTTTGAAGTTCATACTGAAGATTACCCCTAGGTTCTTTGCTTGCGGAGTGTATTCCATAGCAACCTGATGCCCAGGTGGACCTATGTGGCGAGAAGAATTGATATCTCCCACGAGCCGCTGGCATTTATTCAAGTTCAAAAGCAGACCCCAACTTACCGGTCACTGGTATACTTCATCCAGATCCCTCCGGATAGCCTCACCGTTTGCTGTCCCTAATAGTTTCATGTCGTCAGCAAACATGAGATACGGATTTTCCAATCCCTTATCTATGTCGTTGACATAAATAAGGAGGAGCAATGGCCCTAAGATAGACCCATGAGGCACCCCGATCTATGGCAATTCTCTGTCCGACAGACAGCCATCAACTCTCACCTTAAAAGATCCACCCTTCAGACTTTTTGTTATCCAGTTGTTCACCTAAAAATCCACCAGAAGGTCTTCACTTTCAGATAAAGAAGCCTGTATTTCACGAAATCAATGGCCTTCTGAAAGTCAAAATAGCATATTTCCACACTTTCGCCCCTATTAATTCTATCTGCAACTTCGTCCAAGAACTTATCAAGTTGGTCAGACAGGAACGTATTTGCCGAAACTGTGTTGCCTCATCATCATTACCCTGTTGATTTCTAGTTAGTTGTCGCAAAAGACTCTCTCAAGAGTTTTCAGTTGATTGTTCATTTCAGTTCAGATTTCAAAGGACACAAGTGACCACGGTTTTGAAAGTGACCTCCAAAGTGAAGTTGTCGGTGGGTTTCCTTTTCCTCCAGCAATGCGCTAAATTCAAAGTCTTTTGCATTTTGGAAGGCCAAAGTCAGGAAGCACGAGGATATTCAATTCAATTTTTAATGGACAATTTTGGCCCTCGTTGTTGGAGCGCCCCGAACTTTTTAGATGACATGCACTGCGGCTGGGTATCGACATCCTCCAACTGCAGGTGAGTTTGCCTCGATAAAAGAAACCGAAGGCTCGATGCCTCATCTAAACTTCTCAAGGCAAGTGACGTCCTTTTGAAGAGGGGAGACGAAGCCTTCAGGCAGTATTTCAGGTGTGGCCCTGGTATAGCCATGTGCAGTAACATTTACATCCCCGACGTGGGGCAGGAGAAGGCTAATTTCAATTTAAATAGTTGAGCTCTGTCCTTTCAAACTTCCGCGGCACATTAGCTCATTTAGCGTCTGACGTGATGATTAACCTTAGGTTCTTCATGCCGCTAACAGCGTCCAAGGAAACGTTCCCTGGTTATGTGATATCCTGAGACTTTCTGAGCCCTTGGCTAACAGATGTCTTTTGTTGTCGTTTATGGACAAGTCCTAATCTAGGGCAACCCCAACATTGCTGCTGAGGTCTTCTCTGCGCATGTATGCTGCCTGCTTGAAATCGTCGGTGAAGAAAGTGCTGGGTAAATCAAGGGCGGGTACACATCACTGGTAAAAGCCAAGAACAAGAGTGGCTCTAACGCAAACTTGTGAGGAACGTGGGGAATACCTTTCTTCAGAGATCTGACCTCCGTTTGGAAGATTCCACCGACGTTCACCGAACAGCACTCTCGAGCAATCTATTCCAAAGCGGCACTGTCCGATTCGCAAAAACCTGGCTGTCAGTTCTAGTCTACCCCTCTATAGCTCCAGACTATGCCACATACGGAAAGCAACATCAAAATTGTTGCTGGTCTGTGCAGCCGTTGGACTCTTTACAATCCCAAAAGTTTGTATAGAGTCGCCCCTGCGTCATTTATTGGCAGGCAGCTCAGCGCAGGTAGCCTAACGCAATACCCTGCAGTGCTGCTGCCATTAAAAATGCACCTTCGTGTTATCGTAACAAATTAGGATGCTGCATGATAACAAAAATCTGCAGATTGATTTAAAGTTGGAGGCCTTGAGCTGGCATGCTTAAATTTGCAGGCCGCAGGATGCAGAATAATGTTATATTCTACCTTTTTTTAAACCGAAATCTCCCGCAATTGGGGACATTTCGTCCCTTTTCAGTTATCCATTATCCGACTGACGCGTCCCGCACATCATAAGTGCATCCATATCTCTGTGCTTGACTAAGCTGGCCAAGTCGACACTTTGAAGATGGTGATTTTGGATTCGCATTGACATCTACTTAGAAGTATTTCAACTTAAATATAGCACAAGGCGGTGCCTAAAATACTGCAGTTACTCAATTATGCAAACTATGGGTAGGTTCTTGAGCCTGGTGAACGGATATCTTAATGAGGAACCGTTTAAAGCGTGACAAGCACGTCGTGCCCGAAACCCGGACAAATGTTCCATGTGGACGGTGCTATTTTCTGTACGTTAAACAAATTGACTGATCTCAGGCAACCCGAAACTGTGACACTCATTAAAACTCACTAATATATGAGAAGAAAAACAAACAAACATTTCCAGGAAGAAAGAGCGACCGAAGATAAATATGAATGCATGCGATGTGAAGAAAAAAGACCTCTTGGTTCTGTAGTTATACGTGATTGATAAAAAAATACGTGATGAACAGGTGAACTTTGTGTAACTTTGTTCTCAGGCGCTTGGACTACCGACCGTGACATATTTTGAAGAGGAATGTCCAGATAGACGGGTAGGCAGTTGAAGCTGAACATGACGCAGATTAATGAAAGCGGCTTTTGTGAGTTGGCGGTGACTGATGACGCGTGCAGCGTTTCGTTTACTAGTTGTGCGTCCGAGAGCTGGGCTGCAGAATTCGTTATTGTTTGCTAGAGGTTTGGGAGTGTGACGAGCTCTGTAGTTGCCTAGCTTAAGTTTGGGAAGGATTGATGATCTGTGATCCGCAGGCAATTAGGTATTTGAGAGAAGCCTAACTGCACACATGGGTACTAAGAACAGGATTCGCACCGCTTTACATCGCGATTGATAATGTACGGTAATCGTTAGTGTGGTATGTGGACGGCTACTTGGGGGTAGTTGAAAGACGTGAATTCATCAGAAATGGGTGAATACCATGGTCTTGATTAGTTGCACCCCCTGCATTTGTTAGGGTAGTCCGGTGGAATGCAATTGAAATTTAGGTTGGCCAAGAGATAGCCAACTTAAAAACGATCGAGAAAGGGACGGAAAATCTGGAATGTGTTCCGTCCGACGTTTAGGGTGGGCAAACAAGAAAAGAAAATCGGTTGAGCTTGTGAGGGTGGATGTGCAGTTTTGAGTTGCAAAGTGGTAATTTATACTTGGTGCTGAAAGGGATCGGATGGCAAAATATGAAGAACCTGGGATAGAGCTCAGTGGAAAGGTTTATTCCAGGTGCATGAGGTTAAATTTGTTCGCTAGATGAAGTGGCGAAAATGTAATCTAAGGTAGAGTGACACAACCGACTGTAGTCAGGGATTACGACAAGTTCCTTGGCAGACTCAAGAGGTATTTAAAATTAATGAATGAAGTTGGTTCGCCTCCGATGATGTGAGTCCAGTGCGTTGGTAAAGCAAAATCCCTTCGTAACCATGATGGGAGTTTTCATTGTTGTCAGCAGGCCAGAAACTGCCATCTAAGATTGTGTGCACCTTTAAAGATCGTTTGATATTTTTAATGAGGGTTGGTTCTGACAGATGCAGAAACAGTTAGACGAGGAAAACGCATGGCACGAAGGTTGCTGATTGTGGGTTCCACTTTACTGTGATACGTTTGGGCAGATTTGTCTAAGCTATTCTAGGGGTTACTGTCCAAGATAGATCACAAACAACTACAGGCACATATGCATGGAACTGATTGAAAGCAGGACGACGGATATACCCAGCTGCACAGCTATTCAAAGCGGGCAATTAGTCGATTCTGACGCGGTAAACAAAGTTCAGGCCCATCATTGCGTCAAACAGGTTTCGTTAAATCTTTCAGGGACCTTGAGTGGGTGGCGTGACTAGGGGGGCGTGACAACCAGAAAGGTAGAAAGAAAAAATGGCTTCCACTTGACGATATCAGGGCCGGATCTCTTAGTGTTTGGGTGTGCTTTTATCCATTTATTTTCCAGGAACTGTAGGAGTGTGGGCGTTGCTGCTAGGTTTACAACCATCCCAGGGTGCTGCCTGCCCTGGTCTCACATTAGGCCGCGCTGGGTTCGCTTACCGCACCATTCGCCAAATGGCACTACGAATACACCGAGACATGGGCCGCATGCTACGACTCAGGTAGATATTGGGACGGAAGCAGTGTACTTGCTATTTATGTCATATATCACAACTGCGAAGCAAACTTCAAAGCAGAGATTTCACACAGAAATCAACACAGGCTTGAACACTGACGAAAACCTTATGGTTTCGATTTCATCGCAGAAGTAGAAGTAGAAGCTGGGGAATCGCCAAAGCCCCGAGGCCAAAGAAGCTTCCTGCGGTCAGCTTTTATACACAAAAGCACTCTGTCCGTGACACTACGTGAGCCGTCCCCAAAACTGGGCCATAGCCAGGCATTAAGATAAGATTATCAACCGGTACAAAAAGAGGCCATCAAAGCAAAAGTATAAATGCGATGAGGTACTGCCTATTAGATGTGATTCAGCTAAAATCGAGTGGAGTTAGATAATACAGATAGCGAAAATTTAGGTGAGTTTAGAGCGGCCCGATAGGCGGCGGTATAAGTCTTGGAGGCCACGAGGTGGAAAGTGATGTTCAGGAAGAAGGTCGTGTGCAATGGTACTGCGGGACAGTCCTGGTGGACCAGCATGTCTTAGGTGCTTCAAAGTCTTTTGATATAACCGCTCTTCTGTTGATGGATGCCGTATTTTCAAACCTCCTGGTGAGTTGATGGAGTTCAAAAGATTTTGGCGATGGAGTTCGGCAAACCCATCCAAGTCTTACTACAGTACTGCGGAGTTGGATGGAGGGCCAAGAAATTCCTAGAAAAGTGTGAGGCACCGGAAAAAGGAGGACAGATACAGAGAATCATGTTCAACGTAAGCCAGGGGACCTCATTCACGCCAGTTATTTCCGTGCGTTAATGCAGAAAGTGACCATTCACGGCAATTTCGTTTTTGGATGTGGATTCCGCCAACCAGGCTTCATCGTACAAAGTGATGTCATGGTAGCGATTTTGTATAAAAACGCCTTAATGAGCCGATTTTACTCAAGTGGGGTCTCGCGTCTGGGATGGTAGGAGGAGCTCTGAGCGCGTGATCCAGACTGAGCGGCACAGTAGGGAGATCAACAGTTGGTAGTGCGGTTCCATGGAAAGAAATGCAGGAAAGTGGAGGCGGCGAGATTAAGTTTGACAAAGTGGGCCTGGAGGGAACAAGATAAAGGACGATGAGAATTTGTAGATATTTGCGCAGGAATATCGAGAGTGGCCAGTGGTCACTTCGAAGTGATTATTCGGGGAAACATGCATATTTCAGGGTGGAAGTGAGCAGTACTGTCGACGAGGAAGGTTGGATGGAGGGAGTGTTTGCTATGACCTCGGATGTAATGCGTCCCGAGAACTTCGAATCGACAGCGAAGGAGGAAGGATGCATCGCGAGAGGCGTACCTTCCATTATTCTCAATTAAGTGTTCAGTAACCGGCACTAGCTTGGAAGATTACTGGCCATAGTTGGCATCGATTGATAGTTACCTTTAGGGATGTTGTGTGCTTGAAGTAAAAATAAGCGATCTTTGATGATTGGTATATGTCAGTGTTGAATGTCTGTGATACGTTATTAGTGTATGGCTTACTGCTTCGAAGTATCTACTCCTTCACTCACTCCAAGAGAGCTTGCCGGAGAGCCGAGGTTGTGTTTAACATAGGGCAAGCCCAAGGAGGTGGAGTCTTATATTCACAGAAGTCAAGCTGTCGCAATCACAGCCGCGGTTGGCAGTTCAACCCTTGGAAGGACCTTGCTAGTGGGAGGCATTACTCAAGAAAAACTAGGTTGCTGAAAGCTAGAGAGTAATGTGAGTGGCAGAGTATCCCAAGGGAGGGTTGTGATGTAAGCGCAGGGGTGGAATTTCATTTGTCTCAGCAAACGTCGTGCAAATTTTTGGATTAAGAGCGGCTGGAACTAACAGAGGCAGCCGAAGACTAATAACGGACGTCGGAATTTCGGTCCGTGGACTTATGATGACCGTACAAACAGAAATAAGACGGCGGCACTTGTCAGCTTTGTTGTGGTAGTTATATTATGGAGATAAATGATCAGGCTTGTCCGTAACCACACCAGGAAGACAGCAGTTAGGTAAGGTATTCGAGAAGGGGCCAAACCGGTGGATATTGGGCTGATAAGGGCAAGTACTTATTCGCCCATCTGGAATAGGCCGAACGGTATTGAGAGAATTATTATTAGGAACTTTGTAAGGCTTCGCTGAACACAGCTATTTTTGAGCAGCGGCTGGCAATGTTTGCAGAAGTAAACTCCACCCGGATCAAAGCAGACTCGGGGGTGGAATTTTGGCGATTTTATAGTTTGATCGGGTGTTTATCACCATCAAACTGCCTTAAGGCGAGTAGCTTGCCGCTGGATTTCCTGGAATTACGGCAGCATTTGGAAAACTCATTTTTGGAGATCAAACGGACTGTATGTACATGGTGTTGAGAGACCGGGCGGCTGGCGATGGGATCTGCTCATAAAGGCTGTTTCGGCAGGTTTGGTGAGTACTTCCTATTAAAGCATCAGGATTTGAGAGCAGAGTGGTGGGTATCCTGGAGGTGACCTTGATTAGAAGTTATCGGGTCAGCTTCTTGAGGTTGGTGTCATAAGTAGGGGCACTGGTTTGGGATTCGCATTTGTCGGGTTGATGTCAAAACCGTCAGGCCTGCCAAGGTCCTTAAGTTTATGACACAGGATGTCACAATGCTCCCTAATTTCAGAACTGGAAGCAGTTATGGGAAACGTGGGATGCCGCCCTATGCTGAGTAGCCGGGAAGGCGGGAGTTAGACGCATCATGTCGACTGCTATTCCACTTGTTGCTAAAGTCCAAACCTCATGTGAGGGCGACCTATCCAAGAGATCCCCTGGAAGAGGATTTGGTGGCGCTTTGACTGACCATATGTGGTGGTCACCGATATAATCCTTGAACTGTAACTAGTTTCCCTTTGATAGGCATTCCATCGGCTAGGATATTGATACTATGGCAGTTGCGTGTGATCTGCTATAGGAAAGGCCAGCTCATAAAGAAATCCAAAAGAGCAGAATATAATCGTACTGTTGCAATTTTTCAGTGGCTGACGCAGGTACATTAATATCTGGTTAGGTTACATGCATCTAGTACGCGGAGCTCAGCGGTTTTGAACGGTGGGCTTTCTGGAACTTTGAGTTCTGCAGCATTTGCACGACAAAGGTGCCTTTGCGACGTTTCATAGCAACGGAATCTTGATAATAACTGGCTGTGTCCAAATTTTGAGCATTAGGTTATTCCTAGTCTCCAAGATATTGGAAAGTGGAGATAACAAAGACACGATATCCCCGGGAGATTGGACGCGACTTTGGAGAGCGGTGATCTTTATCAGTGGTCGTTATGCTGGCTATTTCTCAAAGAGCAGCGAGAGTCATCGAACACGGGGTAATCCATTGCTGGAAGCTACACCTGTTACAGCAGCATGCGAGGTCCGTTTCTCTGTGCATAACCGAAGGTGGGTGTCCTTAGTCTCACATTATTATTCATATTTTGTTTTCTTTATGGCTGCAGTGCGGGCAGGGTGCAACAGGGGGAAATACGTGGAGGAGATGGGGAAAATGGGACTTAACGGGCAATAGTTAACTTGAGTCATTAGTGTTTTAAGGGGGCGGAGTTGTATGCGAAAATCTTGTTATAAGTGCAAAGGTCCATATGACCAAGAGCAAAGTGTGGGTGGCTGGAGCAGGCATCTAGACATCTGGGGAGACCCGTGAACACAGATTTCAGAGAAACGCAGGGAATTTTTCTGAATATGACCAATGTCGTCAGAAGTTTACCATTCGGTAACAGTCTACTTTACGTGGAAGGAGATCACGTAGACATCAGGTCACAACGTGACGCTGTTTAGCTTAATAGATTATGCGACTAAAGGGTGCTTCTGAAAGTATTAAAGTTGGCCGTGAATACCACGTTAACGAGATGGCCGTGAAAGGGGGCAGGGTACAATCAGTGCAATACGATACTGGAGCAAAAACAATGCTGCCTGAGTCACATGGCGAGTGAGCAGCCAGATGTTATCCGAAGGTGTGGAAACGCATGAATTAAAAGAATAAATAAACAGGCCAATATACAAGTTCGCTTTTAAAAGCGATTGAGCAGAGGGAAAACATTTTCTGCATTGTGCAACGATGTTTAACTCAGACTCAGGCCAGAACTGGAAATTCGGCAATGAAAGATAGATACAACATGGACAAAATAGTCCAGAGGCCAATACTTCAAACTCTGACTTTCAGAAAAATTAGACAGAAATTTCTGACTAGGAAAAGGGCTCCAACATTGCTACAATCACTAGAACGTCACTCTAGTCGATTAGAAACTAGGATGGCAGCTCACAATGAGGGGCGGCTCAAAGGAAGTTGGGTGGTTTGCTCCACACATTAATGAAATTATTGAATTAGCATCGCAGAATTCGCAAGTCCACTGCATTTTGTATTTGGTGTTCGACTTTGTCTATGCATTGCTGAAACCGTGCTTACAAACGGCCTTTGTATTTTTCTGCTACTGGTAGGGCTTTGTGACTCGGTGAGGAACTCTGGTGTGGTTAACCATTTTTTCGCAAAATTCTCTGGAGTTATTCGTTTACCAGCTCTTTCGCGAATATTACAGACTTTCTGTTGGCAATGTGATTGTCTCCTGGCCTCCGGTCGTTCGTTGCATTGGTAAATGTGACTATTGGAAAGCCTTTGGACTTATAAGACACTGCTGGTTCCCTTTGAATTGGGACGCACATAATTTTGGGCTTTTGGTGATCCGTCTTGAAGGATGTGATATCGTCCTCGCATTTTGTGGAATACGGCTCCCTCCGCCTAAAGCAGTTAGACCGCAACCCGGGCTCAACGAGGGTCGGTTCCGCAGCTCCAAATTTTAAAACTATTGAGCCTTGCCTTTGGGATCATACTCCACAAACCTTTCCAACACCGCATTTGGATGAGGGCCGATCTTCCTTGGAGCGTCTATCGCTTACCACTAATCTTCTACTACTGTTTAACGCAGTCTGGTTGCGGCACTTGATGGTAGCTGTTGCCTGAGTGGACTTTAATTCTTGGAGTTCTCTAGCTCAGTAGCCTTTTTGCACTGCGGTTCCTCGATTATTTTGTTATCATGAGTATTTTTTGCTTTCCCGTCAGCTTCAAATTCTCCGATCATTTGATCGAAGCTGTATCTTTGGTTCCTCAAGTGTTAGGGCGAGTGACTCCTTCTTGCGCCTATATCCTTTGTTTTCGGATTTGGATCGATACAACACTATCTGGTCACCCCGTAAAGGAAGTTCTATCTTCACACTTTCTTATACGGTGAAAAAAGTGTCCCGTCCAACTGTAGTGCATCCAGCCCCACTGATGATATCACTGAATGTTGTTGTATGTGACAATTCATGGAAAGATTCTTTGAAATTCGTTCCATGGTTGCACTTGAAAATGTTTGCTTCTTTACCCCGGGGGATTTCGCATGTGCCCGTCTTACACACATCATATCAAGTGTCTTTGACTTGGCTGTTATCACGCTTTGCTGCCAATCACGAAAAGGACATCCGACAACGTAGGCTCATGAAGATATATCAACGGTAGATAGTGGAATATGACACCAAAACAATCTCGGGTGAACAGTTCACAATAGGTCAATGGTTCAAAACTAGCTAAATTATATTGAAGCCAGGAACTGACTAGTTGAGACAGAAAAATAAGGAAGCACTTTCAATAAGGTAAGGATTTTTTATCCAGATATTATTGCTGAAATGTTCTTCACAATTTACGGGTAACGGTTACTGCAGAGATGTGCACGAAGTCTGACTAACGCGGATTAGCGGTGGGAGCAGCGGCCAAGGCCAACGTTATTTCAGTTTCTCTTACATGACACTTCGGGATCGTCTCCTAAGGCATTCTTGAAAAGCGACACCTCCATTGGATACAGTCTTGTAGCCAATAAGTTTGGTCAACGGGTAAAATCGCAGAAGCTTGCCCTAAGCCTTGAAGAAGTCGGAAATTATAAGAAAGCCAGGGATCACGGAAGATGGATAAAGAGACACTCTGTTAGAGATTCCGTGTCCTTAAGCAGCTTGCGGGTCCAGGTCTAAGCCTGTGGGTCCCTGTGTGCGTATTATATTTTTTCGGGCTTCTAAATTATGAAACGGAGGAAACTAAGAAGAAATGGGTGGCTTGCTCCTATACTGAAAAGTAGCTGTTGATGGCAATCACGCCCTAAGTAGGCTGTGTGGTTATGACGGTTTGCTGGTGACAAGGTCAAGGAGTGAGGCCCAAATCAAAGCAAAGCATCCTGTTGAGGACGGGCTTTCTCAGTAAATTGGCGCCCTCTTTGGCTTTGACGGTCCACAGGAAAGCCATGCAATCAGTGGATAACTTAGCTCTAGTGGAGTCAGAGGAGGTGGTTGCGGCTGAGATTTTCCACGAATGGCCTACAATGAGGGAAAGTGTGGTCAGGACAAAAATCATCCAGAATGCTTGAGGCGAAGACTTCGAACGGCAGGAATAAGTCTCTCTCGATTCCCCTTAAGTCCAGAGGGCATAGATCAACAGCGCGTCACCGGGACGGATAAGGGAGATGGGAACGGTCTCGTTTTGTTTTGTTGGAAGCTCCTTGTACTGGTCCTTTACAGTTCCAACCGCGGGAAGGTTTACAGTGACCCACTTGGCTACTCTAATCCAGCAGCGGGCAAACATATCTGTCAATGAATTCTTCCAGCGGCGTCCTTGGGAGTGATATTCAGATCATGATAGAGATCTGAAAGTCTGTTCTGTCGGCGAGTTTCTAGTAAACGGAAAGAAAAACGCAGCTATCTAGTCGGAAGCGCAACACTTTTGTGCGGTCTGCTCTTGGTACATTGTCACTTTAAGTTACGAAGGACAAGCGGTAGTGGAATTACTAAATCACGAATTCTTCACCAGTTATGGGAGGGTTTTTGTCAGTTCATAAAAGTTTGGCCCAAGTCATAGCCAAATGGAAGGAACTATTGCTCCCCCCGTCACACCTTTCAATCCAGCCCACTCCCAGCCGCAGAAGTTCAGTGAGCATTCTCGCGAGTTCCGTTATCACCCACTGCACGATTCTTCATGAAATTTCGTTACTTGAATATTCTGTTTCAACCTTAACTTCTTCCCGCGGCTTCACCTTCAGCATTATATTGATTCCATAAAGATGCTGATTTCCACGCCCTTATCCCACCCATTTGACGTTCAGTCCTGTTTTGACTCATCTCCATCCTGGTGTCACATCCATATTGATCATAATCTTCTCAGTCTAACTTTTTAATAATTCTATAACCCTCGAGATGCTTGAAGAACCCCTTCATATCGCGACGTCCGCCACATTTTTAAGCTAAAGTTTGCTCCTGCGATACGCCTTTTTGAAGTATTTAAGCAGGAAATGGCTTGCAGTCCACGACTGCCAGTAAGCCTGAGAATGTCTCGCAATATCCTGGCAAAAATTGACGGGCTTTGATGTTAAACTCTAAGTCTAGTGCTCGAAGTAGCATGCTGCAGATTCTGATCAGGACAACACATTCAAATTTCACTACCGGGTTTTGTTTTCAGCGTTTCCACCGCATCAACTTTGAAGAGATTTGATCTTTCCCTGCGCATGCCCGTCGGAAGTCGAGAATTATACACATTGTTATTATTATCATACGTCCCAGGGATGAAACCGATCGCCGTACTCGACCCCAATAGAAATGTGCACATTGTGACAAATCTTCGTACCTTCGTGCCTATTAGGGAATCTTAAAGGGGTGTCAGAAATCTAGGGCCCACTGACATTAGTACTATTTCTAGTAGCAGAAACTCCCGGCTGGCTTACAGGCTGCTTGCAGGCCCCGCTTTGATGGCTGAAAATTGGCTGTAACTCCAAACTATTGACCCAATAACCTCAATCTGCAGATGATAATTTCAGTCTGAATGTTTGAGAAGCTTGATCCTGTTGTGCTTTCTTTAGGTTATCTCGGGCACTGAGTTGCGCCCAGTGGTAATTCCAGACCATCTATCAACCTCTGCATTTCGGCTGAGTCTTTCTGGATACTCTGTGAGTCAGGGGTCTGCAGGATGTTGACACCCTTGGCAGATCCAATATCGGGAGGTCTGACTTTCGGAGACAGACCCTTTACAAGAATGAAGAACGCCACCAATCCCAACGTAGAAAACTGTGATACTTCTGCGGCAGCCCGATTTACTTCTGGAACGTCTGAGGATTAGCCCAGCGACAGCCGGGTCTTTCGCAATGGTTTTGCTTAGTTGAAGTGAGAATATCAATAGAAGTCCAGAAGCTGCGGTGGATTACCAAAGTGAATGGTCTAAAATTTTTATCTGGGCTGTGAGCAATTCTCTCGTCCAGAAATACTGGTCACCGAACTTTTACTATGGAATCTGGAGGGTAAGTGGCTTCTGCACTACTGTATGATGCTGTTTCGGGGCAGTAGCAGCAAGCAGCTCGGTGCCAGATCCAAAAATGTATAACTACTTCTTCCCTATGAAATTCTCCCATTTTTTTGGTCTATCAGTTAAAACGGTGTTGTCCTGTCGGTCCCAAGTAAAGTCCTTTATTTATTAGAATTCGATACCACATTTTCATCGGTGATCGCAATCAGCAGTGAAAGCACAGCCTAGAAAAAGAAGCCTCAGATGATTTTAGGGGTTGATTTGTACTAGAAGTGTTTTTGTACCCTGTGGGTTCTGAAGTATTTCCCAGGGTCAAGCCTTGCCCCTTATTATCCCCAGGTTTGTGTCACGTTCTGCAGTTCGGAGCAGCCAAATATTGACAGAAAAGCGTCCTTAATTCTTTCAGTAAATTGCATGAAAATTGATTTCTAATGTTGGAGCGCCAAATTCTCCTGGGTTTTGTTAGTGCTATCCAGGTCCGGTTTCCCTGGAGGGAGGGGAAAATCTTTATCAAGCTCAAGTGACTGCTAGAGATTTTCATCTGAGTTTACAAATTCAAAAGCGACAATTTTGTTTCTTTGAATAGAACCGACTCAGTTAACTTTATGTCACAAATATTGTGGGTTTACCACGAAATTCTGATGGCACGCGCCATGATTTTCCTTTGGGGAATCTTTTTGCTAATCCAGTATGACACTACTTGAAAACTGCTCTTTATCCAAAAACACTGTCACTTTCAACTCATTTTCCCGAGAAGGCCGGTCGAGTTTGTTAGAACTTCAATAACAACTTTGGCAGTATGCATCGTACCTGCTGATGCCTTTTGAGGCTCTGCTGATAAAACCCGGTGTCCTTCACCATGTGCTTACACCTCTCCTGAACTTAAAATCCCTCCACCTACAAAGCCAAACGTTGAAATTTATTCAAACAATCAATATCCATCTTAAACGCGGGCGGTGAAGCCCGAAAAATATTTTAAATGATTTTTAAAACCATCCTGAGCTCACGGGCGAATAGCTTTGTTTCTCTAGTAAATCTTTTAGCCGAGTCTAAGGAGCATTCGCCCGGGTTCTTGTGTAATTGCAGCAAACTCAAAATCTGGCGTGACCTGCATTCTACAGTTTCTTGCATTGGTCAGCGTATCCTTGGGGAAAAAGTCCCTTCGGAGTTAGTTGAAATTCCACTGTTATTCAATTTTCTCTGCTTTAGGAACCCTGTCTATTAATTTACCCAGTTTATGACTGAGACGGCAGCATCACCTAGCTCAGTGGATCCCAGAAAAATCGGGGCAATAGTAAGGCTTATATGGATTCCGCCGCAGCAGATGGTTTGACCACAAAGAACAACCGTTTTTACAGAATAGCTGTGGTCAGATGATTACCTGAGTCAGATTTGCGATGCAAATTCTTTTCCATTTACTTGAAACTGCTGTCATTCCGAGGCAGACCACGAGGTGCTACCTAGCCGTATAGTTGTATCTCCGTTCAGCGCCACAACACCACGTCATACCCGATCAGCTTCTTGGATGCCTCCAGGTTCTTCGAAGAAAGCACCCCGTTCCCATAGCCTGGAGCAGGGGTTAAATGGGTGTTTGTCAAACCATTCGAAGTTGCTTACCCTGTTAATGTAATCCTTTCAACCTGCCGGTCCCCGTCCAAATCAAAGGAATACGCGGCAAGAAACATTAGCCTTTTGAAATAACTGTCCTTTCAATTCCGCCCGCTAAAGCCTAGAAGCTCGCAACATATGAATGCTGATGGTTACAATTTCGGACAATGTGACCTATGCATATGTGCACATTCTTTTTTTGACGCCCCTTGATCTGTGATTTGCGTTCAATGCACCTTGATTAGTTGATGGTCTAGACTTAAACCCCACCGCAGTTGAGCCGTAGCTCGCAAGGTACTTGGCCATACTGGCGGTTTATGTTTAAGCCCCGCTCAGGTTAGGCAACCACAATTAAGTTCTTTGGTGCAGTTCAGAGGCTTGATTTCTAGCATCTGCGCAGGATGAGTGATCACAGATTTTTCGCACGGTGTGTGTATTCCCAAACGAGATCAGTTTAAAAGTAAAAACAAACAACCATTGATTGAGGTCAAACTTCAGGTCCTGATATTTCATCTTTTGACTGTTCGGGATGGCCTTTGTTTGGCAACCGAAACATTGCAGCGGAAAGCTACACTGGATAAGTAAATCACAAATAGCGCTTTATAAGCGTCATCTAGCAAGGCATTGATGGCTAGCGCACAGATGCTTGAATAAACCAGTTACCAAACGAACGAGCCCATAATTCCGTTGCAAACCGATGGTGGTGGCGCATGGTTTCTCAAATGCCTGTGAAAGACTTCAAAATCCACCCCAAAGCATCTGGGGTATCACAAAAAGAAACGGATGCTTGGTGAGACAGTCTGCAGTCATATACCTTAAGGTGATAAATGGCAAGCTCAACCATTCAGTACTTGCACTGTATTTGTGACCAGCCTTGATCCTGGCAATGTACTTTTCGTGACAGGACGTGGCACGAAATAAGCTTGAATATGCGAGATGCACCTTGGGTTTTGCCGAATCAAAAGAAATAAAATATGTTTGCATAAAATCAGATATCTTAGTGTAATAAGAAAGAAAACTGGAAACATTCGGTAGGCGCTCAGGAGTTCTCCTACATGAAGTTTGATGGCTGGCGGGTATGGAGGGGTCAGTGATATCGGTACTGTTTTGAAAGGAATCACGAGGTCTCCGGGGTTTTGCAAAATGCCATGTGCACTGAACAAAAAAACTCAAATTATTTCTTCAACCTGAGCGGTCATTGGAACTGCACCCCACTGTTTAATTGTATTAGGTTGGAAGGTAAGTCCTCACGCTTTTTCGGGTAGCCCCGATCCGTTTGATTCCAATTAAAGCGAAAAAATTGACGGACAATTTAGACTGGAATTGTGTGCTTCTATCAGGAATGACCGAAGCGGGGAATCCAAATGTGGAAACCTAGTGAGGCGCAAAAGCTTGGAAGCCACTCCGAAACATGCGTCCTTAATGAGAACAGCTGCTGCTTGCAGGCTTAAAGGTCAAAGCGTGTTCGAAGAACGCAGTAGTCATCGGCCGGCGGCACGGAACAAGCGGCATCTAGGTGGCCGCGAGAAGAACTTACTTCGCCAATGGAGGTTGGAAATCGGCAGATGTTGCTTCGTTAACATGGGATACGGATTTTGTCCAAACACCAACGTCTCCATTCATATCAAGCTAAACTGGTCGGATATGGGTTTGGTGCAGGCATTCACTCTGGGATGAGACCCAAAGTGAAAATATATAAAGCGTATGCAGCTGATCAAACTATGGATAAACGATTGGTGAGCATGTCACAACTAATGTACTGTCTACATGAAGAAATGACGGATCTCCCGGGATGGTGAAGAAAATCGATGGTAAACTACTGCCCCGTTGTCTCTTCATGCCTTCGTGCTGTTTGCTCAACCAAATGCGGTTGGCATAGGTATCAGATGGAAGCTTATATGCGAGGGTTCATTCAGACTTTTCCATGTACCTGATATCGGCGGTTTACTGAGAGAAATAGTTGATATGTAGGTTTCCTGGGGGAAAAACGAAATACTTTGGAAACTACAGAATGCGTCAGCAATCTATAAACGGTGTAGATAATAAAATTCCCGCCCTAACCATCCATCGAGAGCGCCTTATTGCAAGATGCAATAACGGGTTCGGGCTATATGTAGTGCACCTGGACTGTGCCGGTTGCTTGACGGTGGCTGCGCCGTACTGTTAACTTTAATTTGACACCGACGGCTTTGGTGGCGACTTCCGTTTGCATGGCGATGAGGACCTTGTCTTTAGTGCTTGCTTGCATAAGAACGGACAAGGATAAATATTCATTGGCCGTTTATATGGCTGCTTTATCTTCCGTGGTCATGGAGAACGCGTTCGAAACGTTCTTTTAAGGCTTCACGCACTATACAGACTGAGTATGGAATTGGCGGATGCGGAGAGCTACCCTGCTGAGATGAACAAGAGGCAGGAAGTGAAACCCAAAAGGGAGGTAGTCAGTATGACTGAAGCATCCAGGCTCTATTGGCCGTTTTTCGCCCTAATTAAGTCTAAGAGTGAATATAGTATTGAGCAAAGTTAGATGAATGCACAAAGCAATGGAACATAATGCTCTAGAACTTGATCACGAACCCACCATTTTTAGCGAAATAAGGGGGACAGTTTTTGCTTGGTGTATTTAGTCGCGTTAATTTGATTTAAAATTGAAATCACGAACGACCAACAATCTTCGCCCAAGAGCAAGTCCAGTAATTCAGTTCCTTTTCTGTCCGGAGCACCCTTAGGTTGAAAGTTCACTTAATATGGCTGAAAGTGTGATTATGATGGTAGGTCTCACGTTTCCTCCGAAATTGTAAATATATTCGCCGCCTGCATTGCTATGGCTCCTGTGAATAATTCGTCTTACTGGTTCTCCTGGTCTCATCTTCTCTTTACCGGACTCGCGCTTTCCAGCTCAGTCAAGTCTTCGCCATTACTTTTGACTCAAAACGATCTTCTAAACCTCCATCCCAATCGCCAAATATCCGTCAGCGCCTTGTTTACAGTTGAGCCCCTAATTTCATCGCATCAGTCCCACAGGTGGTATGCGCGGATTAGTTTTGCATTCGCGAGGCTCTGCTCGTTTCTGCTTGTGGTAAACTTCATAACTCAAACATTTCCATATCTGTTTTGCAAATTTTAAGCTATTTGCGGTTGTTTTCTTATTTCTTTGTGTTACTACAACCTCGTTCTGTTTTTCAAGTGCCGTCGCCTGGCCTAAAAGCAAGATGCAGAAAGGTGGGATCTGCTTATTTTAAATAACGTATTTCGGCGGTTTTCTTCAAATAAGAGAAAAGGAAATTAAGCGACAAGGGTTCTCTCGCCGCTCCTAGGTTTCTCTGAGCCGCAACATAAGATCTATGTATGGCTGCAGTTTGGCACCACTGAAAGACTGGTGCTGTTGACGAACCCACAGATGGGAGTAAGGGAACTCTAGGAGAACAGCAGGGAATACATCAATACTCACAATCAAGCATCTTGAGTACTGTTGAAAATTAGAGGAAACTTTTTTATTTGTTCAGCAAACGGTGCGTATTCGAGTTTTGTTGTGAGTTGCGTTGAAGACAAATGAGTGGTCTGAAATGCTTCTGAAAACACCATTCGGTTTTTTGAATAACGCGATCCGTCAGCAACGGGTGGTCCTTTCCGTGGTGCACAGATGTATTTGACTACGATTACAACTTTGTGCACAGTGTTGCAAATGACAGGCGCAGTACCATCCGGTGGCAAGCAATCAGTCGTTATTCATAATTAGCAACGACTGTTGTCTTGTTCATTCGAACGCTTTGGTTGCATGCACGCCATTTTTCCATTCTGATGGCCTAGACTGAAGGATATCCTTTAGGGAATCTTGAGGGATGTTGTATAATCGCCATAAAACATGAAAACAGTTAACAGCTTGAAAGCAATGCATAGGAGTGATGATACTAGTTTGGAACTCTGCGCTTTCAGTCCCAGGTCATGAAATGAAATTTAAACTTAAAGGGTGGTTTACGCTACCTGCGGGGGCACAGCTGGTGTATATCACCAACGAAACCTAAGTAGTGATTGCTGGATTGTTCGCACGGAAGGCGGGCACATGCTGCTGGACCGCCCACCTAATTATCGCAGTCATGAGGCATGCACATTGGAAAATGCAAAACCACTCAGAATGAATGGGGAACCAAACCGATCCCGCAAGGAAGGACTAGCGTGATGAGAGGTATTCAGTCAAACTTTGATAGAAGCTGACCGCAATACTCTTTAAAGCATTAGTGTAATGGTGACCGTCATTGTAGATGACACATAAGTGGACTTCGTCTTATATTTGGATCAGCCCGACCATGACACCCGAGCCCATCTTGAAAAATAGCCAATTAAAAAAGCTCGGGCGGGATTGGCGACGTTCTTTGGTGATTCGCTTCAGGGGGGTAACATCAGTCCGGCGCTTCCGAGGGTAAGGTTGGCCGAAGGCCTTTTGTTTGCTGATTGCCAGTGAAGCCCAAAAGAGCTGCCAAGTAAGCAAGGGAAAACAGAGATAGGCATTTCCTAATTCGGTTTATGCTCCATTAACCATTGTGACTACGGCAACTCCAAACATGCCCCCGTTTCTTAATCTTCCCTTCGTCGCAGTCATTTGTGTCTGGAGGCGCTGGATATGCTGAACCAAAGATTGTGTAAGAGTGAGTTTTGGCAACCCCCAGGATACGCACCGCCAGAATCCATCCGTGGCCTTCTCAGTCTACGTTCTTAGCTAGCTCGGAAACATCTATTTACCTTTTCGATGACCCATGTAGTTTTACTTACCCGGGACCTTACTAGCTATGCCCAGCCAGAAGGCTTTCGGAGTGGTTTGCCGGTCAGTGGTGGTAATCTTCATTTACTTCACTCCTCGTTAATTCTCCGGAAAACCTTAACACTTACACTGAGTCTACCTATCTTCCCTATGTGCAGGCTGCCGCTGCTACTGGATTCCCATTATCTGCTCAATCATTCTTTTAGATTTAAAATTTTGCCATCTCATCTTAACTCATGAAAGGAATTCAAGAACGCCTGTCCCTCCTGCACTATTTTGTGGCTTTTGGACCTAAATCAACTTCAGTTACTTTCCGAATGGCTTCACTCACTATGTCAGCTCCAGAGAAAGTAGTCTGATTGCCAATTATCCGGTCATCCTTTCAGGTCTTTTACCCCAATTAATCACAACCTACAGTGCTTCTGCAGGCCTCAGTATTTTAATCCGTTAGATTATGTTGCTCCATTTGACAACCGCCAGCGTCCAATTCCTATCTGCCTGCGACTCTGCCTGTCGTTATCTGTCTCAGATGTGCAAGTTGTGCCCGATGTTCACGTAATATATCATATTAAAAAATTCTTAGGTGTTGCAGCTGGCTCATGAAATCTGCGGTCTCATTTCAGAATCAACCGATTCATTGAATCAAGGGTAGTCCAATTTATTGCTGCACAGGACACTTCTAACCCCGGGAGAAGGAACAGAGATATACATGCTGTCCAGTAACTTGGAGTGCCAAATTGACTGACGGGTAAAGCAAGACTCGTAGATCTCGGTTCTTGACTAATGATTCCTGAAAGGTACCAGAGCTAGCTGCCATAAGCTCCCAAGGTAGCTCCATAGACAGTGCCCGTTTTAAGGCTGGATTCTGCATTTACACTCAACTAAGGTGACGTCATGCTGTGGGGCAAGACTTGCGCTGATAATTATTGGGGAGTAGCAGACATTTGCAGGTGAGAACAGGCTGAAGTTAATCGGCTTCATAAGGGACGTCCGCCTTTCATTTTCCCAGCTGCCCCACTACCCAATGATGCCTCCGTTTTATGGTGGACCTTGGTAATCAAACCACATGTCTGAAGATTAAATATTCCCTGCCAAGTAGTTATTCGCAAACTCTTTGTTAACCTACGTAAATCAAAATTGGGCTCTTTTTGTGGCTGCACAATGGAAGCTTTGTTCTCTTTATGCAACTTACCATAAATCCCATAGTCCTTCAACACATTGACTATTTTCAACGAAGCTTACTCATGACCAGTAATTCACCGGAAAATATTCCAACAGACACATTTTTAACACCCAATTCATTGCGCTGGTTGTCCATCTAGGAAGCTGCTATCCTGACCTGACGTTCCAGTACCTGGCCGCACGACCCTAAAACAATCCAAGTCACGCTAATGACCGCCCCGAGTGCCTCATTGCAGATGGACCATCACGACTGTCCAAACAGTTACTATCACTACTGAAATGCCGCGCAACCCCCCAACCTGCAAACCCTCACCACCACAGAACACCATAATTTCCACAATTAAACAAGGACAACACAGGTCATTCATGGCAAGTGTATTTAAGGATTGTGTGTAAATCTTACACGTACTGGTTATCTTCCCGCCACACATCACAATCCGCTCCCAGCCGCATAAGTCCAGTGACCATTTTTGTAAGTCCCATTGTCTCTCTGCCCACAATTTTTCATGTTTTCTTCCCGTAAATTGTTTGATGCAACCTTGAAAGTTTCTCGCTCTTTCATTTTAAGCATCATTTTGACTATTGAATGATATTGAAAACCGTTATCCATCAACCTCATATGACATCCAGTGTGATTTCGACTCTTTTCCATCCCGTTACTGCACCCATATTGATCTTCATCTTCACCATATAACCCTCCTGCTTTTTAATGAACCCGGCCACTTGACAACACCAACCATTTCTTCCCAGTCAGATTACGCGCCGGCGATGCGCACCCTTGATGCGTTTAAACATGGATTGACTCGCAATGCGCGACTCATAGTCAGCCCCAGAAAGTTTTGGTGATGGATTATCTAGCTCTGATTTAAAGCCCAAAACGTGTGATTAGCCCATCTTATTGCAACTTATGTTCACGAGAGCATAGAAGCTGTATCTTCATGACCAAACTTATGTTTTACGATTTCAACTGCGCCATCTTTGTATATATTTGATCTTGCCTTGCGCATGACTTTCGAATTTCGAGAAGTATACCCATTTTCATTATTATTGCAAGACATTTTATTGCTAACGACAACAACTTCCTTGCTTTAGGAAATCTTCTAGGTGCTTTGCAGGCGCATTGGAACTTGCCGGCTTGGATGTTTCATTCGGTCAAAGACTGACAGTGCCGTATGCGCCTTACAAAAAATTTTTACACTTCGAATTTGTGTCCTGTTAACGTAGCTAAAATGCGAAAATTTCCCCACGCTTTAAATTTCCATACATCTTTGCAGAATAATATGTATTGGCAAATTTAAAAACGGTGCTTATCACTTAATGGCAACCAGGCATCACGTGCGGAGTTTTTTAACGCGTCAAGGCTTTTACTCGTATTGCCAAATTTCCCAATCCTGGATTTGATTGAACGTCTCGAGCCTATGCATTGACAATGCATATTGCTTTTTCCGCTGGCGAATATTTGGTTTGATGCCATTAATTTTTCGAATTTTATCGCGGTCAGAATGAACCGTTTGTCAGGCAATCTACGTCGTCTCGTTGACCAACTGCCCCTTACCAACCTAGCGACGGCACTCGATGGCGGCTTGACAAACTAATGCCTGCTGAGATGATCTGCGGGGAGGATGCCGTATTCGGATGCTTTATATCTGCATTAGCAACCAGTAATATTTTCATGGATGTCGGGCATGCTCAACCCAATGGAAAGTCCGATAATGAGGAATTACCAAGGGCCACGTACAATCGACGTGGTGCTCTTGTAAATACCAGGACTGCTGATTGTGCAGAAGAAAATCGGTGTTGCATCCTCAAATAGTCAGGAACATTTGCATCTCAATGCTGAGAGCTTTTTGTTATACTTTAATCTCCGATTTGTGTCCGACGAGGGTGCATTTTAGCGGCCTGTGAGGAATATACCTGAAATCCAGCCTGGGCACTGTCGTTTACTCCCGGATTGTATTTGCTGCACAGAATAACCAGTGGTTAGACTTCTGGACCAAATCCTAAGGCATTACCTTGCTTAGAATGCACCGTTTTTTTCTCTGATGCACGTGAGCCCCTTGAGACTAGTGAGACTTGTAAATGCCGAGTTTATTACAGACCATATAGACCACTATTTCATACCGAAGTCACCGTCACCTAAGCTGGTCAGCGGATCTGCAACAAAAAGGGTAGACATAGTCAAGTGACACTCTAATGGAGCTTCATCACCACACCAAAGTAAAACATCGAGGTCAGGGGAAACGCTCTGGGCAGAAACGGACAATTTGAAACCGGTTTGTACTTGCACAGTTGGTCCATAGTGTGCAAATCCACAACGAACTCAGTCATATCTCCTGGACCGTAATACTTTTTCCCGGTCATCAGCCTCCAAGTAAACGTCACCGTGCTCCTTAAACTCCTGATCTGTCGTCACATTCGGCTGTGGCTCGGCTTATAAATTCGAGCCTTTGACCGACTGGGTAAGTCAAGGCTTATCTCAAACGGGAATTGTGCTGCTATCATTAAGGTGGAAAGAACGACGAAGGCAGGGCTGAGAAGAACATTGATACCATTGAATATGTTCTATCGTAACCTGAACCACAATTATAAAATCGACTCGGATTTGCATAGCGCCTGCAGGCTTCTGTGCCATACCAATGCTCACGCGCCTGCAGTAAGTCTGGACTATCGGCTGGGGTTCCACGGTTGTCCTGCCGATGGTGAGGTATTTCTTATGGAGGGATTGATAATCCCTGGAAACAATCGATTTCATGCACATTCAGGCGGTGCGGTTTCCATTTGACGGACAGTTCAGCCGCAAGGCTTTGTAGTTAAATGAGCCGACCGACAGGGCTGAAATAACTTCCAAAGCCGATGGTCAAGAAAAATTGAAGATAGGGCCGCTCTGAAGACGCACAGATTAGGTTCCCATTAATTGGATTTCTGTCTAACAGAGTGACCACTGCCTCAGCAGACTTGGCAAACAGGGCAGATTGATGATTATCCAAATTTGGCGGCGAACACTGACCACTGGAATGTTGTGCGGTTCTTAAAACAAGAGATTATGAAGCCCAGGTGAAAAGAGCTTCAGAAACCTTTCAATCAAAACGTCAGTTACTATCACCAACGCTGCCATTGGCTCGCCTTACTTGACCGTTCAAAACGTCAACCAAATATTCGTTAGTTTGATTCCTTTTAGCTAAACTGAGAGAACAAACGTTTCGAATGGTGATGTATCATTGAGGCTTGATATGACCACCCAAGTGGCCATGATAGCCTTAAGTAAATGATAAAGTGTGAGGTTCGCGGACAGTCACATGCGGTGACGCGTCTGAGTTGGGAAACCATATGCAACCAAACTGCCACCTAAATACAAAAGCCACATTGCAAATGGCAAAGGTATCGGAGGGAAAGCTTTCATGAGCAGCAAGGCGTCAAAGGGCATGGGATCGGGCGCCATTGAAGCTGGTCATCGTCTGCAAAGTTCTTTGGTTTGTTAAGTCGAGTTAACCCATCGCAATAAGGAGTTTTGCCGTCTGGCTTCTGCTACCTTGATAACTCACAGAAGCTAGTGCAACGTACTTATTCTTCCATTCATCCTGAAACTTTTGACCCAGGTTACTACTTCCTTGGTTACTGTGACACTCGTGGCTTGTTAGACTTTGTGACCTCTGAAGTGGGCCTTGAAAGGGCAAAAAATCTTTGTTTAAAAAATTATTCTTCTTCACAAAGAAGGTTACGCATAATCTCCGAAAATGTCAGCGTGCTGGTTCGTGATCTACTACAGTTACGGCGGAATTCAATTGCTATACTTTGGATGAAAACAGCAGGTTGATCTATGTGACGATTAATTCCAGGGATTCTTTATGATGAAGCCCCGTAAAGCTCAATTATTTTGCGTATTTTGGCAAACGGGAACCCAGCCACCACTGGGTAAACGTGGACGGCATAGCCTGCATCATGGAGCTGACAAAGATACCCGAAGCCCCCTCAGTTTGATGGTGCTGTGTTAACTCTCAGCAAACCGAAAATATTCGTTGGGCCAAAACCTATCTTTCTTCATCATCAAACGGGTTTTTCTTCAGCTTTTTGATTTGCTGTCAAGCATAGTAAACCCTTCATTTGTCTTGCATTTACCAGTTGGATTGGTTCCAGGGCTAAAAACACATTTCAGGCTCTTGTGCCCCCATCAGAGCTACCAAAATTTCGCCTAAATGTAGCCTAACAAATTACGCTGGAACCTATCCACAGATTTACAATAAGACCTGTCCACTATAGCCTTAATCGTGGCAAACCTCACTGATGGACATCCAATCTGTCCATGAGGAATGCCTCCTATTATTTTTTTTAACTTGGAGCAACAGCCCATCAAGGGTGCTTTTTAGAATAGGACCAATTACGCCACTTCCAGGTTACTTCAGCTCTCATTAACGCTATTTGAGTTTTGCTGGTAAACCACGTGGTCGGTTGCAAGCTCCCTGGTGCAGTCAGAGGCTAGACATTGATTGATTTGATAACATTCCACATCACCTAAGAGGTCAGGTTTTGCATGTCCAAGCGCGCAACATCGCGTTCATGAAATCCATCTAACTGCATTGTATACACCTTGCGTACAACAAATATCATCACTTTTCAGTCAAAAAAGGTGAAGGTAAAAGCAAAATCGGAAAAAGTAAATAAATAAAATAAAATTACGCTCATCACCTCGTGAAAATTAAAAAACTCATGATAAGTTGTTCAGGAAATCAGCTGAAACCCCGTGACGGATTGCCAGAATGCGTGCTGAAAATGAGGCAGCTGAGTTCCCATAATTATTGCTTCTAGAGGGTATGAAGCGAAAAGCGGATCGTGTAGAAATATGAAAACGATGCTTTGAAAGACCATTGAACAGGGAATGCGTGGGGTCTAAAAGAATTTTGTGAACAAATTTTTCACGTGTTGATAAGCGTTGATAACACCGAATGAGAGACATATCAGCTAGTGATACGATGGACACACGAATAGTATTTAATGAGCCCCGTGGGAAGAATTTTAAGGTCTTTCCTCATTAAAAGTGAAAAATAACAGGAGAACCTTGAAGATGCATTGGGAAGGCATTGGTATACAAATCGGGAGATGGTGCTTTGTTTCACCTTGGAATGTGGAAGCCTCCTGATTTTGAAAAGCAGTAATAATGATATTGTATATTTCTCATTTTGCGAGGGGCATGCGAAGGGCAAGATCAAATTTTTACATGGATGATGCAGAAGAAACGTGAATAATTTAAAATAGAATGCATGCGGCCATATATGCTAGGTTGGATTAGTCGGTGGGCGCGATCAGAATCTGCAAGGCAATACGCAGTGCACGAGTGAGCAAAATTAGTCAAAACAAAGAGGGACGTTGTGCAAGATGAATAAGGAAGTCGCACTTAACAGAAATACAGTGTCGATAAAATGCTGAAGAATGACAATCGTGAAAAATTCGTTATAGAGTTGGAAACGTGAGAGGTCCATGTCCGATTTTCATCAATATTACCTCCTAGATATTTCACAGAACCAACCCTGGTAAGTGTTTCTGACATGATGAAGGACATTTCAGACGAGTAAGCTGACTACGAGAGAGACAACAGATATTCAGAGCATTAAGATTTGTTGAGCTTTAAACCAGCTTTTGCGGAGATATCGTGGACAAAAGATAAGTCGTTGGAAAAGCTTTCAAAATCGTCGGTGTTCAAATCAGCTTGAGAGGGAGCAACATCATTATATTTGGATGGAGGACAGGGAAGCTAGCTGATAAGCCGCTGATGTTGGTGGAGAAGAGATAAGATGAAAGAACAGCAGCGTGAAGCAGGCCTGAGTTGTTTGCCAAAGGTTTTAAAAATTTACC
>LUCM01001410.1:67894-91574 GCA_008360955.1 Fasciolopsis buskii | reverse complement strand
TTAAAAGCTTCCCGCCGGCTGACACAAGGGCCTCTTTTAGATCAGTCAGAAGATCATTGGGGTGCAACAATGCGTGATCCTATTCCACGATGAGGAGCAATGCGGCTTTTGAACAAATGTAATTCCGAGCGGTTGCTGCGTCTAACGTAGAACACAATGGAATTAAAAAACGGTGAGAAAACAACGAAACAAGAGCGTCATAAAATCATAGCGCAGCCGGTGAAAGGGTGCAACGCATTGGAGAGCTGCTACATTGAGGAGGGGTCTGGGGGTTGTAGGGATATAACATACAATCCAGCGTGTCACCAGTGGTTGTGGGGTACCTCAAACTCAGACGTTACCACTGACCTTCCTGTGTGTTTTCTGCTGTGCCTGTTCTAATTAGACGCTGAAACCCACTCACTTGACTACCCAAGGTGAATTGAACACATGCTTCAGCTAAAAAAGTTCACACCGACCGTTTTTCCACAAGGCATTCGTGCACTTTTTCCTGTTTCCGATTGTAATTGCAGCTGCGTTCCTGTATCTCAATATCGACGCTCCCATTGAGTAGTTTAAATTCAATCAACTTACTCGATAGCTTTTGTTAGTTTCAAGTTTTCAGCATCTCCACTGTCCCATCACGCTAATTTTTCAGCAAGGGTTTTCGTAAGCAGGATGCATGCCGACGTTTTTACTTCTTTTCTGATTTTACCTTTCAAATTATTAACCCAGCTATCTTTGCTGCTATTGGCCGTCCCGAATATTATCAGTGAATCAAGAACATCCGGCTTTTCCGCTCACTCCGAGATTCCAGCAACTTCGCATTTGTTTCCTTTCTTTTCCTTATCTTCTTCCGACTTTCATTATAAGTTCATCGTTCAATCACCACTCCTGCTTTGAAAAGCATTATCGTCTAGCCCATCCTGGGCTATTAGCCCCACCATCCGATTTTCGATTTCTGATCTATCACTCGCTGATTTTGGCAAACACAAAACATTGTGAAGTGCACCTGTAATTTCTCGTGCTTTAAGCAAATATCAGCTATCTTGCTCAGAATGTTGACCCTCCATTTCATTTTTCATGCATCAAAACCGCCTTAGTTGTACCTCCAATGTGCATCTACTGCCAATCTATTTACCAATTTTTGCACCTCTTCGGTTCACTTCTTTTGTGCAATCCTAAAGCCTCCTGAAACCGGAATGGTGTAAATTCTGTTTATTAACATTATCACAAGGCTGATGCCGATGATTCAACAGTAGCCGTTTTGCCCTGAAATCCTAGTAACCAATGGTGCTGCACTTAGGATGCTGCAGGGCTTAGGAGAAAACACATCAGGAAGGCCAGATGGCACACCCTTCTGACGTCAAACCGGTGGCAGGAGTGATTGCCAAGAGGGCGTGCTGTGTATGGGGCAACCCTTGTCCAGAATTTCTCAACGTTTGGTTGTGTTAGCTGCAGATGTTGTCGCTCCTTAAGACGACTTAATTGAATGCACGCAAAGTTACTAAAATAAGAATCGTAAGGGAATTGGCTGTGTAAAGTGTGAGAATCTAGAAACATACTACTTTGATGGCATCTGGAGGTTAGAGCACGATTTCCGAAAACCCAGGTTGGCCTGATGGAGGCAAAATATTTTACCTCCATGTGGTGTCTTTCAAACTGAGAGCTTCTTTAAGCAGGTACCAGTAGGAGCAAACGAACTGAGTTCGCTGATGTATGTTAACTCGATTTCAACGATAGGTTTAACTCCGTCACCACTGGGGTAGCGTTTGGGTAGGCAACCAGCATTAGTTACATCACATTGATGTGGGGGAAGAAATTGCGAATCCGAGGGAGTATTCCAATAAGGATCAATGGTTGGCAATAGGCGATGGTGCCAGTATGTCTAAGCCAGATGAACAACGTGGTTGATAGAGGTGAGCCGCTTTCTTCGCCGACCATTGTTACCCGGATTTTCCATTATTTGCTGGAATTCTGAAGCACTAGAGAGATATTTCGGTAGTGCCGTTGATGGTCTCTGGATCCACGCGGAATTAGTGAGCTCTGTTCCGTCGTGTTCTGCCGTGAACTTGAATAATGTCTGATAATGTTTGCACATCATTTGGGAGCAATATAAAGCTTTTGCAATTCACGAATTAAGCTCAGCCACTTTTGTTTGGTCGTTTTTTCTTAATGAGCCAAGACTCCGGTTGTCCCTTAGGTTTTGGAAATATCTGGCGGGATATGACAATGAGAAAGGAACACGAGGGACCACGGCAGACTTTTACAAATGACGTGTACCTCTTAGAGTAAACTTACGTACCGATGGGCTGGGAGCGCTGCCAGAGGCAGCGGAATGAACTCACGAAACCCACTTGGAAACCTCAATAAACCTCATAGAACGGGGTTACTCATCTTAGTCACAAAATCAAGAAATCAGGCCTCGGGCTCGGATTGCCACTACCTTCATCACCAGGGCACCAGTCACTCAGAAATGAGCCAGGTTCATCAACCCGCCACTTGGGTCTTAAACCGGCGCACTCCTACATCCCTTCTAACAGAGCCTAGGTGAGTGGCTGAGCAGTTCCTCTTTCCAGAACGGTGTCTATCTTCCCGAAAACTCCGCAAGTTAACTCGCCAATGCAGTTCCCGAGAACATCTGAATCACAACTCAGGCGGGTAGCGCATGGCCAAGGTAAACACTCCAAAACAGTGTTTGTCGGAATTCACGGGATCACTGTCGTGGCGCTTTAGCCCATTCATGTTTTTGCTTGCTTGAATTTCGCTTGTCCGAGATCACTGCGTAAAACTGATACCCATGTTTTCGGTCCCGCGTTAACGACGTGCTCGTTTCCATGCATTGAGGCTAGCCCCCGTTTTGGCTCTTTGTGAGTCCATAGTTGATGTTCGTCTATGATTGCATGTCGACTAACTTGGTAATCCAGGATCGTAGAATTTACCAATCGGTTGTTTTGAATTTGGGTTCTACTTGGGCACTGCTCAGATGATGCCTACAGACTCTTTGTTCCTTAAGCATGAGTTATCAGCCCGGAATTCGCTTATGCTGCATTCTCTCTGTTGTTCGCAACATTTATTCCAACTCGCCGACCTCAAAGCGACCATCTCTCACAGGCTTTTGACCATCTCTGTCATATCAAGCCTCCCATGGACCATTGTATTGAGAAATGTCCGGTGGAAACTGAACAAAATTTCAACCATTTGCATATCTTGCCATCTGCTCCTGGATATTACCGTACCCAGAAATACTCTCCAGGCTTTGGTAACTTCTATTTTCGGGACCGGTCCGGTCCGTCCGAGCGTTGCGCAGCCACCTGGGGTCTCGATTACAATATTAAAACTTTCCCACAACAGAGCCGTATTTTTATTAGGTGTTATTTTTAAAGAAGGCTTGAGTTCTCAGACTGTTTCCATTAGTAGGCACGGTAACCTTTTGGGCCATAGGCTGGACCATTTAATGAACCTTTACAATAACAAACAACATGAAACTTTGAACCCGCCGACACAGAGAAACTTCTGCAAAGAAATTACACAGCCATTACCTGAAAACTACCACTGCCCATTCTTCCCTTCTCTTCAGTTATGCCAGATGTATCGTCCGCGATTTTGTTCCTTTCAGAACATTGTCCGAACTACGATAATTGTTGCTGAATTCTGGTTAACTGAATTTATTCCAACAAGATCGACCTTATTTTCGGATTACCAGATAGTAAGAGTGAGTAAAACTGACTGGGAAAGACCGCCTAGGTAACCGCAAATGTTCTGCATTGTTTCAGTCCACCCGCGTATGGAAGAAATACCTGGGTCCATCTGGCTGAATATCCTGATATTTAGTCCTCAGGGCAAGTCAGCTGAATCCACTAGCCCTCAAACCCATCTGCCACGGGGTTTACACTAATCCCTGACGCTTTTGAGTGTCTCTAACAAATATTGGTAGGCAACAGTCTAATCGCCGGGAACTTGAATGCCATTACCTATTGGAGTTTGGCACATTCCTCGTCAAACCACGCACTGAACTTTGGCTCTTCCATTAAAACCAGCCCGTGGGCCCAATAAGCTACGTTCGCTACCAGATGCAATAACACATTAGACTAAATCTGCACTTTTGGCTGTTTGATGTGTTTACCTAGACATTCTGGTATGTCCAAGCAGCTGCTGTTGGTCGACTGAACTAAGCCATTTGCTTTGCTGCATGCATCAAACCTGGATGACTTTTCCTGACAACGTATCCGTAGTTGGCTGCTGACTGACTCATTATAACAGTGGGTAAAATTTATTTACCATCAGTTTGAGAAAAAAAGGAGCACATGAGTCAAGGAAGGAACAGAAAGCAATGGTCGCGGGCTACATGCACTTGATTTGGGCCCCCAAGTCATTTTCCTCAACATGCAACTGTTTTCTTTCTCGGATGGCGTGCGGATTTACACCAACCCAGCTCTAGGGAAATGTACTCAGGCTTTGATTAGTATTAATATATAATCCAAAACCTCCATTCCCCGGAGAGTCTGGGATTACTAACAGCTGTTAAAATATTGAACACTGCTTAAAAACCTACAAAAAATTGCCCGTTCCGGTGGACGAAGAATTTTGCTTTTTGTTTTGCGACTCCGGTTAATCCGGCTGTTACTCTGAATCTTTGATCTCAGGCCACCAAGGGCACACCTTAAGCTCCGCAGATTTTTTCGCGACAAAATTCGTTACTTTTTGTTACAACTTCATCCTTTGTAACGCCCCGATTTTGATGGCATCCCACTGAGATTTTATGGTCAAAATGACATACCAGTGTTACCACCCAGCATAGTTAACTGGTCCCTAAGATCTGCTGCCTTCTGATGACAAGGCAAGGTTGCATCTCAATTGAATAACAAAAATGGGTGGCTTTAAGAACCCACTGAGTGCAGTCCCTTTATCGAGATTACTTACCAGGTTAACCAACTGAACAGCCAGAAATAATCTACTTAGCCATAATCTTATTAACGACGACCAGCGCAGACTCCACAAATTGCTATCACACCCCACCTGCTGATTAGATTTCCTCGACGTGATCTCCGAAGCCACTGACAAAGATGAATGTTTTGTCACCTTTTTTCCTGAGATTAGGAAGGCATTTGACGGGCGACTATGTACGTCTGCCCCCTGGTTTCCTCAAGAAATCACTAGACATTTGAATGTGTGGTTTGCGTCCTACATGACTGCCTGTTCTCAAGCTGTAGTGGCAGCTAGCCGAGGGTCACTACTAGCCTCCGCTACCGGTAAAGTCAAGTAATTGTGTGTTTTGGGTTTGTTACCATTTTTGCTCTGCATTAAAGATATCTTTCCACAAATGTCACGGTATCCCTCCGCTATTTACAGTGACTGCATAAAACTGTACTAATTTTGACACCAGACTGCACGAATCTCGAAACACAAAATTTCCAGACTCCTTAAAATTCCTAATCATTGCTGTGTTCTGCAAACTAGAGATACCATTAAAAATTGGCTTACCCTGCGACTACATGGACCGATTTCGGGCGAATTCGAAAAGATCCAAAACGGTCCCACTTTGGTCTCCAAGTGGCTAGATTTGGGGTCGTTTTAGGATATTTTTGGGCGTTTGTGCTGATTGGCTTCCATGTGCAAGAAACTAAGCTTATATTGGCGTCAGCTGCCAGTTCTGTGCCCTGATCTGATCTGAAATGCTGCAATTAACGGCGGCGTTTTGGAACCGTGCAGTAGTATTGACTTCCGTCCTTCCTAACCTTTGATCGACAACCAGATGTTGAGCCAATGCCACAGGTGTCTCAGATCAGCGGGTCCAAATTGGACTCTTAGTATGCGCAAAGGCGGTTTTTCTATTTGCGACCGTCCGGAGAGATGCAGCCACAGATGAACCTAAGTCTATCTACTTTACCCATCTGTTGTCCCACAAAAACAAGGTTAGGCTTTGGGCTATTCCAGTCATGCAAGGAAAATTTACACTTCAGAAGTGCAAACAGCACCCCAGACCCATTTACATTTAAGCTCAGACAGCAAAGGACGTCCATGGTCCACAAAAGTGGGCTATATGAGGAAACTGGGCTATAGTAAAACAAACCGCTTCAAGTGTGAATGACCCGTGCTTACATCGAAATCCGCATGGTAACCTAGACAAGAGAGCACGTGAACAAAAAAGAAAGGTCAGTGCATCCAGCGGAATACCGATGACCACCAAAATCATTACTATTGCTAACGGTTTGCCGAGAGTAGCTTCATATCGGGTGCAGACAGAACGGAAGTAAAGGTGTAAGGAATATCTAATCAATCCAGATGGTATGAGCACTCCCGATTGGGTATATTCTCTCTGGGTATCTGAAAATCTACCCTTGTGCCTGGCTGTTTCCCAGTTAGCGGTCACCACCTTCTTCATTCCAGCAAGTCAGGAATAAAACCCAGTGGAAATGTGTAGTGTTACTTCAACTGAGGCAGAATTAGATATGCAATTTATCCATTTATCTGGGCTAGCATTTCGGAACTTAACCATCAACAGCAACGGACGCACTCTAATCTAAACAAGACGGGTGTCTAAAAAAGAATACCAACCCCAAAACTAACATGCAACAGGCCCATGATTCTCCATTTAACCGGTACCAAACATATGTTTAGAACTTACAGCTTTAAACAACAAAACGAATGACTGTTCCATTCCAGTGCAGCTTCATCAGCTGTCGGCATCCGCAAGCCGCTGATGGGATAGCATGGTAAAGTAGAAAGATAACTCAGACTAAAATAGCTACGGTCGTCACATCAAACTTGCTCGGCTGCTTACACGTAGGAATGCAGTCAAATCCACCATCATTGTCTGCTCAATGGTAGAAAGCAGCCGGAAATATTGTTCTTCAACAGCAATCTCTGATTTTAATGATGCGTTTTTCTAGAAATCATTGGCCTCTGATCGACGTTTAGATTACCACGGAGTTTCGTGCCATAAAATGTTTTCTGGCATCAAATTTTACACTTTAAAATAGTTCGTTTCCTTTTGAAAGAGGAACCATCCTTGCGATCATACCACAGCTGCGCCCCACCAACTGTTTTCCCTTGTGGTGGAATCGAAATCGCGGGAATATTGCTCAAACATTTCATCGTACAGCCTAATTGCACTGCATTTCCGACTCACTTAGAAGAATCCGTGGCCATCCAATTGCATAAAGTTAGTTATGTATATGGACCTTCTAACTGTCACCTATCATCCTCAATGCTTCCAGAGTTAGCAATGGTAATGCATTGCATGTTAAGTCTGTATTAACGTCGGTCGGCATGGATTCCTAGAATGCCACTCAAGCGCCACCTTTCGGCATTACTCGTGTGGTCTGATTACGGTGATGGCTGATGCTAGAAAAGCCGGTATCGTCATTTACCTCCATATGAACACGACTTTCGACCGGTAACTTTAACTTGGACTCCGGAATGAGGTCAGGTTTCTTCTGTCAAGCTTAAAGGTTTGCCCTTTCGTAGGTCACCAAATGGATTCTGTGGAAGGCGGGCTATCGCAAAATCCACTGGCTTCATTCAGGAGGGCGTACTGGGCTCCCTTCTAATTCTGCTCTCAGTGGCAGCGTTTTCCCAATTCTATAATGTGGGTATTCATTGCCTCTAATAGTTGGGTCATCTTTGAGTTCCACAGACATGAACCAAACTCTCCACTTCCCAATATCGCTAGTGACCTGAAGCCATTTAACCATTGGTGTGCCTCGAACCCGATGGAGTTCCTTGCATCTAAATGCTGATGTATATCCTGCAGACGGCATATGACGGATGGCATCCCAAGGTTCAGCCAAAAGTAAGCTGCTCTAAACGATATTTGGAATAACTTTTGGTGCGAACTCTCGTTCTCCGAAAGAATTTTTTAAGTGGAAGCCTAGGTGAATGATGCAACTTATTTTGTTCAGTCTGGGTAAAACCATTTGGCCAATCTAATTCATCCATGCCAGACAGCATAGTAGCCTCTGGTATGTACTTCCAGTGTATAAGAACCCTGATGTATTATTTTCCAAGGTATCAAATGGTCATTTATCTGGAAACTTCTTGGCCATTAACTCTCATTCTCCAATAGAGAATACTGCCACCTACCTCAACTTCATCAATTATGGGCCAGGCATTTACGCTTAAACTTGTACTTTTAGTGTAAACTTCACCTTTGTAATGCAATTCGCCCTCGAAGTCCTATTTTCAACGAGAACACAACGGATTTGCTGTCCCAAGGGAGAAGCTAAATTTGAGCGCTAACAGTCTTCTCATCAAATACTCAAGGCTCTGAAATAAGTTGCTACTAAATGTTTGGAGGCGTCCATCCCCAGGCAGTTCGGTCCGGTTATGAATTCATGAACCAGCAGAGATAATACGGCTCCACTAATTTTGTACAAAATCCTGGGGGATCGAGCAAGAAAAATGAAGTGAATTTTTCCAAAAAAGAGCTAACAGTTCCACGTTACACTCCCCGTCCACGGAACTTTAAAGTTTATCTTTTAAGCTAGGTTGAGGCTTTCTTCATCATATTTATTACTCAGTTGCACAGTTTGCAACGTTTTGCCAGCAGGCTTTGGCTACGATGGCTGCAAAGTCTAGACTCAAGTCGTGAGTGCAAACCTCCAAAATACATCCTGGCTCGCCCATTTATCGGCCTCATCTTGACAAAACTTTTAAGGTTCGGTCGCGAAAATGTTTGCCTTCCAGCACATTTTTACCTTGACAGTATTTCATGCTTGTCTCCAGTTGGTCCATTTGAGCTCCTCATTTATACCGAGGAACTGAACACCACTACACATCCGCAAATTTACTCCATCTCCATGTTTGCTCGCACCCAACTTTCAATCTGTCTGCGTACATCAGCGGCTCCGTAGTGGGGGCTTGAAACGAAAGAAGCACACTCGGCACCGATGTAGGTCTGGTAAAGTACATGCAAAATCACAATAAGAGGAGAAGAGAAATGTGCGATGGATCATCCCAAGCTGAAAAATGCCACCAGCTACGTGCCAAGATGCCACCCGAATGTTGATTGCCGTGAGAACAGGTAAACCGTCATTAGGAAGTTTAGGGCCGAGGGCAATCTATAATCGGCCATGTTTATGGGGGAAACCAGCGACCGGTACTAGGATTGCTATCAGCAAGACTTTGTACAGGAAACTTGTGATGTGGATTTATAGCGCAATGAGGATTCTGCGTAAAGTTGTGGAATTTACCTATGTTTACCTCGGTCTGCGCCCCACACTTGCCCACACCATCGAATCCATTCTAGTGCTGAGTTGCTATTCTCCTAGAAATAAGTCTTAAAATCACAGAGAAATGCAAATGACCATATAGACGTTTGTGTAAAACTAACTGATGCACAGACTCATATCTCTGACCTGATTCACCGTAACCTCAGTTATGGATATGTTTCCCCGCTTCATTTGGAACAAGCTGGTCATTGTATTTTATCAGTTTGCAATCCGGTAACCGAATGGGTACACGAATCACAGGCGAGGACAACGAGGGTGAAACGGTTATATCCATGCCTCGACAGCATCTAGTGATTCCAGACGTTTTATCATTAGCTCTGGGATTAGTCTGCAATATTTTCGTGGTTGTAAAAACCCTATTGGGATCACCCATTCTGTCAAGTAGGCACATTTGCGTGGTGGCACCCTAAACTGTCCGCATCACTGAAACTCCGGCTTGCTGGCTGTTCTAGACAAAACAGTAACTGGCATGCAACACAAACTATTGCGCCTGTCCTATATACTGATTGAGTCCACGGTAATTATGCATCTCTCAGCAACAGCCGAGGGTCTGCAAAAGGCATAATCAATAGTTACGGCTTTCTGGCACAAAAAGTACGTTCAAGTGCTGGCAATGCAAAATTCTCGGGATCACTGTGAGAGAAAAAGTCGATCTTTGCACGCCAATTAGCAACGTAAAACTGTTAAGTCACGATCATTTCTTTGTAGATTTGGTGGCTATTGTTTACTTGGCTTCAAGGTTTACTGGATGATCGAGAACAATACAATTCTTAAGCGGACACATGCACGATAGGCCGTGGAAAACTGTAGTTGGCAAAAATTAAAAAACGGCTGGACAAGACTGAGTTCTTTGATCGGATTTATCATATTCTTTTGCCATCAGAAGTTCGATCTTGGGGTAGTACCAATCGCCTTCACACCCAGCTGGCGTCTCACTTGGCCTCACTTATCCAGACTGTGTTAATAAATCATTTTCTGAACCCTCGCCTCTAACTAACGGGTCACTTCTGGAAAGATCACTGCGCCCGCTCACCTGAATGATTTGTTCTCTATAATTCAACAAGGGACCCTTTCTGCCTTGCTGTGACTTGAAAATCCTTTACATTTTGGACCCCGGTGCTGCAGATTCTGCGACACACAAATAGCACCATACTTAGATTCACTCATCTTTTGGGGACTAAGCTGGTCGGGGGAGTTTTTAGTTTTGGGAATATTTGCATAACCACTTCGATTTATCTCCGTCCACAGAACTCGTTCAGTTTCGGCGGGCAGCTGATTCCCGCGACACACGAAACGCGTGACCTGAGGTTGCATTTTTCTCCCACTGGCTTGCAGCAGCCAGATCTCGTAAACTCATTGGATTGATAAACAGAACGTCGCGTTAATGAGAGAGTAAGCCAAGCATCTGTATGACCTATGTTAAATCACTGGTGGAATAAGGTTCTACTTGACATTCTGACATGCTCTAATGTGACACGTTAGCTAATAAAACGCGCAAAGATCCCTTACTAGAAGATAGATGGGATACAGTCCGGAACAAAATTATAACCAGTGGTGCATCGGTTCAGCAGAATGAAGTGAATAGTCATTTTTCACTCTCATAAAATAACTCATGTGATACCTCCTCACCATTCCATCATCTGTGTTGTTTGTCCCGTGTGCTAAGAACACCACCAGTTCTACCGAACTCTTTTGATGCAAGCACTGACACATTTGGGAACCTTACAGCTTTTTTCGCTTTCTTCACTCTCACTTGCACCTCTTTCGTTCCACCTCAGACCTGGGAAACCATTCCATTCCAAATGCCTTCCTCTTTTTGTCCCAGCTAGTTATCTCACAATTACTTTTCCTAATTTTTGACTTCCCCCATAAACGTATTAGATGACTTTTATTTCCCTATTTTTGTAGTCTGCCAGTTTTATCTTCTGCCAAATTGGCCGTATTCTTATGAAATCCGTCCGCTTTACTCATTTGTTTAATGCTGCCAATCGGGTAGTCGCCCGATTCCTGTAGATATTGTCTAATTCCTAAGTTTTACGTATTTATCCGGTCATTCTAAAATCTCGATAAGCACCACTTTTTATGCATTGCTGATTACCAAGCAGGCCCTAAACGAACCTCGACCGCTCAGGCTGTGCGGACAAGCCGATTAAACTTCGGCATTAAAGGTTCTGCCCATGAGTTCTATTGTGTATTATTATCTACGATTCTACCCATATCGATACTATTGCTTTTTACCATGTCTGAACAACTGAATGAGATTTTTACCTCGTTAATTACGTTGCATAATGCGATCACACAATCTGCATGATTCTCAACATACCGGCAGTATTATTACTGAAGAAAACGGCTCAAAGATGCACGTGTAGATAAAGTCAAAAGCATCTCAACGTCCGAATTATCCAAGTGATTGATAGTGGAGGGCGATACGCAGCAGATCAGCGTCTAGGAGACAGGAATCAAACTGAGTAGTTTAATTAGCGGTGCTTGTGACAACGGCAAATGCAAAAACACGGTTACCAAAGATGGAGATAGGACACGTTACCACAAACATACGGAAATGGAAGATCTGATAGGCTTACCGGCTCATGATGAGCCAGAAGCTGGAAAAACGAAGGCAAACAAATGGACCCTGCGATTCCAGGGGACATATTTTACCAGTTAAAATGTTTATAACCAGAAATTAACGTCCGAAAAGAGACGAGAGCTCAGATGGAAGGAAGCAAGTCCTCAATGAAACTTCTGTTAGTCAGGGAATCGGAAAGGTGGAGTTAGAAAGACGCTATTGAGACGTGGGTACAAATTAAGCAATTTAGCGCGAAGTTTGCCTCGTCCCATCTCCATTTTGTGTCAAGTCTGGGAAGGATCAATGGATGGACGAAAAATATGGATGCGTTAGCATGTGGAGAAGAGTTAGATTCCGGCCATAACCGCAGTAGTTGACAGGGCTGACTGCGCGAAAGACAGCCTGGAAAGCACGTCTAAGTGATGAATGCAGGAGACGTGATCCGCCAGCCAAGGTGTACTGCAAGCAGCCACAGTCGAGTCGCCCGCTTGATGTGCGCGGATCAAAGCTGTAGACCTTACTAAGCCCTGCGCCGTTGGGTTTAACCTCATTATGCACGACGGGTGAAACGTTTGATGCTGTTATGGCATGGATGGGAAGAGCTATGTAACCAGCTTCCAGAAATATACCGTGGCGTTAGAGTAGAAGCCACGGTGAGCAAATTATGAAGCATTTATGGGCCCGCAAACGGGATTCAAAGGCCTGGCATAAAGACAAGTGTTGGCCTGACCTTGCAGCCAACGGTGGATTGGGAACCGGGCAATATTGCAATCAGCTCGAGAGCGAGGAAATTTAGTGTATATACTACAATAAATTACTTCTGGGCGGCTGTTGGATGCTGGTAGCTTATTCCAAAATTTGATTGAGGACAGTCATAGGGAAAGTATGATGTGGGCATGCGAACCCGATGCCTACGTCAGTAAAGGGCAAAAAATGAGCTGGCATATTGAGCTTTTGGAGCTAAGTAGGTAAAAGGTTCAAACGCCAGACCTGCCGGTTACTTCGCATTCCTCCATTTCCTGACTCTTTACCAACTTAGTGAGACCTCATTCGGTTTGTTGGTACTTTAAGTTTTAAGGTCGCAGTTGCTGGTTCCCCACCCCCCCCCCCGCTAGCGGCTGTGGATTGTGCTCGATCTAAGGCACTAAAAGTGCTTCAGGGTGGTATGGAAAAGAGAAGATCGACTTTGGCGCACAGTGTATCTTGGACTGGGAGAATGATCTTCGGAGGGGTTGCCTGAGTGACTTGGAAAGAATGAAAACACAAATCCAGTATAAACTGAAGTCCGGAAAGCGGATTATCAAGCACCAATACTTAAGCAACACAACAAACATGGCCATAAACAGGAAGCAATCTGAACAAGCAGAAATCTGAGGGAGTCAACGGCAACAGAATTGGACAGGATACCCAATACTCAATGTGAAGGTCGCCGCTTTCGTGGATTCGGATCTAGATTGCCAAGCAAAAAGAATCGTTGAAGGGGAGCTTGTCACAGAGGGGGGAAGCTGACGTATGATTTTTATGTAAGTCTCTCAGTGAAATTTGGAATAATGCAAAAAACAGGGAAAACTTATCGCGGGTCAGACGTACCTAGTTTGTTTATAATGGAAAATCGCATAAATGTGCGTGCTGGCGGATAAGCAACTGAAAGTCTGTAAGCAGAAGAGTGGGGAGTGGAAGGGTGAGAGTAGATGAAAATGCTTCTAGAAGCTCAACGGTGACTGAAGAGGGGTCGGGTCGAAAGTGGTGGAGATAGGCAGGGAAATATAAGCGTGAGGCAGGGAAGATAGGAGTAGGGTTATAAAACTGGCTATTCCCGAAAAGGTCCGCCAGGTTTCATGAGGATAAGGACAATGCTACCTGACGAATTTCATCTGTGTGAGAAGAAGTAAAGGGGACATAGAAGAGGAATAAAGGTGAGAACTGCCGTGAACATTTAAAATGGTGATCGAGTGAAAATATTGTGTTGCATAGACTTTTGCGTACAAAAATGTAGCATTTCAGCAAAAAAAACGTACGGATGAAAAAGGAAAAAATTGCACTACGCAGCTTGTAAACATGTGGAAAGAAAAAGAATCTCATCGAGGGATGATCAGAGCACATTACGATAGGTTGCTCATGAAATCGGCTAAACACGGTCACGGTTGGTCAAAATGCGTGCTAAATATGGGACAGTGAGGTTCCTATAGATATTGATTCTGGAAGGTATGGAACAAGAAGCGGATCTTGTAGAAATATGAGAGCAGCACTTTGAAAGATCGTTGTGCAGAGGATGCGTGGGATCTGAAAGAATTTTGTATGCAAATTTCTCATATGGTGATAAGTGCTGATCACAGACTTAGGTACAATTCAGTTAGTGGTATGAAGGACACGCAGTCAATAATTGATAGCCCGTGGCGAAGATTTTTATTCTTTTTCATATAAACCTGGAAAAATAACAAAACAGTAAAAGGACTGGGAAAACACCGACATAATAATCGGGAGATGGTGCTTTGTTTCATCTTGTAGTTTCGAAGCTTCCTGATTTGAAATGACAACCGTCGGAGAGTTTTTGCACAGGTAGAAATGTGAGTAGTCCACTTTAGATTTTTATCAATAGTAACTCCTAGTTATTTCACAGAATCAACCTTGATAAGCTTTTGAGTTGATGGAAGACGATTCGGATGGGTAGACTGAGCAGGAGAGAGAGGGCAGACATTCGAAACATTTAGACGTGTTGAGATTTAAATCGGCTCGTGCAGAGATATCGTAGAGAGAAGATAGTGCAACCAAAAATCCGATAAGAAAACAACGAAATAACGATGAGAGAACTGCAGCGCAGCCACTTAAAGGATGCCCCATGTAATGCCTTTTGGAGCGGCGGCGCGCAAGTTTGAAGGGAAGATAAGTTCAACGGAGGAGCCCATGGACCATCGTCATAGGGACAACACGACTCTGTAGACTTGAACTTAGAAAACTAGACGAAAGGAATTGTTTCAGAACAGAGAATCGTGTAGGGTGCAGATGGCGTAGAAATGCATTTACACAGACCATTATTCAGTGTTCTATTGTCTTATGATTGAAATTGACAGTGGCTCAAATCATCTGACCGAATGCGGAAATCTGGTGCGGGTGGCCAGCAGAAAGGAAGAAAATGTGCACAGAAACTGGATGAAAACCGTAAAAGAGCGTGATTAGAATTGACTGAGATTGAATTGGAGCTTCAAAGGAAACTCTAAACGCACTTCATACGTCCATTTAGGTGAACCGAAATTCGGTGCCTTAGGAATTTTCCATCAGGATGGGTATGGATTGGAAAGGACTACACATGTATGTGTATATACAAGTGACAACTAAATGCAAAATAAAAATTGAGTTAGCGGAAATTTATTGATGAAGCATAACTATAAGTGCGTGAGGTTGGGTCAATGTAGATCTTTATGGCTATCGGCCTTCGGAGGCTGTCAGGTAGACACAAGATGAGACCAAGGATTAAAGAATAAAACCAGACTCCGTGTCAAAGCGCGGACACAGGGGAGACAGAAAGGTGCAACAGCAGAACCTTGTGAATGTTGTGTGACTCACACCTCTGGGGAGTGCGACTTCGAAGCAGGTGGTGGAAGCAGATTGTACGTAAGGTTAGCTGAACTGGGATCTGATAGCCCAGAAGTTCATATACAGACTTATCTCTAAGATGTACGACAACTAGCGCAGCAATTATCGAAATTAATGTCTCGAGGATGTCCGTAATGCAAAACCAGAACCAATCTTCGGTCGGATTCTAAGGCCGCGGTCGACAAATTCTTTTCGGCAGAGGGCACACAGAAAACTCAAACCAACGACCAGGTACGAGAAATGTATCACATCGACAAGACAATACACGAGAAAGCAAATCACGACCGCAAGTCCCGGGTTAAATGCGCGACTCGAGAGCGAAATCTCCCTAAATTGTGACACGAGAAAATTACGGTCATCGTGCGTGTGTGATAAAATGAACACAAAAGAAATATCACGAAATTACTAGCGCGCGTCAAGCCGCATACGGAAATGAGGACCGAGAGCAAGCGATTTCCTCCGAAAGATCAATGTCAATGCAAATTCGTCGGGCACAACCATGAATTTTGCGGACTCCATAACTCACCCGGTCCCGATCCGGCTGAAGTCGATCAGCGATTCACAGCTCGATCTGGATAGCGCCTCCAAACCTCAAAGCAATGTGTAGACCAACTGGACGCGGAGCCCAAGGGAGTTCCTGAGTGCCTCACAAATTCTATGGTACTATTCATTAGTTAGTACATAACGACCACACATTTGACAATGAGCCTCGGTCACTAACCAGCCGGAAAGCAGTCAAAAATGTAGGAAAATAATCTGTGCAAAATGAACAGTTATTCAAAAGGAATGAGTGGAAAGTACCTGTTCCGTGGTTCAACCAAATATCAGAGCTTCTACACGACTGATCAAGGCCAACAAACACCTTCTTGTGCGTGACAGCCAGAAATCAACGTAAACAAAATTAACGCCTACGGTGGACCGACGTGGGTGAGAAAACGCCGCTGGATAGTAACAAAACAAAATGTCTCTCAGGGTGAACCGTGACTGTACTAAACGTCTGTAAAGTAATCTCAACCAGAGGGCAAGAGGGAAAAACAGAGAATGGTGAATGCATCCAGCGACAAATAAACATCGACCAAAATCAGTCGTTATGAGCGGGTTCGGCAAGAGCAGTCCGAAACCGGATAGAAAAAGAACAGAAGTAAAAAGGCAAGGAATTTTCAGCCAATCCGGTTGTTGCACAGGGCCCCAGGACAGGCAACGTGTTCAAAATTTCCCCACCTTATTCATACCTGCTTGGAATTGGCTACAGGCGGTCATCAGACCGGATATTGCTATACCCGTGAACCTGGGACTATTCGATGTGTGGAAAACAAATAGCTGTTCGCAGAGGCTTATCAATGAACACATTCAACTATTGCGTGGTTCACCAGGTAAANTGGATATTTCGAGTAATCAACGTAATCTAGTTAAAATTCCACGTGAAATGCAATTAAGGAAGGTTTATGGTGGAAAATTTGTCTAACTTTAGCCGCAAGAATGTCTGCAAAGAATTATAGAACTGGTCGCCACGGATTGTGGTAGAATGTAGCGGTTCAACTACACAGTGACGGCCTGCGGTTTCATATAAATTGTGTATATGTAATACTACTTTTTACCCGGGCTAAAAGCCGAAGTTCTTTGAGTACTGGCTTCACTTGAACAGTTGACACTTGGCGAAATTCCTGGAATGAATGTGACCCCGTATTGATTGAAATGCTGGTCGAGGGAAATCACAGTTGAAGTTGGAAAGCTCCGTAAGGTTGGATGTAATTTCTTCGTTTACCACAGAAAAGTCCGTCTTCACACTGGAGACGTTCATCTGGTGTACAATGTCCTGTGGGCTGCAAAACCCAGCGACGAATGCGGGGGCTACACCATCGCGGGTTCGAATCCTCCCACCGCCGGCCAACTTCCCCACTTGGCAGCCCTCTGTTGGCCGCGCCCCCTTCCTGAAAATCGATGTACATTGTTGTTTCATTAATAAAGGAAGTAAAAGACAAAAAGATAGTACTGATGTTGGGTGAACCATTGGGAATCACTCCGGCTAACGTAATGGGTAAAGCTCGTTTCCGGTTCGCGTCCCAGTTCTTTGAAAACCGAATTCTCCTCCGAAATAAACGTTTTCAAATATCAAATATTTTGAGGTTCAAAAGGTGGATGCCAATACCTAATAACAATTGCTCCCCATGTAATCCTTGTTGACGTCCAATGTATCTTTCAGAGTGGAACTTCGGAGGACGATTGCACTCCTTGGGAGTCTACCAATTCGCAAACATTCGTTGAATCACCGAGAAAGACCAAAGACAAGATAATCGGACGTCGCCCGATGGCAGGACCTACTTCAGCTCGACTTCAAAGACCAAAGAACAGTCAGCTCAAAACGGCAGCATTGCATTTTCTGCAAAAAGCAATCAGACCATCGAGTATGGAGCGCTTTATCGAGTTGCTTGTTTATGGTTACAAATAAAGCAAACACAAGATTGCTCAGAAGCCCGAAGCAGCCTGTAGACCAGAGGAAAACTGTGCAAGCAACGAGAATAGACCATTAACTTGAGCCTGGCTTGATAATCAATAATATAAACTTTCTTTATATTCACGTTCGGCTGCATCATGCCCTCGTGAGGCCTCCTTTCAATCGATTATTTGACTTGTCATAAAACAAACGTTGACTTCAATGTGCAAGCAAACAAGCCCAGTGAAAAAAATCCGGACGCGTTTTGCAATCTCGGAGTCGTGAATTCTTTACCTGCGATTCGTACATCTCTTCGTCGGAAAACGAAAACCGTAGTCATTTACTCAACATACCCTTCGAAAAAAGTGACAAATCAAACTAAGAAGTCAACCGCTCTATCCAGGTAAAATTATTACTGAAATAGAAAAGGCGCATTGTCATATGGCTTTTATCCGAAAATTTCAATTCACCCAGAAGAGGGTGCGTTGAATAAGCTCGCTCAAATATTGATCGGTTTACCTTCTCATGTGTTTTTTTAAGAAAATACTGACGTCTAAAGTATAGTAGCACACGTGACAGGTGACTATGTATGAGAACTCGTTCAGAACCTTCATCTCTTTCAGCGAGTTCACAGAACAGGATATAACGCCGCGGGCAAAGCATGCAGACACGAATGAACGAGGCTGGAATTAGTCTGCCTAGTGGCACTCTAGTAAAAGTTTGAAAAAATCGCTAAATTTTGACTGTATTGTCAAAAGTTGATTAGTGAAATTATGCAGAGAGGAGAATCATGCACAGAGATAAGTAACAACGTTCCGGGTAAAATAATAAAGAACAATTGAAGCGGGATCGAACGGACGCAGACAGGAAATTAAAAACTGCATGAGATGAGCTGGGAGAAAGTGCTGGAAGTATATCAGATCGATGGTCAAGTGTGGTGAACTAGACCAGTATAACAAGGCTTTACACGTCACCCGGAACAACAAAAGAACGAAAGTAGACAAAGTCCGGCGTGCAAAAAGAGCTGTAAAGTGGTAGTAATTTTGAGGTTGGCAGGCGTAACAGGGAGGGAGGGTTCGAAGAGCATGTTTATATGCTCATCCCCCGATTGTCACAAGTACTTGAATGAGGAACGAACAACCGTAAATCGCGTAAGCAGAAAGGAGCATTTGGAAAAGTTTTCTAAATGAGTGCAAAAGTGCAATATGAAGCATTTCGGAAACAGAAGAGAATCACAACATCAATTTGTAGGTAGGCCGAAAGAAAAGGACATTGAAATAAATGGTCGCCCACTAAACAAACCAGTGAGTGAGATATAGCAGATTCACAGAATCCATTAGCAATAAACTACACCGCGTTCAAGAAAGAACAGACTGAACGAACAGGCGTTAGAAGAGAAGAAAGTTGGAATGAATATTGAATAAATGACCTACGCTCAACGACCAGAAGGTCCGAAGTAAGGTCAACAAGAATGGATCGATATATCCAAGATGGACGACGATGATGACGATGAGCAAGTCCATTGCAGAGCATCTGAGTTTCGAACAAATTAGAACTGTTGTTCCAGGAGATCACACACGCGTTTGGCAACAATGTCTCGGGTGCTGCGGACGGTGAGTCGATACATCTGAAAGAGAAAAATGTGAGGCGAACAGAATAGACTGAAAACAAGCATTTTATTCACATAGAGAAGAATCCATTTTTACGACCTGGCCAAATGTAAGACTAACGTATCAGCTATACGAAGAGCAGGAGTTATTATGCTTTATTTCGGCCCCGTATACCAATGTAATCTCTCTCATCACATTACAAGATCACGTTCATCGTCAGAATATATAAGTGGTAAAAACTAAGCCAATGCTGCTGCGTAAAGAACATTTACTAACTCCAGCGGAGCAAGAAACGCGAGTTTGCCACATGAGCGCAATCCATTAACCAGCTCGAGAGCAAGCTAAAGCGAAACTAATTGAGAAGAGTGACATTGAGTTCTTATCGTGCATCCTAAACTGCCCTGTGGGCCTCAGTCAGAACAAGCGGGTGTTTCTGCAACAAACACGTATGGACCCATGGACTGCAGCTGATGGCCATCAAAGTTTCAGCTTCCTAGAGGTGCAGACGTTTTGATCGTGTTCGATGCACGACCGAAGCACAAGACTATCCAAGAGACTGTCATTACCTGTGGGCCTGGTTGGGCTAAGGAGGGGGGATGATCTGATCTTACGTTGGCCTTCTATTAATATTAGTGGGTAAGGATTTTTGACAAAAAGAGGCACATCTACACCTGACATCCTTCGATGTCTTCAGAAGTAAGCTGACTGATGAAAACCAGTAGATCTAAAGACCGACAGAATAAATCTCTTATGAATTGAAACAATTTGTCACAAAATAACCGTCAGTGAGCAAGACTTTGAGTACATCTAACAAGATTTTCAACTGGCTTCGTGTGGGTCTCGAGGTCTTCAGCCTGATGAACCGGCAAAGGCAAGGATGGATGTCAACATTGCCATAGATTGATATCATCTCCCGACTTGATTCCCAAACTTTTCAGGTCACTTTTAAGCTGAACGAACAGAGTATGACGCGGAAGTCGATGGGATGGCATACGCAGCATATCTCCTAGCCAACGAAGCCGATGGCAATGCAGCACTAACTGAGTAGGTGGCATACCTAGCCCACAAATGCGTTTTCGAAATATGGAATTATTTATTCTATAACTTCCCAAGCACCGGTGATCGAAGAAAGACAGCCAGTCGACATTGGTCATTCAAACAGACTGGGTCTCGAAAGCACATAGAAAGATTAGTCAGAGCAGCGTTGAACAAACTACATTTCAGCTGAAGGAAGATGACACCCCATCCCAACAGATGGTGAATTGTAGCCGCCGTTTGGAATCCACCCAGCAGTAGTTACACAGCTTCCAAAATCGACAAACTTACGGCGATTTCTAACCTATCAGGATCGAAGGTGGGTACAAGGACGGGTTCCTGCCAGTATTATAGGAGCACTCTAGACTTCGAGTGTGAAAAACAGTCCAGCCACGACACGGCGAGGAGAGCCTGTCTAGAGCGTACTGCGGAGCAGTGCCATCGTCACACGCCAATACGACGTCATCTGCATAGTCCACTTCTAGAATTCTGGTATCGAGTAGGTCCTCAACGTTTTTATCCGTTCAATTTCCTCATACCTCTCCTAGGATATCATCGAGCAAAAACCCGAATAGGAGGGGTGGGAGTGGGCAACCCTGAGGTAGGCCACTTCCAATCGGAAGACGACGATGGATCACGTGGCTGTAGTCGTTCTGATATCTGGTGATAGACTGCTCGGATGATCGTGACGAACGTATCAGGCATTCATTTTAAGGCGAGGTAATCCCATAAGGCCTTCCTGTCAACGGGATCAAACAGTGCTTGGATATCGAAGAATATGATTACCGTCGACCTACGGTATGTGGCAGAGCTCAATTATCTGACGGATGAAAGATCTGGCAGGACTGAAGTTTGATCCACTTCACGTTCCGGCCATCAAATAACAAGTTTTCCGCGCACGTTTCGAGTCAACTCCCTTCGAAGTTGAGTGTAAGCACTTAGTTGTTTATGTCCGGCAGGGATATTCTGGTGGGTGCTTAACAATTTCAGATAGAATAAGCAGTCGTACGCCATTTGTCTAATTCGCAAGCTGTGATACCTACTGCTTTTATAGCGTTCCGGATGCGCTGCTAACGGTCTAATGGTTCCTCGTATGTAGGGCTAATAACTTGGCCGATAAGTCCATCCTGGCAACATTCCCAGGCCGAGGTTCGACAAAACTGGTTTGCATCTATCCGTTGATGGCGCACATCAGTGGAAAATCGTGTTATGAACTGAGCACACGCGAGGACGTAACCAGAATTTAGATGTATGCTCTGGCACGATCTACAAGACCAAACTGAGGCAAGCTGGCGGTGGCTAACGTCTGTGGAGTTTATGTGCCCAAGTCTGACCAGTAGGTAGCGCTTACTAAGTGACTGACGGTGCGTCAAAGCTGTAACGGGAATTCGTGCTCGACAAGAGTAGGCGATTGTTTGTACACAGGTGGAGTAGTCGCCGACCGTCGACCTACTGGTCCGCAGTTATTCACTTATTTGAACGCAGGTGATCCATTTGAACATGGGAATCAATTCATTCGAGCTATTGTGGTAGGGTTCTGGACGCAAGTCTGGGACAAGCATCAGACGTCAACTGCCACTGTATGGAGGATGTGAATCAAAGCTGTTTGTTGGTCTATTTGTATTAATGTGAGTACGTTGAACGTTGCCAGCTTCAGAGACACATGTCATATGAGAAATGGCTTCGAGTTGCATGCGGCAGAGGGAAAAAGCATGTTTCAATGACGTGCGTTTTCATCAATGGCGCCTCGGGAAGCATATGGGAAAACAGTTAACATCGCTTGGCGTAAAAGAGTGAATGAAACGGAGTGGTGCGGTCATAGGGGGTTTATTCTATCCAACTACAAACACGTTGGTCACGTCTTGCGTAATTCAAGCAAGCGAATTTGACAGCGAGAACAAGTGGTTAATTACCTGTAGGAAATGTCACCTTAGGTAATGATGTATGTGAACCTATCGCATGCACCTCAAACGGCTGATTGATTCAGCGTGAGCACAGTAATTAACTGAGTGATAAAAAGAAAAAAAGCATTCACCACCGTGCAAAATTTAATGTGTGGACTACAACCGAGAGATCTGATTGGAGTGCGACAAGCAACAGATACGACGTCAGTTGAGCATGGGACAGTCTTAATCCCGTGACTAGTAACAGAACAGTAACCGATGGAAACCGATTGGCGATGACCGAAATTGGGACTTTGAATTCAGTACACAACACAGTCTGGATTTTTCCACTCAAACGGTATCAAAAAATAAACTCATGGTTTATGATGACGATGAGAATACGAAGTTCTTCCAGTATTAGTCCAACCATAGGGATTTCAGGACCGAAAAAGTCAAATATACATTGGTGAATAGTCATTCTACAGTGAATGAAATACATATGACCTGAAAGTTCTATTCGGTTCGATGCTTGTAGACATCAAATACCCGTGATATTTTTCCATAGCACGGCGTATGCGAGTTGTGATAGCAGTATACACTGTAGACTACACGGCTCACAGGAAAATAAGAATGGAGACCATGCATCATACCTTCGGAGTGACAGAAAAGCATAAGGCTCCAAAAGTTCTGACGCCGTAGCGATGTGCGTGAAGAGGGCGCATAGCTGTCTATCACCGAAGCAACCTGGGGGAGTTTGGACTGGGATCCCAGACTTCTGATTTCTGCAACTGCATTCTAGTAAAACGTGATAAGCCGATAAATGAGAGATGCCCTCTGGGGGCGTTTACACCAGATAGTTTCTCTGTGTTTTCATCACAAACATTTTGCAATTTTTTTTATTGCTTTCGGAATAATTTTAAGAGAGATGAGTTCCGCTGATAGGCCATACCGATTTCGCGCCATATCTCTGAGCGTCTCCAACTAACAATCCTCATCTCTTGGTCCCAACCAGGAAGGCCGAAAGCACCAAACGAAGCTAAAGCCGAACCTAACTTCTTCATACCTCGACGCTAAGTCAAATCCTGATCACCAAGTCGCTTATTCCAGCCTTGCCCAGTAAATGCAAAAAGGGCACGGAAACAGACGATGGGAAGGAATGCGCAATACGTATCCAAGCCACCGAAGGCGATGTAGAGTGGATATCTCAGTCAGAAGACGACTGTCTGCACCCAACACACGACGACGCACCTCGTCTTTACTCACTCGATGTTCCCACCAAGCACGAGCAATCTTTCGTAGACATCGGTTGTCGAACACAGAAAGTCGCCGGGCATCCTCAAAGCAGG
>LUCM01001410.1:52795-66569 GCA_008360955.1 Fasciolopsis buskii | reverse complement strand
TGCACGTCCCACAACCAAAGCTCTTTGAGACCACCAGATCTCACGATCCCTATGCAAGAGTGCATTGAGTTTAAGTCCCGTTACGAGCCGTGCTTCATTATACTCGCTACCAACCTGGATAGACTGGCGTGCGTTACGAAGTCATAGAGACCCAGCAGAAATCCAGGATGTCAGAATACGATGGGTCAGACCACAGTTAATTCAGCCAACAGAATGCACGGTAATCTTCATAAGCGACTAGTGTCCAGTGATGTTTGGAAGTGGGAACAGTCTTAGCTTTGCACGCAGTATGCCCCGAGAGATTGATGGACGAGCTGGCGCAATCTAACCGACAATGCACCATGCATTTTGAGCGCCCAGCAGGGCACATAGGTTCGTGCATACTAACGCGTGGTTTGGGTCGAGGAGAGTGGTTGTAGACAATCCTGCCATCTGTAGCTACTAGCGATGTGGTCGATATGGGTCTACCGCCGACTCCAAGAAGGCAAACGCCAGGTGGCGTACTGCTCATTGGAACGTCTGAAGCTGGTACTGACGAGAAACAATTGACGGTTTGAGCACAAAGCCAACAACCGTTCCCTGTTTTCAGAACGACAGGAATCGAGACCAAACAGTCACACTTGTATGTGTTGTGGGCTATTATACTACTCGGTCGCATAGTCCCAGAGTAGGCCTTTTTATTCGGGGATGGACCTCTAGTCAGCCAAACGCTTTCTGCAAGGCAAGAGAACCACCCCCAGACGTGCCGGCGGTCAGCTGATCGGTTCATACAGTTCTTCTGGAAAACAGTGCCGGATAAGCGAAACACGACAAGGGGTTAATAATTTTATCTGGTTGGCGCAGCACGCTCGCCACAGACCAGTGCCATCAGCGGATTACTTGGCAGATGAGAATCCACTGCGCCGTTGCTTCTCGGCAGCCGTTTATTCGGTAGGCTTGAGCTTGCCTTACTCGCGCCTAACCATCTGAATGGAGGCCGCTCCCTTATTTGCATCAACGAAAACACCAATTGGGCATGGAATTGTCGAAATTTAGTTCTCCAATGAATGACAATTATAACATCCCGTTGTGATCCAAAGTTGTGTCAGTTCTTTTAACGCAAGAATAACAGGGAAACATTCAGAAGAAACACTTCGGAAGATGACTCACCTGTGCTTGCGTGTTTGGTTCGAGTCTCACCAAAATCCCGATTTCCTGAGTACTGACAGTCAAAATGCCGGCTCCAACAAGATTTTGTGGATTTGGATCGATGCCTTGTAAAACGCTGATTCCAAAACCCAACAACTGAGAAACGAAGGGGTTGGGAAGGGGATGAGTGGACGGAAATTGGGGAGTTTATGCCTACAGTTGGCCCATAAGACAGCGACATGAAATTTAACCGCCTAATTGAAAATCCGCATTCAAATGGATGGGAAGAGCCGTTATAACTTGTTGAGACAAGCTTCATGTAAACCACAAATAAAAGTGAGACGAACAAAAAACAGCAACCTTTCTGACTCATTTTGGGAAGACAGAAACACTACATGGAAAAAGATGCTTAATACCGCGTCCAGATGCCAACATGGAGTCCGAATGTCGTCGCTTGAGCTTTAATTGGAGAACATATGAGTGCAACTGTGTTATGTTGAAATTGAGGCAGGCGATGGTTTTAGCTGGATTCGTTAGTTCAAATACAATGCAACAAAATATAGTAGATGACCGCACACCCGGACACTTGCAATAAGATGTGCGCGAGCTTCCGAGTTGTACAAAATCAAAGGAATGGACAGTCGATCAGACTACGTCAGCGCGGCACAGTAGATCTACATGACAAACTAGACGGCGTATTTTGGCATTCGTACATTAACGGTCTCAAGTAAGCAGGGCTGATGAACTATGTCGCGCCCACGCAAATGCGTGAGTTCATGCACATACAGATCTTTTCGCGTCAACATTTCAGGCTGACCTAAACTGGAGAGATATTAATAAATAGCATAAAGTTTCAAAGTCAAAGTTTGTCGAACAAGTGATTATGCGTTCAATGTGCCACGCGATCCTGATTCGCTAATGGTCGTACAGGGGATCGGTCAGGTGACCTTAAGACTACAGCCTCATCGCAACGAGAACGAATGATTGAATTTGTTGAACGGATTAGGCTAAACCCGTTTACCTGGCGACACCTGTCAGATCATTCAAACGGTTCGTTTTCCAGCCTAAACTCGAAAATGAACGGTTAGCTTTACTGCTTCCCGTATTGCTCAGCATCTTCTCCAGTTGCAGTTCTGATAAAAACGACCGCGTCCTTATGTACACCATTCACGTTCTGTTGTTCTCATTGCCCTCGTTGATATTCGGACAGGTACCTCTAGGTTCTATTCATATTGCCAACAGTCTGAAGTCCCGGTGCGATGTACCTACCTACTTGGAAATCGTTCTATTTAGCTTGAGCCCCAGCTGCTCCGAATACAACTAATTCCGGTTTTATCAGTGACTCCAAGCTAACGACAAGACGTCAGGTTTAAAGTTGTGACTAAAACGGTGGGAAAAAAGCCTTCGCCGAACTACCTACGATATTGCCAAAAACTGTGCTTCCCACAAGAATGAAGGTATCAATAACGAGGATGTTAGAACACTCCAACGCTTGTAATGAACCATTTTAGAAAAGCATTATGTCATTCATTACGCATCCATGTCATGGTGACTAAACAAGACCATTCCATTTCGCATACGACTACGTACAATCAGCATTTACTCCCTATCGGATTTTGGAGGTGTTTTGTTGTCCGGTCTCTTGTGAGATCTCACAGCGAACCCACAGCAAATTATATCTGAGCTTCAACAGGCGACTGGTAGATTGTGTTGTGTCACCGTGATTACGTGACCTTTGAGTATCCGATTAACGAGGATGAACAAAGTATCTGTTTGACCCGATGCTTCCCTACGATTGTCACAGATGAAATCCGAGGCCCGTAAATTCTTTAGCAACTGACCATTGCAAATAAAAAACAAGGAACAAACCTTATTCTTGACCACATTTGGATCCATGGGGAATTGAGCTTGGAAAATTTTCTGACTTTCTTGTCCCGGTCTGTAAAAGTGCCAAATTGAGAAGTGGGTAAAAAGAGAGGAAAACACGGTCAGGACATGTTTGTAAACAAAAGCAGCTTCTGACGAGAATCTCATTTGAATCGTTAGGAGCGTGAATGGTTGAGAATCACATGGTGATTCGTGGGATGATTTTCCTCGGTCAGACAAGGCTAACTTTCAGAAAGGAGACAAGATCCGAAGGTACTGGTTTTTCCTCTCGGTAGTATGTTTCGCATGAATAAAATTTCCTCAAAAGCACACGACCTGTTTAGCGATTATTGCCGCTCTCCAGGTATGCGTACCCGGTAATCTCCTGTCCTAAACTAGTGTGCTCCTCTCTTAGCTTCTGACTAGAATTTTGCTCATCCATTCGTATGCGAAACAACACTGAGAAGAAACGCAGCTTCTATTTAATGCGGGGAATTAAGGTTCAACAAGACAGAAAGCATAACGATTATATGTCCGTGATCGACCATAAAGGATTGATGGAGAAGAAGGGGATATTGGGCTCTTTGAGCTAAGATCACGTGTAGGTATGTAATTAACACGCTTGGGATATGAACGTTGCATCCGAGTTTCAACTAGCAGCTTCTGATTATGTATCATAAAAACTAAGCACAGAATGAGCAGCATCGGAAAGATGGTAAAACAGGAACCAAACGTGAGGAAAACAGAGATGCCGTGCAGGGTTCATCACACGTGTTAATCCTTCAAGACTTCTCACCCATGTCACCAACTGACTTCATTAATTCATAACTTCTCGCGGACAAACCGGGGTAGTTTGGTGTCTAAAAAAGACTGGGGCCGAGCCGTGGAACTAAACGTCCGAACTGCGAAAGGGTTCAAGAAATCAGGGTGTTCGAAAATTGTCGGAAAAAATAACTGTCACTTCGGTTCATGCGTTTCGATCGTTTCGAATCACCCCTCCAGAACCCCTCGGATTCCCACCACAACCAGCGTCCAAGAGATGTGGTTCATATGCCTGTACAACATAACGAACTTTCAGGAGGAAATGAGCTACAGGCTGGTACAATGGCGGGCCACACTTGTTACATCAAGGCGCCCACAATGACCTCTTTTAGCACGTTATAAAACAAACGCGCGCTACGCGAAAGTCTACCACAGCTATCACCATACCGCGTTACAACAGCAGAACAAGCTACATTGACCACTGCCCACCTCATCATGTTGTTGGAAGAAAGTGTTTCTATAGGGGTAAGGAAAGCGCGTCGGAGTAACCTAACCCAAAACTACACTGATGCCTATTGAGTGAACATGAACTCGCGCCATCCACAGTTAACAACTACTTCGGTGATCTTGCCCGATTCGCATCACAAGGATGCCCCAGGTAGCGTGCATCCCTGCCCCGATAGTCTCTGATGGGACATTCTGAAACTAATACGGCGATTCGTGAAGTCGGATCTTAGGTGGGGAAACAAGTAAATTTTATCATTACTTGTAACGCTCAGCACCCCGTGTCTGCTCAAAATTCTATCAAACAAACCTGAAACACGGAGTGACAGAACTGAGTGAGATGTTATCAGCAAGTCGGACAGGGAGATCAGTAAAGTATAACCATTCAAGGTAATAAGTAGATAAAGATGGCACATGGAGAAGGTTCACGTTCAAGAGCCATCCTGAATTCCGTGGCTAGTCGAGTGGTGATGTCAGATTATAAATATGTCTATGAAGAGTATGTTCATCACAGGATAGTGGAAACACCAAAAAATGATGCTTACAGAACAAGAGGAGGATGAGAAAACACACTGAGAAGCAGGCACTGTAGGGATAGGCAAAGTAATCACTTGTTATTTTCGCTTAACGTTTTTTTAAATCACATCATATTGAGGGTACTAATACAATACTGATTTGTAGTATAGACCAGCGGTTTTCTTCCGGCCGCATTGGATTGATTTGACGTTGTCATCACAACCTTCTTAATCGCCATTACATTAAAGAAAGCCTTGTATGAATTAATGTCCAGACAGCTTTGTTATCGATGAAACAATCTATTCGGTGTCATTTGCAGAAATTGCTTATTTTTTTACCGTATTGTTTACTACACAAAGAACGTTCGATAGACTAACAGTAGAGTCACGGTTTACTAGAGGGTTGTGCAATAAGGAAAGATGACACGGTGTAGGGAGCCGAGTGAGCAAACTTCACGATTTCAACCGCTCGACCGCCGCCGGTCGTTGTCTGGACGACGGATGGACGAGGTACAAGCCTATAGGCATGTTCACTGAGCCAAGCAGTAAACATTGTCGTCGGGGAACAAAAACCAACAGGTAGCATTTCTATATTCGGCATCCGCCCACAGGTGATTTTGCTCGAAAGCATTTGAATGGGACAGGGAAGCACATGCTTCGTTTCTGTGCGACAACAGTCTCAACCGCAAACGAACGAAAGCTGCTCAATCTTGATATCCGCTAAACAACCAACAGTTAAAGCAAACAGACTAAGATGACAATCAAGGTGATTCCTCGCTTGATTTGCTGGGAAATGTCAAGTATATGGCTTCTCTCCCTCAGTAGCCATCGGATACATCCGAGGTACGAACAAAAATGATCTACTAGCTACTGTCAATTTTCCTTCTGGAATGTATGAAATGCACGTGACATGGGCATGTTTCACACCACGATGGAAAGTTCAAACGCCCTTTTCTTTCTTAGCATCACTTTAATTCCTTTATTGATGAAACAAACACACATCACTTCTCAGGAAGGGGGCCGCGGCCAGCAGGAGCTGCCAAGTGGGATAGTTGGCCGGTGACGGGAGGACTTGGACCCGTGACCTGCATGCCCAAACATCATGATCTTATACGTTTGACCACCGCCGGTTAACAAATGACAGAAATACCTGTATTTACCTATTACAACGCACAAATATGTTGTCTTAATTATTAATATTATTGTGTTACAAAAAGCAACGTGTTAGTCTTTCTTGCACTCATCATTACAGTCGAGAAACCTCAGGTAGTCAGCCGTTTATCGAACGGGGGCAATTCATCCACACGTAGCCAACTTGACTCTACTGTAAAAACCGATCGATCTGCTCAAACTAATGACAAATGTAATGGCAGAAATGTGGTGGAGTGTGAATGCATTTTATAGGATTTGTTTTATATATTGTCTTGTGGAAATCGACATATTGGGGGTTCGAACACGAAATACAACACAATGTCCTTGCAACTGTAAGTTCAGGAACAAAAAAAAACAAGTTCTACGAAGAAGATTAAAAAGCTGATTGGAAATGCCTAAAATTATTGTCATGCATGATCTGATGACTTGAGAGTAGTTCAGAATTAATTTCCAAAATAAGCAGCCTGCTATCATCGGCAAATGATAACAGTCCTAGTAGTACGCAAATATAACGGAATCAAAGGTAAGTAGACAGAGATAACGAATTCAAGCAATCAATCTCGGATAAACTCACTGAGACAATAATTTCCATCGTGTGAAGAACAAATTCTGTTCCATTTCAGCAGGTTGAATAAACCGACCGATTGTGATTGGAAGAAGTATTGTGTACTGATGTTGGGACCCGCCGCAACTGTGAATTAACGATGTATGACGAGAGACAGGGAGGAGAAACGGAGTAGAACAAAGTGTACCTGCTACGACGCGATCAGCATAACCGATCAATTAGCATCACGTACTGATTCGAAACAAAATCAGAGTGCAGCAGACTGACAGATCATCTCCGTGATAGATGTGACCAAGTCAGGTTTTTCATGGAGGAAAAAGATTATTCCAGGTGGTGAACCTGACCAAATATGAGCAACCGGAAAACGTTTTCCGTTGCACATGAAGCAAATAACGGTATAGTTAGGAAACAGCGTGAAAAGGGAGCTTAGGGGAATGGCGCCGCTTTCAAATAGTGCAAAGTCGCAAATGGATGGGAAGACAGAAGGTAAGAAAGTGCACTACAGTTTACGGGTTCGGCCGCAACAAGATTGAATCACAGAAGTGTGACATCTAGTGAGAAAAATCCGGTAAGTTTAGCAGCCTGTGTGAGGAGATGGTCGCAAAGGACCAATGAGGCAACCGGCCAACGATATGATAACAATTCATTTGAAATGATCGAAAGTTTGGGGAAAAAATTTATTTCATCAACCTTGTTGTTGGATAGATTTCTCGTGGCAAGAAAAATAACTGAAATTGTGGAATACGAGTAAATAAGTCCCACGTAAGCCGAGAAATAAATGATCAAAAAAGCTTGCATTTCACTGTTTCTGGTCCTTTTTATACAGTCCCTTTTCAGGTAAGTAACTGTGCTTCCGGTTATCCGATCAATTTGTTCATTGGCGATAATCAGTTGTGGATAAATAGTCATAAATACATGCCTGTACGTACGGTTGGGCCATTACAAATCATCTAACTTTGATTTGCCTAACTAAGGCATACGCACACGTAACCCATTGATTAGATTAGCTTGAGTATTTCCGTATGATTGACTCAGTTTTGCAGACAGCTCGCGCGTAAACTTGCAGTTCTTAGGTCATCAGCTACAATCCGACTGCTTCGTACGGGTTTGCTAAGGAGTGCGCATCGGATGAGCGACAGGGTATAAGTGTCATCAGTTCAAGTGTGAGTCCCATTCGGAATCTCGGGCTGAGAGACGTGTCGCCTGGGGTGTTCCCGGATTTGCGGGTAGTCCCACATGACGTTGGCGGCTCAGGACAACCGAATAAGCGACCACAGATAAACAGTTTTCACACGAAAATGCGATGAAATTGTGACGTGGAAAGTGTAGCCAACAACCAGACTGTCCAATAATCATTTGTCCAGTTCCATTTAGACAACATTTTTAAGAACAGTCATGGTAACCGGGTCGTCTGGGGCATTCCTGTCGCCTTCAAAGCTGCTCTTGGATGTACAAAAACTACAGGGACACTCTCAAGCGAAAAAGTCCAGCGGTGCTGCAAGCAAAGCTTTAAACCTAGTTGTGAGTGTTTTGTAATCTGATTATCCTGGTCGTTATATTTAGTGACTTCAACTGGCCGTCTAGATTCTCGCTGAATCCTGTCCTGCTTAATCAAACACGATCAAATGATCTCTGTTGTTTACCTGTCGCAATCAAACGATTTATAAGGGGCTGTTCAGGTCGAGGCTCTCTGGCCGTCTCCCCCCAAGTCTCTCGAACTCATTATCCCTTCTTTGGTTTTCATTTCAAGCAACTCCACCGCCCGCATCTGAACGTGTCCCGAAAATCAGATCACTTACACTTTGCCTAAGAACTAGAGCGCATGGCTAATACTGTATTACTCTTTTGGCTTCAGTTTATCAAATTACTGGACCATGCGTTGCTTACCTGAAGCCAAAGAAGCTGGTTAGTCAGTCCGGAGGTAATCCTGATCCACTGTTGTATTATTCACCGTATCGAAGCAAAGTGATATCGAGTATTTGGCATTCGCAGGTAGCTTCCTCCTAAAGGGAATCTCCACGGTTCATCGCGGAATTCACTGCTCTCAAGCGCCCGGTGTCTCATTAGTCGAGACAAGACGTCAGCAGGCTACACTCGTCGAAATTAATTCACCTAGCCTGTCTGAACGTTAGTATTCTACTGAAACAGACGATCAAGGCGTCACAAAGTTGAAGGATATCACTTGCCTCTCAGGAGCCAGTTTCTCCAATGTCGGTTTTCGGTGTGTCACTGTAACAGGACCTGAAACAGTCTACTAGCTACCTCACAGCGGACCTACAGAAAACTCTTGACTTCACGGTTTACGACTCACTGCACTGCACCTCAGTGGCTACTCGCAGAACCTGACAATGACAACCACCCATGAGGCGACCAATGTGGCCGAAATCACAACAAAGTATGAATTCTATAGCCCACTACAAAGTTCAGCCAACCGTGTCCCAAGAGCTGGACGTTTTGCGCAGCAGAATGGATCGCGTGCACTGGTCCCTCGGATGAATCCACATGACTTGAAATACGCAAGCGTCGCGAGAACGATGGCCGACTGGTGAAACAAGCAGACAATAACCGGTTGTTAGTTAGCAACATGCGCTTTCTTTTGACATGCAACTCAAATGACGGTCACTAAGCGCATTAAACTGACCGCTTTCGTCTCCGACTGCGCTGAGTTCCATTCGTGGATGATTGCATTTCTTTCCTCGGTGCACTGTCCTGTAATATGAACGGTAGGCACCACATCGTGTTCATTTTCCAATTTATTTCTTTATGCGCCCTAGAAAGTTGCCACCAGGTCTATAAAACGCCATGACCCTTCAAACGCCAGCAAAAGTGCGACTGTATGTCTTGCCATTGCAACTTAGTTGAACACCGCAACCAACAGCCAAACAAGTCAAGCTTCAGTGAAAAACCAACGAGTGAGTAAGACCGTAATTAATGAAGCTGTTTGTCAAATGGCGAAAAAACCGGATACGAGGCGTCGGTCCATTATGTCGTTAAAAAAATGCGTGTTGTATCTATCTGGAATGGCCAATCATCATTCGAGTCCACTGCAAATCGGCTCCAGCAAAAACATTGAAATCAGGCCGACGCAAATCATCTTAGTGGAAAGAAACAAACTCGTTTATGGGAGTACCAGGTGTAAATGCACGCTTGTGTAACTGTTGCATACTTAATCTGTTTACCAAGTAATTGCTTGATTAGTTTATCTTGCTGTCTAGCTTTCAACTTCACGTGGTTAAATCCGCTTCGCGGTGTCACACGAACCGGTCACTTTGATTGGCTAGAATGGGTTAATGACTGGCTAAATCGGCTCGCCTTTCTGCATTTCCAACTACAATTCTCCCATTTGGCATTTGGTGACCAGTGTGATGAACAAGTTCCGGGATATCTGTACCGTCGAAAAGCACATGCGATTTGACAAATGCAATTTGCATCCGCTTGTGGGTATGAAGCACAACCTGCCCATCACGGTCCATCATCGCGAGGGAACCGGTAACCAATGGAATAGTTCCGTTCAGCTTGGACACAAACAAGACTGGCATCCCCTCACAGGGTGTGGAGCTGCAAAGCGACCAATGGATTGCATCTTTAAAATCAGTCTTGAACTGTAGGCTAGAGCGAAAGAACCCCATAGAACGAGAAGTTTCGAACACCGCAGGTTGCGGCATGCGCCACGCGCACTGCTAAGGTAGATCTTGAGAAGTATTGGATTGACTGAAAAAATGGAGGTCACATCAAGAAGTGGTGACTTCGGCAGATCCTTCCCGCTCATCCATTACGCTCCCAAAAGGTATTACAAATCCAAGCACGTGTTACGTGACTCAAATGACCAGATCATGAAGGGAAAAAAACAAAAAAGATGGTAAGATTGACAGCATTTCTTCCACTTTCTTAGTCGATTTGTAATCCAAAAGGAAAACGTAACACGTTCAGTTCACCTTAAGCCATACGAGGTTAGATGCCATCTGCCAAGCATTTCAGAAATAGGCGGAGTAGTCAGATGGCCGAAGAATATGAATACCATCAAAGAGGATAGGATCGCGATAGAAGTCTACAAAGCCTCACTGGTTTTCGAATGGTTTAACAGAACACATTGAAAAGCGACAATAACAACAACTCAATCCAGCTTTCCGTTATTCGTATCCATGTCAATGGATCATAACAAGAATGCATAGTACTAGCGAACATGTTTTCTATGATTCATTCTCAAGCCATTACATTCATATTTACCTGAGGCAAGATGGGGCTTAGAGGAATAGTTAGTGCGTATTCAGTCGGTTGGTCGACACAGAGGAGAAGGGGGTAAGAAATGTGGTGGGTGTTATCGCTAGACAATCGGTGGCCTAAATAGATGAAATGATTTTGATTGACGTTGCTTAACTTTGGCCATGAAAGCTCGAAGAAATACGCCACAGTTTAGGTCTGAGGATACGTACAGAGATTGTTTCAGTGGTCTTTAACGTTAGGAATCATATGGCTTTCCATTCGAGAAGCGGCACCCATTACACAAGAAAAAAGGCGTTATCCAATCCTACCGAACGGTCTGATTCCAGTAAATGGCCCGTGATCGGGCTGGAAATAGCGTGGTTGATGTTCGTTGATGCGTGTAGACAAATGCTAGTGTAAGTGGCCCCACGGGTGCACTCGAATTTATGGACTACCCCTGAGGCGATCGAAAAAGGCAATTTATCCTTGCACTTACATTTAAAGACAGGTGTAGTTGAGAATGGGCATCTGATTGCAACTGCATTGAATGTGGCCTTGATTACAGCAAACAATATTCTACAGACCCTCTCCGCTGGGGTATCACCGTTGAAGGGAACACTAGTGAAAAGAATCTCCATGGCCATCCCTGGTACCCACTCTACGGTCTGTGCATAATCCAAGTTGGTATGATTGGGTGGGTTGTTTGTATTGCTGCGTCCAATGTGTCATCGTAGCGTACACGTCGGTCCTCTGATGTTAAACACCTCATGAAGTTTTTCTTCGACGTACGAGTACAAAAATGCGAAAACCCGTGCACTGCCCATTTCTAAAAAGCCTCCTTTGGACTGAGCCGTCTGGACGCTTCGTTAGACCTAAGCATAGCAAATGCACGAGGTCATCATTTTCTAGCTCAGCGGAGAACTGTGCCGTCGGATGTACTTCGCTGAACTGTCTAAACGTCATCGATTTCGTTTTGTTGAGCAGTGTGAAAGTTATGATCCACACACAAATAACAGTGAGATTGCTGACTTAAGTTCAATTCATTCCATTTTGGCCATAAAGATATCAGCTAGGAATGGACCAAATGGTGTCACACGACGCAACTTTAACCTTTTGTTGACAGTAACCCCGTCAAATAATAACTGAGCGTTAAAAAGGTATTTCGGCAATAAATCTTCAAGGTTCCCAGTGCGAATTTCTATATAAATGTTTTATGTTGATAAAAGAACAGATAAAACCTCCGGTTTCGACTAGCATTTTTAAACAAAGAGACAACATCAACCTCTTATCGATGCTTGCTTCTGACAACAACCACAGACTGACAGCTACCATGGAGGGTGTTCTTAGCAATGTGCATTCGTGCCGGCATCATGAATTATCTCGATTCATTTGGGAACGGCAGATATTCCCTAGAGATCATGGCACATCAATTCTGCTACCTGTTCAAAAGAAGGGTGACAAAACTGCTTGCAAGAACTACGAAGATATCAATCTGGTCAACTTCGCCACAACGGCTTTCGTGTATTGCTCGACAATTGCGAGACGCCTGCAATGTACTAAATCAAGAAGGACTCCGACCTGGTAGAGGCTATGTTGCATTCTGCACAAATGCACTGGACCGAGTGTTAGGACCCTGTAACAAACTGCATCAGATAACTGTAGCATCCTTTATTTACTTTCACGTTGCTTTTAACTCAGTCAACCGTGACTCGCCGTGGAAACTGTCAGAAGCGGACGCCGTGCCCAGTAACTTCACGAGGATGTCACAAGTCTAATATTCATCAACCACAGCACGAGGAATCTTTGGAATTCACAAGTTGCCCCGGGTGGAGATCGGAGAACCTACTTTATTCGATAATATTCAGCCAAGTTGTAGATTGGACAATAAGCAATGTGGTGATCGGTTACCAGATATGCACTTGGGTCTACATGACAGGTTTGGAGTTTGCGGACGATGTTGTTGAGCTCGCAACGAAAGTCGACCGAGAAATCTATGGTGCCAAAGCAAAAACCTTCCCGACCTCAGATTTGACTGCCAAGCAACTGGTTATCAACGACCATCAAGTCAAAAATTTGTCATTATCCAACTATCCAAGATCAGTTCTATAACCGATTTGTCAATGTGTCAGCGGACCACTCAGGGCAGAACAGCGGCGAACTGCCAAGTGAAAGCAACGATGAAGTGCCTACAAGGTTAAAGAGTTTTATCGGTAACCATCGAAAGTATTGATGAAGATCGTGGGGCGTCCTTCTTAAGCCAAAAACGATAACTTTCAGTAATAAAATTAAAAAATACAGATAAGACCAACGGAAAGTATATTAAAAATGGACTTACTCTAACGACAATGACAGGACTGCCGATTCCGTGAAAGCTTGGAAACACTCCACATTGACAATCTGTTGAACTTGGGCATCCAGTTCAACCGTGTTTGGACTTGGTTGAAGTTCGATACTTAGAGCACGACCATTCCCGGTCAGATCGATTGTCTCGGGGCAGTGTACCTGGGTGCGAAAATTGGTCAGTGGATGAGGTGACTTGTTCCCGTAGAACAGAGTCAGGCGACCTAAGTGTCGATTGGACTGGGACCGGAACCCGATTTGAATGATGCGATCTTCAAACAAAATGCCGCTAGTCCGACTTAGAAGACTGCAATGGAGGAAAAGGAAGAGCGGGTGTAATATTGGAATCTCGACGTCTACGACGCAGCGAAGAGCATGAAAACTAGTCGATATATATATATATATTTATATTTATATAGCAAGTAGCATCTTGATGAGTGGACAAAATCGCCCCAGAGACAGCCGGTTTTACCGATACTACTTACAATATATACCTATTCTGGTAGCATTATTCTGTCCTTGTTCCTACAGTTAGCTGAGCCCAACTGACAAAGAATTATCAACAAATCATAGTTGCGGTTCTTCTGAGTACTTCTGATCGAAGAGCTCCCATGGACAAGCCCGATAAGACATAAAATTCCAGTAGGATATATATATATACATATATATATATATATATATATATATTCATAAAGTAACTTCCTGTGGTATCAAGGCTCAACTCACCATTAGGAAACTA
>LUCM01001410.1:12220-52198 GCA_008360955.1 Fasciolopsis buskii | reverse complement strand
GCTCGAAATATTTCTCGTATAATTTTTCAACCTATTACGTTGCAGCCGATTTTCATTATTTCTTACTCTTTCTTCGTTCGGGTGTACGGCGTCGTGATGTAACCACCAAAGCACGCACGTCATCATCATCATTGTTCAGCGTTAAACAGCAAGGCAAGCCTCACTAATCACTGCCTTTTCCCCAAGGTCACATACGTCTATAGTGAATATCCCAGTGGGACGGGGAAAAGATAAGATGCTGCAGCAGCCAACACACGGAACACAGTCTAACTGTACAAACGCGCGTGTTTTCAATCATTCTGATTCGATAGAAAATGACAACACGATCACCACTGTTCACGGTTCACTGCCATACCCTTCAGTGTCTCCAGCCAGCTAATTGACGAGTCTTTCGGACCTCAACGACGAAGGCGTGAGACAACTACTTCATCTAAGTTCACTGTAAATTTCCTCATTCCACGTTGCCATGTCATCTGTTGGCCTCTAGGTGGCTTCTTCCATCCATTGGGAGGAACATAAAATAGGGCGCGATATGGTAGACGAGTGTTCGCCATATGGAACACGTGACCCAACGCACGTGCAAGGAAAATGATTACAAAAACTGAATGGAACTGAAAATCAAGATCAGGAGTGCGCTTGAACGCGACAAAGGTTGGAATTTCTGTCCTTCAACCGAGTTTGAGTAAAAGATCGAAAGCGACCTGACATTTGTGGACGTCTAGAGGCGAGCGCGACTCACGTTCAAAATGGAGACCAGAGAAGAGACAATAGATACGAGAGACAGAAGGTGATATGCCGATGACCTTTGATCTGAAAAAAACTCAAGCGCATAGATGGACTATGACTAATAAAAAAGAGATATATTCACCCATCAGAAATATTTCGGTTGTTCTCGTTTGAATAAGAAAAACGGGATTAAGCCAGAAACCGCAAAAACCAGGTTAGGCCGCCGGAGGTAGTGGCAGAAATTTACAGAGTTCAGAACACGAACTATGCCTATGGAAAAGCAAACAAACAAAACACAAATTCAACTATCAACTTAAACCATGAACTAAATCACACGGCAAAAGACAAGCTGCACAAACTTACAGAATGACGAAATACTGTTAACCAAGTCTGGTTAACGATTAGGAAGATGGTTATGAATAAACCTACTCTCCAAGCGTGGTCTGTCAATTTACGGTCTCTCCATCACAGTACGATATAGGATGTATTCATTCGGCAAAGAATCACCGCAAAAAAACCATCGTAATCAATAAAATTATTAATAAATTAACCTACGAATTAAAATGACTCTTCTATTCATCCCGAAAGATTAGTTTTCAACACATTACTCATTGATTGATTTTTTTTCGGCCTCATTTACCATCTGCGCAACCCCACTCTGCATGTATGCACGCATGAGGTGTCACAAGGAGCAGCTAGCTGGGTGTGAATATAGGAATTTCAATTCAAAGTCAATCGCCTTAGTTGGTGCACTGCAACCCTACCAGCATCCGATATGGCCTCCAGAATGAGGGTACCGAAAACCAGCCATCCTGTGCATTGAACTATGAGTGTAAGTTCGAACAAGTCTTTTCAAAGAGCAGACTAAGATTTCAAAAAAATTATTCCCCAGTTGATGTGTTGGAAGAAACGACTAGCCCTTGACCTCATAAACCGTCACCGACCGACCACGCAGAAATCTAGCAAGATATAGAGTATCAGGTAATTTTTCAGCCCTTGTTCGAGCATGAAGGAAGTTGAATGTGCATAATGTACAGTAAGTCTATGCACACTTTTATGAAACGAGCGTCCACAAGATGGGCGCGACCAGAAAAAATGGTCGAACATGATTTACCAAAAGAAATAAAATACTTCCCAGTAATTTAGGTGTTCAATGCAGTATACGGAACGTTGCCTGGTCCTGATATTATCTGATAGCCATACATAAAATTGTGTAGTTCTAAAAATATAATGCAGCAAACGTACCAGAGGGGACAGTAGATTAAATGCGATAATTACACCGGAGTATACAACGCATTCAATTAAGTATGGGAAAACTATGAGAACCTAGAGTATAGGACAATGAACATAGAAGGTTCGAAATGCCATAATGAAAGTATTGCCGATAAGACAGGATTGTGTTAGATCTTACGAAACGAACATGCGTTCTACGCTAGTCTTTGGCGGGACATTATTGCGAAGCGTAGAATTATCGCTTTTTTTTACATCGACAGGGTTTTTTTAGCACGGTATCTTTCCTCTACAAGAATCACGACGGCAGAGGGAGTAGGACGAATTTATCTTCGTAAAAATCAATCGTTATGACGATGAACTTCGAAATACAAGTATCAAAGTGGTAACTTTTGGATTACGGATATGTTGGTATCCCCATGTTTTCCTGAATGCAATACCGCAAATGGCATGGAAAGCCACTGTCGCAAATTTGATAAGCATTGTGAAATACAGTCGTCCATTGGCGTGGGACATGCGATTTTAAGGCGTCCATTCACACACCATTCATGTCGTTGGTATGTAAAAATGAAGTCTGTTCATCAGTTTGTTTTATCATTCAGCCAAACCATTCAAAGCTGTTTGACCACATCTAGGGAAACAAGAGCGCACGATCACTATTGTGATTATCGATGGCCTTTGTTTCTACTGTTTTTGTTATTGGTTTTTCTGTCATTGTTGTTGTTGCTAGCTTTAGTTTGCTACTTCCAGCCACTGACCTTCCACTATTACCGCAAGGGTTTGTTTTCCATTCCTATGGGATCGTCTCGTTGGAGGCGAAACAATTGGAAGCAGAATAAAAAATCAAAATGGAGTGCGAATTACTAAGGCCGTGACATCGCGAATCGAACCGCGCCAAGGATGACAGTGTCTAGCTACATTTTACGATCAGTCTGCCCTCTTGTAGGCCACAAATCGGTCCAGTTTAATGTTTCTGATTATGTCATGATCTGACTACCTCTATCTGTCTGTCAAATATCACCTGATTAGCAGGACAATAGACACCGACGTGGTCTATATGTGACCAAACTCAATAACCCCCAACGATGATAATTAGTTCAAATTAACTGCTTGCTCTGAAAATGTTATTAAATCATTTAGGGAATATAAGGTTGGAGCACCTTTTAAATGGATGGTGCTACGAGGCAACAACCAAAAGGAAGAAAATATGAAGAAAATCAAATAGCATCAAATTTCCCGATGGACTACAATGATATTAACAGGGGATCACTGCCAAGTGAAAGGCCTAGGCAGAAACCAGTACGTCTACTAAGGAGAATGATAACTATTAATTAGACAAAGTTCATTAACGGAATCAAGTGATCGCGTCCAAGAACAGTCACGGTCACCCAAAACCGAAAAAGTGTTTCTAAATGATGTCCTCACGCACTAGAGTTTTTGGATCCGGAGAACTTACTTGACAAACTCCTTTTTGTTCATTGCAGCCGCCGATAGGTCAGCATGCAGCAGCGCGGAGTTCATGGTACCGTTCTCGGTCGTGCCGTTCGTGCCCAAAATATCTACCAACAGATTGTCTCCGGAGGGCTGTGCCGTTTTGGACTGAGTAGAGATGACAGGGCTGAGAGAACCGAGACCGAGTAGATCTACTTCGCTACCGACTACGGCATTCGTTTTGAGTTCGTTCACATCGTTCTGAATGGGCGGTTAATCAGGTTAGGATATTAGTTGGCGGAATATATATATACATATATATATATATGTAGATGATGCAAAGGAAAACAAACACAAGAGGCTTAAAGGGCAATGTTATTGCATTGATAAAAATTCGGTTCGCCTCACCCACGATAAATTGAAGGCGGTAAGTTTGCACTGATTCACCATTCAGTACTAATAATCAGTTCACCACTGGAAACTATGGAGACTTTATGAAATTCATTCATCCGTGTTCAGAACAATCGGAAGCGCACATTTACAGCGCTCGAACTCGAGAGGAATGAACACGGCTGCTGCTGCGTTTTGGAAGTTGGTTCTTAACGATCAATTGAACACACGGCCGCCATCAACTTATGTATGATTACCGATTACTGTTCACGCAACAATTAACTTCTACAACGATGTTGTTGTTTGTATAACTATTACCTATATACTAACGTGCTCTAATTTTGGTTGCTGTATCACAGCACAATCTGATTAAACGGAAAAAACGACAAAGACTGACGATAAAATAATAAGTTGAAGAACCATACACATGAAGTACATTGCTGTATGGAACCTAAGTAAAACGACAGCTTCCTAGATGGCTCGCAAAGTTTCATTTCTGCACGGTGAACCAGTAACCACGGGTACCAGTGAACAAATCAGGCGAATTGCATCCAAATAACCAGTCTTCACGCGGCACAACCACCTTGCAATTACCCCTTTCTGGAGAATGAGATGGATCGTTTCGTTAGCAAACGAGTTTCACTTGTCTTCTATAAAAAGGACTGTGCCCGGAGCGAAACTGCTTAAAGCAACTACCAAAATCATATAAGTTGCTGAGAAAAACATGAAGCTTTTTCCCCGTTGCGTATTTTGTCAACCTAACTGCATTGCCTAAAGCGTGAGTGCCAAACGAACCACAATTCGTTAATAAAAGGAACATGGACCAGATTCATTAACTATCATACGAGCAATTCACAATCCACATGCCTGTCCGACAGTTGGCTCCGTGTTCTGGGCTAACCGTGGATTTCGTTATCGGTCCACTTTTTCGTTGTCCTGTGAACCATGTACCCAGTGAAATGCCCGGGAAGCGGACGAGGTAGCAGCATGTTTTAGACCGAAGTCGTTTAATTTATGTCAGCGAATCCTGCTGTGAGAAACTCCAGGTGCATCCTTCTTCTGACCAATTAGTGAAATCTTCTGATAAGTAAGCTGCTCTCATTTCATATTTGTTCGCTGGATGATTTCTCGCGTAGTAGCCGAGAATGCCCATCGACCGATTCGGTGAAATTAACTTTATCTGAACTTAACCGATTGATATTTGAGGAAATCCCTTGTGTTACTTAGTTTTAAATTTGAGATGGGGGCTGCAACAATGCTAAGATAGCGAAAACGAGAAACGAGCCATTTGCATCTGCTTAAGCCTTGGAGAAATGTAAAGCATCTTAACATTTCAAGCTAAAACTTTATCGGATCACGGTGGTACAAGACTCTTCAGTATGGACGGGTTAAGGTACCTCGATTTGAAGGATGAGAGATCTCAATATGGACAAAAACTGGGACAAAAATATTGATAAACTGGTGCGATCAGATAGTGCAACGAAACTTCAAACCATTGCATGTCAAATTTCAATGCTTCTCATTCTCCTCTGGCATGCGCAAAGCGAACATAAGTGCATGTCACGATTGGCTGTGTGAGAAAGTGCCATGTTTACACCGAATCACTGTTTAGGGCCCAGCACATGCAGGATATTCACTTTGAGCATAAGCCAAAAGGAAGATAGCTGAGAATCATACACGCTGCATTTTCTCCAACTCATTTACTCCATGAATCGACTGAGAAGAAGGAATAGTTTAGGCGCTTACTTTCATCGACTGCATTCCTTCAACCCGCGAGGTTTGCTCAGTCTTCGCGGTAGTAACCTGTTCAGAATTGGGATTGCGAGCCTTCAGTTTTACCAAGATGCTAGATTCTCGTTCGGGGAACGGCGGCATTTCTTCCAAAACTTTTGCCTGTGAAGCGCAACAAAAAATCAGTGCGTTGTTTATGGTGGTAAAACAACAACACGATAGAGTGCATACAAACTTTGAAAACGTACAAGTTCGTGTCAGTTCTGATAAAAGGCGTGAAGATGTAACCTTCCCTAAGCTTTTCTCATTCCAAACTGAGAACTAATATATCGAACTGTTCTGCCCATATTCCAGTCCAAAAGTGAGAAGTCCAGCATACCTGGAATCAGATGACTATTTTCAACGTATATCGCAGAACGCACTAGTTGATGAAGAGTAGGGACATAATACTTCAATCTCATTTAGTCATCACGAGCCGGAACACAAAGTAAAAAGATCACGAGGACAGAATAACGAGGTTTGGAACGAAAAGAACAGGGATGAGTGTGGGATAGTGCAAACAATGTCATGGATCATGTGTGAATACGACCGAAAATCAGATGATCCAATAAACGGACTACATACTCCGGCCACAAGGCTTCCGAATAATTGACCATGGTGAACATTGCGCATCGATTCCGAACGTGTATGTGTACGAGCAGTATGGCGGTTTGTGTTCTAAACGTTGTTAATTCCTATTCAGTGCTAGGTTTGACCGGATTATTGTATGGTGTGCACAAGATGACCTGTTGTCAAATGAATTTAATTAAAGAAACCTATAGTAGCTAGGATAACCGTTGCACAGGATAAATAACAATTCAGTACAGTACGTCCCAGTGCATTGAAAAGGTGAAAGTCAACCGACATTTTCCTGTCCAACCGAACACATTCAGACTGCGTGTGCGCGTGTACGCAAACGCTTCGTCGCAAATGTTTTGTCTGTCGGCGATAAGCACAGCTTCGGTTGACGGTGTCCTCAGCTATGTGGGCATGTGCGATAATAGTTTATTCATTTACTTCGTTATAATTTCTTTGACGAGTTGGTGAGCCAAAGAGAACAAGACAAATCACACGTTAGAGTTAGCCGTTCTTCTTTTATTTTGGCAATAGGCTGCCACAAGATACAAGAATTATACGAGGTGAAGGTGTTCACCGGGTTCCTCCCTTAAACGGTGAGTTACCAAAGTTCAAACTGACTGGTTTCTCGAGACACAAGTCAACTGTGGGTTGGGGGTTTTCCGTACACCGTCGAGCAGAAATTCACATCACCAGTCAGCTTGGGAAACCCTGTTATCAGCTGGTCTAAAAAACGCGACATCCGTTCAATATTCGTCATGATTTAGTCAACGGAATGGACTCATGGGATCCGTCACGTAACGATGCAAACCACAGCAAGTCAGAACGTCAGTGTGCAACTAATTTCAAACAGCAAACCATTACACACGCGAATATTAGCTCACCAACAAAATGCAAGCGATCGCGCGCCCAAGAATCGAAACCGGAAATCATCGGGTTCATTCTAAATTGTTTAAACCCATAAAAGAACAGTGACAAACACTGACCGATACCGCACACACGAATATATATATATATATATATATACATAGTCCCTTTCGCACTATCCTCGTTGAAGGCATATCCACAGAGGCAGTGTCAACTTTATTAAACAACGGCCTCCACGTACGGAAGTGTGGAAGTCCTATTTTCCCAACTGCATTGGACACCTCACAAATCCGTAAAGTACGACCGTCGACCTTCATAAAATGGATCAATAAACATAATTTATTATTCTGTGTCTGCAATAATGTGGTCATTGTAGCTGCTGAATATTCACCGACAGAGTTGTAAAAACATGTGCCTGAATTTGTACAAAACACAGTATAGACCCATTTATGCGACGTTTTCGAATTGTCAATCGGACCGTTGCCATTTCTAGATTCTGAAAGCAACACGTTTTGATACTATTACGGCTGTGCCATTGACTGCATGTGCCCATGATATAAATAACAGATCATTTGTTTCTGACTCTGATAACATATTGCACCAGGACGATACAACCGTAACAGATGAAGGATAATCGATAAAAAATGAAACGATAAGAGAACCAACCGTCCAAAGAAGTAACGGCAGCTGTGTCAAGAGTCTTGTTCAACAAACAAAGGACGCGTGATCAACAAACAAGTGCAGGCGTACCCAGAACCCAGACAGACAGCACAACTTCCCAATCCGAGATCTACAGTTCAAGTTGTCATTCAGGACGGTCGGATCAACACAGCCCGAGTGAGGTTCAAAAGAACAAGTGCAAAAGTGTTCAGCACATGGCCAAATCAGACTGGAAGTGCTGAGCTAGTCAGAACATCGATCTTGTTTGGAAAAGAATAATAAACACGGCCGAGTAGGGTCTGGAAACTGGGACTCGTTTTCCAGTACAACAGATGTGTGAATCACTCGTTTGTTTTCTCGTTACAATGCGAATGTGCGCGTAACCGTGACGTGACTTTGTCAGCGGGTGAAATGATACACTACAGTTGACCAAAATTGGGCATTCACCGGCGAACATTTTTTGATCCTTTGTTTATTTATCCACAGTGTAGCACAATTATTTTGCGAACCTCTTTTATTCGTGACTTATTTCGAATAAATTGGATTACGGTTCAAGCGCCATCGGAAATATGACGAGGAAGAAAATAACACGCGCACACGCACGCTTGAGAGGGAGAGAGAGAGAGAGAAGAAAACTGCATGGGTCATGTAACGAAATATCAACATTCGATGGGAAACCCATGGCTCCAGCAAACGGAGACTACAGATGTAAATTCAGATCACTGGAGGCAATAGAAGTAAGGATGGAGTGCGGCGTGCGTTCAGTATGCAGCTATATCGATTTCGTCGTGTGAGTATCGATGCTGGTTGATAAGACTACTGCGATTCATTTCACGTGGATCGTACTGTTTCCTTACTTTCCAGGTCGGTCAAGCAAACAGTTCGAAGATTGGTGCCCTAGTGGATGCTACAAGAGCCACCAGTATGGCCTGTTTACACCTGCCTCTTAACAGCACGGATGACTCAAAAGAAAAAAATAACGCGAAATGGCAAAAAGTCGGCAACAAAATACTAGGCTGAAATATCATATAGAAAAGGAAATATTTCGAATGCAGGGAAGCCACTGGCTACGGCAATGAGCCATATCACCTACTGCCTCCAACCATCCCTTCAGGGAAGCTAGTGCATTCCAACACAGCATTCTAACTGAACCTGTACGGATCAGCCCAATGAACAAGATTTTACGTCATTTTGTCAGATCACTGACTTACCACCTCGACTCATCTTTCGCCAACTTTCCACTCCGGAGAACAGTACCCAGCGAGGCAGGTTGTTCTGTGAACGTGCCGAAAACATGTCTCAACTACCATAATCTCTTCACACTCAGTGGCCTTCTAAATAAGAAACCCTAGGCATCTTATGCTTAACCTCTGAACCAATGAACGAATTCTGCCATTTTATTCTGCCAATACTACCCAGACATCGAGGTTCAAACACTGACAAACTTTATGAGGAACGCCGGAAGATTACCAGTAAGTCATTTTCCGATAAGGCAGCTGTTTTTACCATTACTTCTGGTGCGGTTTCTGATCCAATCATGTGCATAAACCTTGCGTCAACAGAAAGATTCCTGACTCCCGTCAATACGATCTTCAACAGTTGGACCATAAGGACTAGAGTCAATAGCAAAAACAGCAACAGCGTTAAAAAATGACAAACTCGTGGACTTCTGTGAATGGCCGTTTAGAAATTCCAAATCGCCTGGTTTACCTCGGGAGCTCGTTATGCATGTGGTCAAAAACACTTTTCTACTAACGACAACAATGTGCACCACCGATGACGGGGATCAAAATTCCAAAACGGGATACGCTCTTGCTTCTTGCAGCTATTCGTGGGCTTATCGGAAATAAAATTACTCCGATCGGTACAATGAGAATGAGGTCATCTTTGATTCAGAGATGGATTCGCAATTTTGTAACAAGACTTGCACCAAAATACTGACCATCTCGGCCGTAGCATCGAGTTGCGGCAGCGCGAGCTCTTTTCAAGGAAACACTGGTCATCCTGACACTGTTTTTAAATATTTAACAAATAGGTAAATCCAATCAATCTGGCATCAGATAGAACCGCAGTTATTCACAAATAAAATACAACAACCAAAATGTAAAGGATGAATGCAGTTAACGTTAGACAAGAACCGGTACAACGGAACGTATTAAAAAAATGGAAGCGAATGAGAGATAGAAAAGGATCCATCAAGATTTTATATACAGGCCAAATAAATCATGATCAATTATGCGGCCGTCTACTGGTAGTGCGACCTGAATTCGCGCTTCCATTCTTTAGTGAGTAGTACATTGGAGATAGGCAATTCATTTCAGTCACTAAATGTTAACTCACTCCGACTCTGTACATATCGAAATCCACGGCTCATCAGTCTTATCTGCATCACCTGACAATCTAAACTGAAGGCATCTTTATTCTGGTCATTTATTTGTTCATGTGCTTGTTGGCCGAATGACATGATTTCCGAAGTGGATATACACTCCCTAATGACATGAATTACTAACAGACAAACTACTTTGTGTCGTGAACTAATTGTTTTATTAACGGTACATCTAATCAAAAATCAAAGAAAATATTGACGTATGTAATCAAATTGGCCCAAAATAACACTTCTACAAACGGAACTGATCACCAACTATTTTTTCTCAGGATCACAATGAATGCATTCGATCAGAGGTGGTCCACCTGGGGCAACTGGCTGTCATTTCGAAGATCCACCGGTTCTAACCCTACTTGTTCCAGCCGATTCGGGAGTAAAGACCAATGCCTAACTTATTAAGACGGCAAGTGGCTCTAGGCTACTAAGATTCGCGGTTGCTGGCCAGCTCAAATCCTACAGGCGCATTAGACCCTAGAGAGCGAGATATTTTTCTTCCATAATTCACATTCTTAAAGGATTTAATAAAAGACACTAAAAGAAATCGAGAAGCAAGTAGGTGCAAGCAAAAAAGACGTACCAAAAAATCGTCAGACGCAGTGCGTGACAGAGCTAAATATTCTACCGCACGTTGTTGAATTTCAATATCGGAGCTTCGAAGATTACTGTCGTTTTTGAGGACGTCTTGAACTTGGGGTTTGATTTCGGGGAACAGATTGATGAACTTCATATACGTGGACAGCATCAACTGCCGCGTGGTAGATGTGCACAAATGGAATTTGCTGTGTAAGAGATCGAATTGTACGGAGGGTCTGTCGGACGAAAAAGGAAAAGAAGTGCCACACAGTCAAGACTGAGCACTTTAATTCAAACAATACAGAACGTCTCTGGCCTAACTTGAATAAAATTTTTCCGGCAAACAGTAAAAACTCATGGAAGTAAATAAAACCTGTCCATATAGCCCACTGTTTGTCCGTAAACAGTTACTACTACCCGGAGCATATCTGCTCCCGACGGTTATCGGCTCCAGCTGTTGATCAACTTCAGAGGCCTGACCCGTTATTCTACCGATCGTGGCCGTCGATCTTACATGTTGGTTGTGCTACCAGCGTGTATTAAACCAGTTAGTCCTAGACCTGAATTCTGCATATAACTGCGGGACCAAAGACAAAAAATATGAGCAAGTATACCTCAAATGCCTACCATACTAACAGCTATTTATTCGGATGAAAAAAAGTTGGACAAAACGAAATAAATTACGAATGAAAAAGTCAGCTACTGAGCAGGATTGTTTAAACCACTAGTCGTAATGATTCATAAACAGCCAACTGAATCCAAAACTTTTCTAATCATTCTGTCTGAAAATTAACTCAATTCGATTTAATAATTGGTCTCAATTCAGATCCGATTTTCATCGGGCATTCAGAGTAAAACTGTATGCTATCTGCATTTCGGTGGTCAATTGTGAATGAGAGGGGTTCAGGTTCGTCGACTAATCTACTGCGGAAAAGGGGTGGTAGAGTCGACGGCATGGTATATTTTCACTTGGCAAACGTTCTCCCGCCAACTAAATGACACCACTGGTCTTCGCTGCATTCCATCGATCGAGAGGGGTTTATCAGAATGGGCGTATGAACCAGTCCACCGATTATCGGCTCATCTGGAACAACGATCCTACCCTGCATGTCAAAAATGGTTGCTCAAAGGCTAGAGATGCAATTTCGAATAAACAGACCGACTCTGTAGTTAGCGATCAAACAGTACAACAGCCCACAGAGGAATCCTGAACAAAGACGGACAGCCGATGATGTGAAGCGGTCTGGAAGAGTTTATATGGGTGGTAAATCCTGTACAAAGGCTTCTTTTTCTCTTCTCTCGCATCGGGTTCTTTTTTCGCTATGGTCTTGGTGATACAAGAACTGTACACAGACTAGTATACGCATGTTTAACTGATCGGCACAGCTAGCTTAAAGGATGGGCACACTGTCTGAGATGCTTTCACAAACAAATTCGGATACTCTCGTGCTCCACCGTCAGTTCACACGACCTGTCTCTTGACGATGGCAGCGAGAAAATGTTCCATCGCTCTGGAAGTATCACCTTATATCTCTTAGAATCTTTTGAATATATGGCATCAACGACTGTCCCTGTATTGAGTACATGTTCTAGGAATACTGCTTAGAAAATCCAACGAGACCTTAGAACTATAACTATGCATATTCCGGTCAAATCAACAAATCATTCCCAGTACGAGTATTCATAAGACTACGAATGCTTAGGTGAGAACAAGATCAACACTACCAGTATGATTTGAGGAAAGACGAGCAATGTTTACGATAAAATTTATTCGTGAACCGTGTTACTTGTTACAATATAGGATGATGGCTAAAACTACAGTACATTCATCGAAGAACTGGAATATTACCTCCATGAACTTCCTCGTTGTTCTTCTCATTGGCGGAGCATACCGCCAATTCGTAGAACATTTAGAGAATCGAATAGAATCAAACTGTTGATAAGCCGATTTCGTTGCTTTTCGCCGAATAAGAAACAAAAACCAGTATGGGACGAAACAAACTGTTCATTTGAGACAAGTAAACAAGATTACTTGGGTGTACCGGAAACTGCGTAAGGAAAAAAGTAACGTGGAAACAAACAACCGCAATAAAAGCGGCGAGCAATCTCCGTCAGTGTGAGTGAACTAAAATCGATTAGCGAACCGGAGATTTCCCTTCATCATGTTTCTGGAGCTCATCGTTAGTGTGGAATTTAATTAGGCAGATGGGTCAAAAAGGTGCACATATACCAAATACGGAATACGAAGAAGTGTGAGCAAAGAGGAAATAAAGTGGAAGCACAAACCAACAATCAATGGAAAAGAAAGACGCAAAAGTGCACTCACGCGGATCGGGGGTCGCCAGCGATTAGGTTTCCAAATTCTCCGAGGATATAAGCACCAACTTTGACCATGTTTTCATGACAAGCCGGAGCTTGGAGTGCCTGGAAATTCATGAGAAATAATGGGATCCATAAGGAGATTAAAAAATTCACCAAAAAGAACTTCGATGTCAAATTTGCTGGTAAACAGTAATTCATTTTCAATCGGCTCATTACGACATCTGATCTAATGAAACCCCGTATGGTTTTATGCCAATTCAGTCTGCAGGATCACGATTACCATTTCCACACCACCTCTCCCTCAGCCATGTAGTCAGTCACAGTTGATGAGAGATATACTCCTTCCACCATGCCCGTGTAACAACAATGGATTACCACTGCCCATGGGGACGCATTTGAAATCAAACCCTGACCCAACATGCCAAAACCGTGGGATTGTGAGTGGGGCAGAGTAATTCCGACAAAAAAATTTAAATTTTTCAGCTGCGTTGCACGTCCCATCACGAAATGATACAAGAAGTGGTTAAAGCACTGGATATCTGTACAATTTTCTACACAGCCAAAGTCATTGCACCTGGGGAAAAAAGTGACTACCTAGACTCTGACGTACGCTGGACCCCTGAAGAGGTTGGCAATGGACGCCAATCCGTTTTCGCTCGGCCCGTTATCATGCCCGACCACTTGGGAGTTTGTGGTTCTGTGCCATGACAAGTTTCGGCCGTTGATCCTTCACCTCCGTATGTGAGGAGACCTAACGGCCACAGGGAATACTTCTACCATTGCATCCATGCGTTAACGATTTAACTAAAAATAAATGAGGTCCGATCTGCAGCAATCTGCTGATCATGGGTCGCGTAAGTAACCCGCAAATGGAACCGCGTTTCAGAGTTCCGAAAGAGAAAGATGTATAGTGCTCGAAGGCGCTGACATCATGTTGAAAGATGCCGAATTATTCACCATCAATTTCATATGATCTCTCTACTATTATCTCTGGAGCTTGAACATGTTTTTCGCACGAGAGACCTTGTTTGTCATTCAGGTCTTACCTCGTTCTGCATTCAATCTCTCCATCTGTTAGCAAATCCGCTCAATGCGACAGCACATATTTGTAAGACAAATAGTAGAGGTTCGAGGTAACATTTCGCACCCCACCCCCCCCACCCCAACCCGAATGTAAACGCATTTTGCAGCGCACAGCACCAGAACGGTTATTGTCGAGTCCGTTACCAATACCCCTGGACGTCAATGATATCGGTTAGCTATTTATCACACAGTCCATTAGCATCTGATTGGATTTTGTGCCTCATGCAGTTTTCCTCCTGCAGTAGACACGAAAAAAACCTTTACATCGTGGGCTCAAGAAACCTGTCCACAGTTCATGGTAGCTGGCTCCCCTGTGCTGCAAAAAACGCACGTGAGGAATGTGTAACTTTGACGATGCTTACCCCAAACATGGAGGTGGCAAGTTCAAAGTTGCGAATTCGCAAACTTTCGTGGAGTCGTTTATCCATATTTGCTGAAAACGCTATACAATGTAACTGTTATTACGGAAAAACAAGATGATTACAACCAAAACAACATTTCGGGACTACAGTCCCACCAGTGAAAATAATAGCAACTGGGTGAAAAGTGGAGAAATGACCACAGACGATGGGCTATCGCCAATTCAGCTCTGGTTTCCAAGCTCTAAGCTCAATCTATGCATGTGTGCAGGCACGCACTAATTGGACAATCGAGTGCACCCAGTTAACGCGCACTCATTGCTGGACTAAGATGACAGACCTGCAATGTCGCACCGGTATCCCAAAAGCAGGGGAAGAAAAAGACAACGGTTTATCTAGCAATATGGTCCTGAAATCGAGTGCTCTCAAGAAAAATTCTCTCTTTCAGTGATATGTCGGTGGTCTACAGCTTGCAGCCAGCACAATGAAACACCCAGGTGTGCGATCGTGACGCGATGGTCGGAAAACTCGAGGTGCCTAACGTGCAGCATCAGTTCGTAAGCCAACGGCTATTGCTTACCAAGTAGAGATCTCAAATCCGTTTGAAAATTTCTCAAAAGCGGCGAAACACGCTGCAACACAGATGTCTGTGTGAACTATTGGAACGATGCGAATTGCAGTTATCCCGCGCGCTGTTATAAAAGTGGATGGATTAATAAACAGAGTACCATAAAAAGCGAAGGGGTAATAACATCGACTAGTTGGTGTCAGATCGGAGCCTACGGGTTTCGAAGTTGGAAAAACATGAACCGTGTCAACTACAACCACAAATACACTTGCCTCAAACACCGTTTTTGCCGCGTAGCCCTGAATATCCTCACGATTGACCACAATCTGGATGACACGATGCCACACTTCTTCGCTCACATAGTCACCGGCCACTCGGATTAAATTTAATATGGTGTCCACATACCACGAGTAATCGGTAGCATATTTCTCGGCTAGAATGGCAACCTTGAGAACCATCTCTTCGCGTATTGAATAGTCGGCAATTTCCAAATAGCTGAGCATTTCGCCAACAATAGCCTGGGCGTTTGTGCGATCACACATCGCGTACAACAGATTGACCGCACGTTGTCGGACGGACACATCGCGTTCACTCTGTATTAGGAGTAAAATCGATAGTCGAAAAAGACGAGTGAGTACTTGTAGCAGAAATTCAATTCCGTTATCTGTAACATCGGTTAATCCACACATAGACAAACACATACTGATGTGCTGAAATTCCGGCTGCTGTCTCGCATCAATGAAAAAGAGCAATTAGCAAACGACTACACGGTAATAAGCATTATTCGTGCAAACATTTCAAGTAGTCTCACACAACAGCGCACTAGTACCTTGCTTCGAACATTTGAAAAGTCTATGGCATACAAGATGAGATCTAATCCTCCGGGCTGGAAATACAGTTGAGACTTGGAAGAATTGAACATACAAAAGGAGACAAAAGTAAATATTCACGATTAAATACGACGGACAGAACTGTCAATTCAGTGTGGATCAAATTCGTGACGGAGAGCGTGATTTGACAACGCGAAGCATATACAGTGGAAAACCCTAACGACAGTCGTGCATCCATTTTCTCCCAAATATTTCCTTTTTTAATTATTTGTACAAAAATCCGAATAGTTTTCGGGATAAAGAACCGCAGTCAATGACAAGTTGCCGGGATAGAAGAAGCAGTACTGTAAGTTTGCGAAATTTTTGGTTGAATAAAATCTACTTAGAACAGGCCTACAACAAGAACAGCGACCGGTAAGTTAGACTTCCAGAATGTCACTTGCCCAGAAAGTGGAATGAAACGACCGTCAGTGCGATAGTTTAGGGGAAACAGGAGCAGACCGTGGCGAAAATGCGCCAGCGTGGGAAGTACCCACTAGGCGTTACTCTACTCTGTAGCACTAAACTTAGAGACGAAATTGAAAGGCTTTGAAACTAGATCACACTAGAGGTCGAAGCCCTGGGAATAGCCATTTAGAGCCACCTCGAACAACTCGCATTACACATTTGCGACAATTTCTGGAAACTACGCTCGGGAACACCTGGAGCATTACAATAATCATTGATCGAACGTCATTATTCGTTCACCGGTAAGACATCGATCTGCAAATCCTTGACAGTTTCATTATCGACAGGTGCTGACTAAAATTAGCCAATTATCCAAAGCTTCGAACTGAATTTGCTTTTCCTTTCCGATGACGAGAAAGGAACTTGTTTTGTGTACTGTTCTAACGTCAAGTTGCGTCCCACAGGAGTGCTAATCCCCACGATCAAAACTTCTCATTAAGGGCGAGGTAGCTATAACCCATTATGAAGAATAAAGGACACCTGAGGTCAGGTGGCTTCCCGCCTTGGAGTGGGCGAAGACTGAGGATTACATAGCCAAGTCCGTCGAACGGGGACTAATCTGTTTGGTCTGATTCGGATTCCTTGTGTATGGAAATAAAAGAGACCTAGATGAGTCTGCTCTGATAAGATTAGCTGGGTAAATAATGCGATGGGTCTCCACGATCAATAATTTTTGTTACCCGAAATCATTTAATTAGCATAATTCAATACTGACTGACTAAACTGAAGACGGCCTTTATGCCTTTTAGATGGTTCACTGGGTTAGCTCGTTTTTCGACCGAGGGCGTATGGCCAATACGCTATATACAGCTTTACCTCAAGTCTAATCATTTAATGATAGGAACAGTAACCAACAGGCAACGTAGGATTGCCCTGTGATATAGATCATCTTCCAACTGCGGCGAGGGTACGAAATTCAAACGGCACAAACTGCAATGGGCTCGTCGCGGGTATATTCACGACTGTGTAAAATCGGAGCCACGTTACACCAATGTTCGCATTTTTCGTCCAAAAGTCCCACACACTTCCACTCTCGTGCGAAACAACTTAGAAATCGTGCACTAGGTGACAAAAGACAGACAGGTTGTTATGCTGCAAAGTCGCCTTCACACTTTTGCTCGACACGGGTAAGATGTATCGTATTAAAATTCTAGATACATCTGAACTCTAATGATTCCGTTCAGAAAAGGCGACTAGTACCAAATGGCTCCTCACGTGCACTAAACCTTCATAAGGCTGCATTACCTTCCGATCTCGGGCCCATTTAGGTATGTCGATAATCTCCTGCGCCTTCAAATCGATAGTCTGTCATAAATGATCGATATACTTCGTAATTTGGTGAAGTAACACATACATAATGCTCCTCGCAATTCAATGAAAATCCACAGGATCTGTAACTTCGTCAACTTAGGATAATGCATAAGTTTTTGACTGATTTTCGTAAAGAATTCGATGATCACCAATGATGAAATCGCAGACTGGTCCACATATATATTTGGGTTTGGCTGGAGGGCAGAACACGGAATTGACGATCTGCTGGCTCAGGTTTTTTGGCCAACAATGTACACTACACAGATCAAATTGCGCACACCGTGGAATCCAATGCATTCAGGAGACCGGAGTCAAACTAGATCAGCAGCTAGAGGAAACTGTTGAATCGTAGTACCATGAATCAGTTAAGGTCTCCTTGATTACACGCTCGAGCCGCATAGCCAGCTCGCAATCGTGAATGAACCATAGATCGAGGGAAAAATGCGGACAGGCTGATGAGTAAATTCTGAAGGATAGACTGATCGTCGAGAAACGCACCTCCAAAATGAACAGTGCTTCGGTCACTCTATAATGTCATTCCAGGATATTTCAATCTTGATCCGTAAACCTATTGCGAGCATTGTACTCGCATACCTATGGTCGCATGAAGGTATACGGCAAACTACCAAGTTTATTCGAAACAACTAGTGGCGTTCGACAAGGGTGTCCCATCTCTCCATTCCTGTTCAACTTCGTCATGAACGAGATAATGGAACATGCTTTAGGAGGTCTCCGGGATGTAGGAGTCGAACTGGGAAATGGAGAGAAGCTGTGACCTAGATTACGTTATTGACGTTGTGTGCCTTTTCGAGTCTGCGGAACATGTACAACACGAATTAGAGAGGCTCTCGAGATCGGTTGCTCGGTTCGGCATGTGCTTTGCACCTTCAAAGTGCAAAGTGCTATTGGAGGAGTGCACGACCGCAGTGCCGAACTTGGTGCTGAGCGGAGAGGAACTAATGATTGTAGACCGTTTCACCTACCTTGGTAGCTGCGTGCCGAACGATGGAGGTAAATACGCGTATTCCGAAGGCTCGGGCAGCTTGCGCTGGATTGAAGCACTTGTAGTGTCAGCCCGATATTTTACTGAAGTTGAAAGGCCGTGTGTACTGTGCCACAGTGTGTTCAGTTCTGTTGCACGATTGCGAGACATGGAGTATTCGTGTGCAAGATGTTCGTCGCTTGGAGGTTTTCGACCACTTAGTATGGCTATGATTGAATGGAGTGACCGAGTGAGCAATGTGGGGGTCAGGAATCTAGTAATGGGAACCAATTCTGAGAATACTTTGTTTCAGGGTATGAAACTTAGTAGACTACGCTGGTTGGGTCACGTGTTGCGAAGGTCGAACACTCGTCTACCATATCGTGCCCTATTTTATGCTCCTCCCAGGGAATGGAAGAAGCCATCTGGAGGTCAACAGATGACGTGGCAACGTAGGATGAGAAAATGTACAGCGAACTTAGGTAAAGTAGGTGTCTCACGTCTTCGTGGTTGAGGTCCGAAAACCCGTGAACTAGTTGGCTGGAGATACTAAAGAATATGACAGTGAATCGTGATCAGTGGCGATCGTGTTGCCATTTTCAATCGAACGAAAGTGATTGAGTACACGTGCGTTTGTACAGTTAGATTGTGTTCCATGTGTTGACTGCGGAAGCATCCCTAACTCTTCCCACCTATGTAGCGCCCCTCCCTGTTCCCCTTGGTTATTCACTCTTTTTATAGACATATGTAACCCTGGGGGGAAAGGCAGTGGTTAGTGGGGGCCCGCCCTGCTATTTACCGCCGAACGACGAAGATGATGACGATGAATCTTGATCAAACTTAGAGGTACTTCTTTGCGTGTGACAGAATGACAGATACGGTAATATGGCGCGAAAAGCGCAAGATTTGTTGGTTGATCTAACGGTATGGATGACCATAAACAAAATCCGCATAGTAAAAGACAAGGTAGAGATCACATCTGGGATCTCAGACGCGTAATAGAGCCCTTAAAGTAGAATCGAGCCTCTTCAGCAGATGCAGTTACTCATCGATCAGGGCTATACAAACGTCACCAACAATTGTTCCTCGATTAAATGAAAATGCATTGATTTGTGATGGTAATAAAATAGGTTACCATGTGAAGCAACAATGAATCTCATCCAATGAGTGGCTGACTGCCTAGATTACACGAAACATCGTGTAAAACTTAAATGAACATAATCACCAAAAACGCGCCCACCGAGAGAAATATCCTGATAGTGATACTCATCACTGCACACTTATTTTCCGCTGCAAGAAAGTATTGTGAACGAAAACCACACAAACAAGCAGGAATGCGGTCGCAGTGGACAACGTGTAACCTCAATTTTATGCGATGGATCGATCGCGAGAGAGGAAAGAAAATGAAACATTTTTCTAAAACGACACAGTGGAGTACCTTAAACAACAAGGATAGTGGAAATCCAAATTTACGCACACACGCATGCACACGCACGCACGCACACACACACACACACACTTACTTTCAGAGCATTCACAATTGTCTCTTGGTGTTTTTTCACTGCTTCATGACTGAACTCGCTCGTGGCGAGGAGACACAAGGATTCCAGAGCCAAATAGCGCAGATTGGTTTCCTTGTGTTGTAAAAATTGGCCCAACTGGTTGCATGCACGGACCAAAAGTTTTGAGTCACAATCCATGTGAATGATCAAATTGATTGCTTCAAACAAGACTGCATTCTTTGCATTCGAATGCTGAACCTTTTTCGATTTGGGTGGTTCTTGAACTTTTTTCAAAATAGTGTCCAGGCATTCGGTCAGTCGAGCACGAACGGTCGAATCCTCTGGGATCAGAACAGAACGTCGAAAACATGAGTCGAACAGTTTTTGAAAACATTTGGCTCACAAAATAGGCGAATAGTCAGGCACTTCCGGCAGTCGACAACTAGACAACCGCAGTCTTGCTACGACATTATTCGCTAAATTATCTGACATCCTCAATATCATCATTCAGCGTTAAACAGCAAGGCAAGCCTCACTGACCGCCGCCTTTTTCCCAGAGTTACACGTTTCTATAAAAAGAGTGAATATCCAAGGAGAACAAGGAGTGGACCTTCAAATGTGGAAAAAGATAAGATGCTACTGCAGCCAACGCACGAAGCACAAAATAATGCGAATACTAAAACGATAAACTGGTCGCTTTTAGAAAGTTACACATGATCGATGATGAAACGAGCAAAACCCGATAAACTCCGGAGTAAATTAGTAGTGGGAGATTGTTTTCATAAAATGATCCACCGCGTGATATCAACCCTCAACTTGCTATCAAGAAACCACGGCGAAAAACGGTAGCGAGAAAGAAAAATACTCACACAGGAAGGAACCGCGCGTCCACTGGTGACAAGCCAACTGGGTTAAGAAAACTACCGATTAACATAATAGATTTTCCAACACGGCCTTCTGGAACTACCAGATAAACCAAACAGAATACAGAGAAACACAAAAAGTCATAATTGTGGGAAAAATCGACTCGAAAGCGAGTGACCGAGAATTCAATAAAAAAATCAAAATATGGGAAAAGTAAGTCATCCCGCTTAAAGAGATGCTGAGATTTGTGGAATTTCTGGTCCTGGACTGGGGAGAAAGCCGAGTTTTTCACAGCACTTATTTGCCAATAAATCTGCACCAAATATTGCCAGATGACCGCGAATATACGAAACTTTCACGCAGAAACTGAAAGAAATCAGGAAATCTGAGAGTACAAAATTCTGGAACGACCCTAGTCAATTAATTATAGTTTATATAAATAAAATTAGGCAAGAAACTTAACAATAAATGACGTAGCGAATTAGGTTTGAAAGTGGCCACGCTGTATCTAACTAGACACCGTGCATACAATGAGGGGTTGTTGGGGAGATTTCCTCCTCCAACAAGTGCTGAGAAACTCCGTTTTCATCAAGTATTTTTTCATACAACTCCTTGTGAAGAAATCCAAATGTTGGCCGAAATTTGACTTACGGTCTATCGGAATTTCGGTTTCGTTGCCAGCCTATAGGTTTTCTACTCAGTTTCAATTTTTATAACTAGGACATTGCAATGATATATCCTAGTTTCGGTTGCCACCTTGGAGCACGGTCAACTCAGAGGAGAAAAAACAACGGAAAACAAAGATCAACAGCGACGCAGTAAGTTGGAGAACCATAGGGAAGAGGAAAGATTTTCGAATGCAACAAGAACGCCACTGATTGCAGCGTTCAGCTATATCACCCATTGAATCTAACCATCGCTTAGCGGGATCTCGTGCACTTCAATTTGATGACTTTTTCTATCCATTTTTCACCAACTCCCTAGCTCGGAGAAGACCGCAACAACGGAGCAGACGTTCTGTGCGCATGCGCAACACATGGCGCACTCACTTTAACCTACCCAGATTCAGTGTCTCTTGTGAAGACTGAATCCTAGGGTTCAATACCTTACAAATAACCTCTGAGTGGCCCAGAAAATTCTCTTATCCAGTACTACGCAGACATCGGTGTTTAGACATGGAAATTATTACCCCATTTTCAGTTCTCAACAGCCATATTTCTGAGCCGCATGGTAGACTCGACCTTACAGCTACTGTGTAAAATCGACCAGATGTCACTCCGATGCCCCAGATACCTCAACTTAGTAAACGACAATCCAACCTTCGGCGCAGGCATGCCCAGAAAGCTCTCATTTACTCCATTCTCTTCTTGTTGAGGTCTAATTTAGTTGAGACTCTCCTGCTACCAATGACAACGCCAACGTGAAAACCTTGGACTTCAATGCACAGAATTCCGGTATTCACATGTAATTCACTTTGCCCCACGCCAAGAAGGTTCCCCGTGGTTTCGTCGCGTCCAAAGTTTACGCACCTAACGCCCTGATTCGGTAATGATTGACGATTTTGGGGGTCAGCTTATGAAATACGCAGATGCTGTCTAATCGAACGCGGACTATTCATATGTGTTGCATTCATCAGGACTAAGAAATGCGAACTGCTGTTATCGACATAGGAAACCGGCAGAACAGAAGCTCAAGCATCAGACTCGGTGACAGCACAGTTAACGAACAAGCTGGTTTTCAATGATTCGGAATCATTACATTACATTACAATGTATCACACAAAGCTTTGAATCTTGTTTGCGCCACGGCTAGTGGCGTCAGTAAAGCTAAGAAGTAAATACACTAATTTTGGATCCTCGTTCTATGCGCATTCATTCACGTGTTACTGTGGTGAAAAGTATGTCGGCCGCATGACGGGGAGCCTGACTAAACATGCCTGTGAACCCCGTTCCACAGTAGTTTCAAATACGTTCAACTCATCTTAACTTGCCTATTTGCACTCGATTTTTTCCTAAAACCTATACTTATGACCCCATGCATGATCGTGACGAGCACAGCTCAGCTAGATCATTTGACTAGCCAGGTGAAAACTGGAGTCCTCGAGTTTCAGTCCCAACCGAATCTCAAATCAGTGAAGTTTTTCAGCTCCAACTGAGTCTCCTTGGGTTTGCGTGATTAGGCCATAGATTTAATTTACGACATAGTTGGCTGCAAGCAAGCGAGGTCAGTGTCGATATATGTTTACGCTGAACCGAGAGATTGAGAATTAATCGTTTTGCTTCAGTTTCACTATTTTTCTATTTTGGCGCATCCTCTAGAGCGTACTAACCATATTGCCAACGTGACGTGTATAAGGTTCGTGGTTAGCAGTCTAAAATACGAAAGTCTTTGCGATTCTCCATCTTCTGTGTTCAACATCAATTTGTCCTTGCTTTACGGGTTCGTTGTCCCACTCTTCGGGCCAAACGAGACATGAGAACGACTAACAATCACCATAAGCACGTTCATCCGGTTTCTAGTCACTTATAGACTATGTGTCATCCTTTTCTCACTCTCCCCTCATGTGACTGATCTCATATCTCAAAATTAGCGTCATATATTGTGATGCCACGGGAAAATTAAGTATCATAGGAAGCTAGCTTGCCTGCCAAGTTGCGTTCTATCAAAGTGTGTTTAACGGGCATTTGCCGATAATCTCATCTAGCCTTCGTGAACGAGAAAAAAACTAAAAAGGAGATGACGTCAGGCATCTGTTCTCGTGAGATGAGTAATATTTTTAAACTAAACTGATGCACGTCAGCCTATGTCTACGGTAGCCAAGGCTGACTTGCTGAAGAATTTATTACACAAATTGACTCACAGTGGAAGGGGTAAACACCAATTTTATTCTACGTAAAACCCTAAGGTTATTTTTTAAAAGTTACACAAGTATAATCTACAAGTCTGTATAACTGGAGCAATCGCACGAGAGAAAAACAGTACAGGAGAAGCACTATGTGGAGCGCTCCACATGTAACGGCTCTGACTCCTCCTTCGCGACACTGATTGGTTCTATCCAAATCCGCGGCTCCCCTGCGGGTCTTGCATTATACTGCTGCTTCCGGGGGAAGCATCTGGAAACTTCGATAAACTCCGCAAGGTGGCACAGTGAAACAGATATTTGCAAGTCGTCAGGAGCTAGTTACCGATATTCCCGTTTACGTGCCTTTAGATCATTTCAGGCAAGAGCTTATCGCTTCCAAGAGTTCCAGCACGTCCAGAGACGGAAAAATTGCATCCGTATATCTCCACCCGTGTGCAATGTCTTGAGAGGAGACAAGGAACTATGGCCCTTTCAAATAACAGGCCAGACTTGCATGGTCATTAACGGAATCTTGTGGCATTTTACAGATAGAAAGTTTTCCAAGCGGAAACCAACACCGTCCTCGGTAGTGCCGATATTCGCAGCCACTCGTTCAGCGAACCTGGAGCTATCTTATTTGCGACTAACGGCCAATCTGTCGGCAACCTGAGTGTGTGACGAGTAGTGTACAGACATGGTCCTGACAACCATACACTCACGTGTTCTCAGGCATAAATCGTCGTTGTTATGCTTTTAACTTCCTATACTATGGATCAACTAATAACTGTTTGTGGCCATCCATAAGTAGTCGGCAGTTTTTAGTATTTCGCACAACCGATCATGCGTCCGAACTCCGTTTAGTTCAGTTCACGTAGCCATTACCCTCGCATCAACGTGCTCTGACTGTAGTTGCTATCTCACACCACCACCTGCTCAAACAGGAAAAAAGAGGAAAAATGAAAGATCGATAGACAACTATTAAGTTGAAGAAATATGCAGAAGAAAGGTTTTAAAGGTGAGAACGCCACTGACTGCGACACTGAACCATACAGCCTCTTGTCTCTAACCAATGCTTCAGGGGATCTCGGAGACCCTAACACCGTAGTCTAACTGCCCCTGCACGAGCCAATCCACTGGTAAAAGTTCGGCAACATCTTTCCCTTGTCACTGACTGGCCATCTCGAACTATATTCCAACCGCTACTCGCCTCTAAGAACAACGTACAACGAGACAGTCGCCCTGTGGGCAAGAGCAAAACATGTTCCAACTAAATCAATCTACTCTGATTCAATGCCTGTTCTAAAGGCTTAACTCTAGGACTCAAGACCTTACGCCTGACTTATGAATTATCCACAAAATAACCCCGCCATATTCCAACAATAGTACCAAGAAAATGTTTTCAAACGCCAAAAGTCCTTGAGCATCTGCTTTCAATGGCCATGCTTCGAAACCCTAGGGTAATACCGACCTCATTGATGCCATGTATACTCGATATTTAACCGACAGCCGGATGTCACTAGCCAGTATAATATCTAATTTCGCTTGGCTGACGATTTCGCCCATTTGTTGTAAGCCGTTCACTGTCCCTGTCGAATGAACTGTGATGAATTCCTGTGTGATAACCGCCCCCCCTTATTTTATGCTGTTTTGTTTAGAATCGTCGCCTGTTCATTAGTCCCTTCGATGTTTCCTCTGCTGTACAATTTTAGAATCAGTTTAGGCGATTTGATTTCGTTTTCCTTTTGCATGATAAACATTCCTGTCCGCAGCTGTTGTGCTGTGACGGTCGATCCGCAAATACATACAGTCCGCGGAACGCGTGTTACGTACAATCCTGCGGTTCATAAGAGATCTTACAAAATGGAACGTCAACTATCGCCTTAAGTCTCAAAATCACGATAGCTAGTTACACGGAACAAACCAGCAGGCTACTAAGGCACGAGCATTTCATTATCATTATTACCACCTTGCGCAAGTCCGAATATGGATCATATGCTATCGGAATCATGGTAAAGAATGAAAACGATAGGCGAGAAAGAGGACGCAAAAGAACCAATGTACGGAATTCATCACACACGCCAATTCTTCCGTTCTGCTCTCTACGTCATCCACGATGAATTGGAGCCCATGATTCCTCTGTAGCCTTGCTAACCAGGTTGAAGTACAGAGTGGACTTGAGAGACCCCACTCCGAAAATTTGATCAAATGGTCAAATTCGCAAGATAGTAGGACGACCCGAGGGTCACGTAACCCACCAGGGACTGAGGTTCATACGCCCTTCAGATGAAGCTATACATCCTGGGTGACCAGTACACCCCTTCGACAGAAATACCGGTGACCATACAGCCGTATGCTTCGTACGAACCCCATGGCTGGTTTGGAATGAGGGTCTAACCATCTCCCCTAGGATGACTGCCAAGGACCAGTCAAACCCATGGAAGACCCCGGGTATTCGCCTTCGTCCTCATGCTTTTGTAGAAACACGTCCGCCACGAAGGGCAATGCGTAGCACATTCTTAGCTGAGGCATTTGTGCTAGAGAACAAACACTTTCGAAGTGAGTCGCTATTCTTTCATAAAGACATACCCAGCTAAGTTGGTTGGTTTAGGTTTTCCATTTTATTTTACACTTCAGAAAACTGAAAAACAATACTGTCCGAACAAAAGTCCTACACCTCCGTGGACAGTTCCCATGCACGGGGCAGGCACATCAGCATAATTATTAGTGTGTGAAATATGCGAGTTCGGCAACCACAGTTCTATGTGTGATAATCAGTCAGCGATTTGGAAGGTTGGCCGTGTTAGAATTGGTGTTTCCATTGCCTCGCTGGAATATTAGCACTGTTCCCTTAGTAATGTAAACAACTGTAAACAAACTAGGCAGATATCTGTTTGCGGAACATACAACAAAGCAGTCTGTGGTCATCATCCCTTAGGGTTGGGTTGCCTTTAGCGGCCACATCTGGGTTGGAGCGTACACAAGTATTTACTGGACATAATCGCTGACGGAAATCCTGTAAGGTAACCAAGAGACGTGATCGAACGACACAATTCCCATTTGATGTGCTCGTTTGCAGTATAGTATTAACTTCTTTTACATTTTTAGCAGTTGCATTCAGCTATATAATTTGCTTCACTCTTACTGAAATCACCTCTTTCTGTGTAGACTGGCAAACCTGCATGACTCCTCATGAATCCTTGCCGACCGTGTGTGCACTTTCGCTCCCTGTTTTGCACGTTCTCCCAATAGAGTCGCTGGTGGTGGCTCGGGTCGTCTTGCTTACCTCAAGCCAGTTCGTGGCTTACATCGAACATATCAGACTTAGAGTGACAAAGAATGCGTCGTCAAAAAACGTATTTATTCGCCTCTAACCCGGGGCTTTTAAACTGCAGCATAACGTTATCAAACGACAAGAGGATATTAGAAGAAAAACTTGCATCTGTGCCAATCCGTGTTTCGGCGTCATGACTGCCGGCATCAGTCCCCGAGCGCAGTGGATTGTAGAAGCTATTTTTATTGCATGCTCTATGCATGAGTACAGTAGGAGAATAATACCTTGCTAGGGGCAACTAAACGCGAAGGGACTGGCAACTGTCACTTTGGAACTCGGAGGGCCACAGAAACATAAAAAGTCCCAGTAGATCGGACGAGGTGACGAGTCAGGTCTGTCTACTGCACTGATGAGTGAATTAAGTGATAGTAACAAGTAGAATCCAAACGAGCTCGAATTTACGGCAGAATGATAAGCGGTCGGAAAATCAGATCAGGAAATATAGCCAAATGCAAAAATCTATCTGTTCTTATCAATCAAAATGAAGTTCTTTTAAAAATTTGTTGCGACATTGAAACCCTAGGCTTGTCGGACAGCATTTTAGCCGGTGATGAAAATATTCATAATTCCACCTACGAGTTTGTTCGCTGAATAAATCAACCTGGAAACCAGTTAGTTCTGGATATAATTCCCTAACCTTATTACAATTGTACGTCCCCGAAGACGAGGAACGAAATTTTCACCACTCTTGAGAATCACACAATTCTGTGTTACATCGAAAACGTGGTTCGAGTCGTTGGGGAAAAATAAATTCAAAATGGAAATGAAACAAACATTTTACCCCAGTTGCGCAGTCCGTTTTATCAGAGTAAAGTCCCTTGAAAAGATCAAAACAATACGCGTCCACTGATTAGCATACCTGTTGAGTCAGATGTGCACACAACCCCGGACGTGTGTTTGTCAAGGTGCACATGAAATACCAGCTCCTAGCTGGTCGGCGTAGAACGGGGAATTGTTTATGCTAATAACTCAAACAAACACTGCTGGACTGTAGTAGAAGGGCGTACTGTTACCCTTTTCCATATCATTAGAAGGGCCGACGTGCGATTTAGTTCGCTTTGCAGGCGGTTGTGAATACATCACTCGAAAAACACCGGATTGCAAGACCGACGGTAAAAGAGTAAAAACTCGCAAAATTCAGGATTTGACTTCCTCCGAGCAAGTCACTTGATGTTTGAACAACAGAATGCTAAATAAAACACTATTATTCACGTTGTATGGACCAGTTAGTCTATTGTTACAGGACAAGACTGACGAAGAAAATTACTGATTAGGAGATAATCTGCGATTGCGCCACGAACACGAACTGACCTAAGAAGAATAATTTGGATTAACCTCTTTGACAGTTGATTTTCTTCTAAAAACAAAACCTATCGACCCAGAGAAACACTCTGATGGCATCGGTTTCAGCCATGCATAACTCGCACAGCAACAGTCCCATTCGAAAACAAGTCGCATTTTCTTCCCATCGATTTTATAGTTGCGCACCAACCAACAGGATCAACATAGGATTATATATTTAATCATTTGCGCTGATCCCGCATAAACAGTGCGCCTTCACAGCCGCTAGAGTCGAATACACGGGTAGGGGGAATCGGCGACCATGACATCAAAACTCTGAAAGGCATGAAACCACATAAGATCTAAATAGATCAGGTATGATAACCAGTTTGAAGTACCCTACCTGTTTCTCATGAGGTAGTGTGCAATTTGGTTTCGGAATGTTTATCTCCAGACTAACACCCTCAGGTTTACTTATGATCCGGTCCAGAGATGAGAACAGCTTTGCGAGATTCTCTCTCAGCATGGCAGTCATCAATAAGTTTCGATACCCGAAACCCAAAAATTGTGGCCTAGTTGTATTCCTCGAAAAATTTCCAGTTTCATGCATTATTCAGCCCATGGCGCAGCTGAATGGAAATAATAAAAGAGAACGCCTTGATAAAAGCCGGAGTCGAGTAGAAACTATGTAGATCCTTCGGCGTAAGCGTTAACGCGCACGTGTTGACGAGGCGTACGATCCCGGGGCTTGAGATCAAATTCATATACCTCTATTTCACCGTGACTTCAAGTACGTGGATTAAATGGGGGTGAGTGAGGAGCTGACTGTAGTTTCCGATCCACTTTTGAAGCCCTGTTCGCATTCCGACAAGAGGTGGTCACTATTTTCGCGCAGAATGGGAACGATGAGTTGCATCTCTGAATGTTAGCGTATTACTTCGAAAAGCTTCGCAAAATCTCCAAAATCGGTTACGATTTCCATGCGATCGGCAACTTCATACCAATATCGTTTTCGGTTGCTCCTTGCTGAATGGGTGGCGTCGCAGTGAAGGTTGTGATAATCGAGCGAGTTGTGGAGTTTAGGGTCCCTAGACTCTGCGTGGAGGTTGAAGTCTCAGTGGAGAACCAATCATTGTTATGTTATTTGGTTTTATGTAGATGATCAGGGAAGGAGCTGAAAATGAATATTTTAATCCCATTCATTATCTATACTATCAACGTCATTAATCTGCGCTCATCTAAACGTAACTGTGCCAGACAGGACTTGAACGCTGCAATGATTCGTAGGCATGGAAACGTCGACTTTGGACTACGGACGAGATTTCTCTCGTGCTGAAAAGCAAAGCTTAAAGCGAGCGCATACCAGTGTGGGCTGTGCCGTTAGCATTTTCCGCGGTACATCCGACAATTCTCGAGGATGGAAATGCAACGGATGGAGAGGGTAATTGAAATCGCGGTTCGAAGAAGCAACAACAACTATGATAGAAGCTTCCCTAACAGACAACGACCACGTTACCAACACAAAAACGCAGCGTGGCCAGAACTCGGTTAAAAAGCACGAATCCCCCACCCAAGAGCCACAGTTCAAGTCGTCACTCAGGTCAGTCGGATAAACAGGGCAGAGGAAGGCCCAAAAGCAAGTGTTCATCACACGGCCAAATCGGACTGGGAGCGCTCAGCTAACCAAAACATGGATCCTGCGTGACAATGGTTCAGAAAACAGGAATATATACGGTCGAGTAAGGTCTGGGGAAGGTTACTTGTTCTGCTGTGCAAAAAACGTGTGCACCACTCGCCTGATTTCTTGCTACACTGCGACGCCCAGCGATTACGCACTAAGACATGGTTGAGGTGATGGGCTATTCTGTCGTCGTAAAAGCACCACGTCAACAGGTGTCTTTTTGGTGCTAGAGGCTAGCTAGCATTGGTAACTAGAAGGAACCTGCGCTCGGGGATTCGACTGACTAAGTTCTGAACTTCGTCCTAGAATGCATACTTTTAGGTTGACTCAGCACGCAAAGTTGGGGCGCAGATTGCAGTGGCAGCCGTCTTGAACGGAGTGCTCCTGAACTACGTCATGGCGATTAGTGACAAAACGGATGCCCGGGAGATCAAAGCCATATGGGGTCGACTGTTCATTGCGGGTGCGGCACCACAAAGCCGGAAATATCTACTGATTTATTATAATAAATCCATCGGGATGTTTGTTTGAGGGACTTTGACGCGGCCACTGCGGAAGTTCGGTAATCGCACTTCGAACAGACGAGCGCCGGCTATTCTGAAGTTGCAGAATAAGTGCACGGTGATGCATAGGCTGTCTGCATTCAAGGGAGCTCTCAACTTCAAACATCACAAATGGACTCGTGATAATGAATTCAGATTCAGATTCCCAGTTCGTGTTTGGGTCACCCGGCCACTGGTGAGGGGAGTGGAGCCGCTGCCTAAAGAGGACGCCGTAACATGGAGAGGAAATTCATGAAGAAACTCAGAATTGTTTGCGAAATGACAACCCAACGTCATCCCACTTTTGGTAGAAATTGCGCTCGTGTGTAACCAAGTGCTAATTTCTGGGCAACAGGAAGTTGGTAGGCTGGAAGCCGATGGCCAATCAGGCGTTTTTTGGATGTTAATCTACCAGAATGAGACCTAATACATCCGAGATTATCCTGATGCACAGTTGCCCTTGATTCTCTAGGAGCTCATTCGCCATTCGATAGGGCTGACAGCAACCCAGGAGTCCATCCAACCCTACAATCTCTCGAATTCCCTTGGTAGTTGTTGGATCAAATACATCCCCTACGCCAATTCAATGTCATCTGTCTTCGCTTGTTGAACACCATCTCTTCTGAGTTCTTAAGCTTTGATTACCCTGAGTCTGGTTTGGCCTGCCTGTCAAACAAATAGCTGGGATTTGACCGCTGATGTATGATTCACCTTCACTAAGTCATGGGTGAAAGTTCGGTGTCTGGCGGAAGGTGCCCCGGAGGGTACGACGGTTCACCAGCTCTGAATTGGTACCCCATAAATGCTATACAAATGCTCTATTTCATTCCCCTTTACTTTAAATTGTCTTTCTTCCTCAACAAAGAGTAAGCCCAAGGAAAACGACCACTGTCTAGCAATCGACTAATCAAAATTCAGGAAAATACCCCGTAAACTGACGGTACCCATATGGTGCTCCACTAGGACGATTTCCGCTGATCGATTCACTTCCGGATCACACTGGAATTGAAAATTGAACACAACTGAACGCATAAGCAAACAATCGATGACATAAACAACCATCAATAAACTCCGTGAACTTACCAGGAGGTGGGTAATTTTGTAACAATCGCAGCAGTTTAACCGAAAGCCATGGAGCAGTGACAAAGTAGTACGTGTAATCTTGCAAGTCTGTGTACGATGACGTTATTAACTGAGTGGAAGACAAAGCCGAGGAGAAAAATGGGTGAATAGTTTTGGCAATGTTCACACCAAACTGTGATGCAGAAGGCAATGTAGTCGATGTATTTTGGTCGGTCACCGATGTGAATGTGTGAATTCCAAGGCATAAATTCAATATGTTCGCATCCACAAATAATCACATGCTTGACTAGAGGTGACGGATGATACGACTATGGGAAGAGGAAATAATCACAAAAATATCTAGTTAACAGCTCTCAGTGAGGATTCAATTTAGTCCAATATAATTCAACTTTTACAGCTAGAAATGGTGCACATAAATATGTTGCTTTGTTAGCCGCTATCGCATAACACCGTCCGCATAAGGAAGAATCAAAAAAGAGAACAGTGGGGACAAGGAGAACGTATGAAGGTAGTTCATTGCAATTTCGTCCACCTTCATTTTGCACTAATTTGTTCTGGTATAAGTTCCTACCACACAACACGGTTTACTCAACAAAGAAGTGAACAAAGAATGATAAGAGAACAATCCAAAAGTAATAAATAACAACAGCCATTATAGGAGAGGAATGATCATGAATGCAAAGATATCGTTGCCTCCAACCAACTCCAATCCGGACTTCTGGGATAGTCCTCGGGCTAAGGTTGTCACATCTTTTCGTCATATCATGGACCGATCATTTTGACCCATTCTTCAATTAATACCTCCTTCATGGAAGAGCACAAAGCGACGCAGGCTACGTTTATCGACAAGTGTATCCAGACTTCGTCCAAGTTACCAAAAAAATTAGAGATCGGCAAATGCTACCCATACACAAACAGAGCAGCTGTTATCTTAAGCACAGAACACGATTGTCGATAAAGGGATATACACTGTCGCCACAAAGGTCCGTTGTATTATTGCGGATAACTAGCAACAACGACTTCGAAACTTTCAATGATATGGAGCCACATCAGTCAGAAGCCGCCAGGGGATATCAGATGTCTGTGTATCAGCAAAGTGAACATAGATGTTGGGATTTTAACTGCTAATCTTCAAGGAAGAAACCATCCAATTCAGCTGACCATGACCAGTCTAACAAGCTGTAAATACCAATATCTCCCTAGCGATTCCAAAAATGGTCCAGTTAGATTCCTCAGCTATGGATCAATAAGTCACGAATTTACACTCCTTTTGCATCTCCACCTCGGCTGTTTAATAAGACACCACGTCAAGATGAAAACGCGATGGATAGAATTCTGGCATATAATTCATATTAAGAACGGAATTTCCGATCGCATACCATTCACATTTAAAACTGAACTGATAAAGAATGAATTATTAGTTCCGCTCATTTTAGTTCTCGGAAACACTAACCTCGCATGTGTTAATTGGTTTCACTTTTGGTCGTCTAGAAGGCAGCAAATAGAATAAACAGCGGATAAACAGACAAAATGAAAGAAGAAATCAGATACAAGTGGAAAGGCGTTCGGTTGCAGGCACGACGTTAATGTCGACGACCCTTAACTTTAATCGGGTTTTAGTTATCGTTTCAACGGTAAGATCTGACGCTGATATGAAAGGAAGCTGAATCTTCAAATTGAGTGCAAGCATTTTGCACTGTGGTAAAAGAAACAATTCGAGCGAAGTCGATGTCAATTGTTCAAAACGCAAACTCAAGACGTTGCACAGGCTGATAAAAAGATCGAGTTAGCTCACTTACCCTACTCAGGCGGGAAACGGCCAACGAGACACATCCCTTATGCTCCTCGGGATTTCTTTTGACCAGTGCATCAATCAGACTGACAGCTGAAGTAACCACACCCTGAAGCATTCCAAAACAGAAAAGTACAGCTGATTAGAACAAAACAAACGCCGAGTGAATGACGAACGAGAAAAAATCATATCTTGGAAGAGAAAATGTGGTCAGGTAGAGAGCTGTACTAAATATTTCTACTTATGAGCGAAGGCAGCCTAGGTGAGGTGTGAACTTAAGACCAAAATGGAATGAAGACAGAAGTGCCACTGTGGCTGGCCCGCGGAAGGCGCTGCTTCTAAACATACACATACATGCAGCCATGGAATGAAACTCAGTGGAGAACAGAGACCAGATTATCACCATCCATGAGTTGTGTAGATGACCACGGACCCATCGAGCAAGACAACAGATGATCAAATCACCCAACCGCTTGATGTGTTTTTTATGGGTTTCATCCACATGACGCACCAATCACTACGCCACTTTTCGTTTCCGCTTACGGAGCCACGATCGAGATATGCCGCTACAGGTGCTGTGTAATTGCCTCGAACTGCACTCAAATAAATCCCATCCTCACTGATATTCCTTTTCACGCACATTTGAAGACCAACAGCTCTCTTATTATCAATTTCTCCTTCCGCCAAAGCTTCGATGAGATATTTCGGCGATTGCAACTAACACCAGTGTGATTTGTTCCGTTTAGGTCTTTCAAACTTTTCACTAGACCAAAACTTGATTCTATGTTCGCTAAGACCGTGGTTACAGCTTCGCGCAGTCTGACCACAATTTCGTTAAATGCGTTCGTTTCCCCTGGTGCAAAATCTCTATTCGACTGGGTCACATCAGTCTCCAATTCCATTGATGGTTGTTTGTTGATCTCGACTTACCAAAAGCTGTTGTACGTGTAGGAGGACGTACGAACTGTTTGTTGCGACGCGTTGTGATTTTCTGCTACTAAATATTATCTTGTGGTTGAATTCCATTGCAGATAAAGAGCTGGTTTCTATTCACTCACTATTTCAAATCTGTTCGCGGATAATCATACAAACATCAAGTGCCGATTCACAGCCTGTACGATATTTAGTATGAAAAAGTAAATGTTCATTGCAAACACATCTTTTCCTTTATTTCATATTAGTCAAAGGAATAATTCGGATAGTTTGTTGAGAATTCGCCAATGCATCGGTACCTTAAGATACCTTCAATGGAACATAAGGAGTTGGGTGATAGATAGAATGGAAAATCCACATACGTACTGCACACTTTAAAGGGCGTGTCATCAGCCGAAAAAACCATTCGCTTGCCGAATACATACTTCACTACTATCTATCGTGGACATGGTTTTCGAGCACAAATAACAAGTGAACAACCAAGCTAGAGGGGTCGACTTTTGGATAGGGTATGCGTAGGTGATTTTTCCATTGTTTTTCGAAGTGCCTTATTTATTTTGGAACGACAAAATCACTTTATTCCTTGATAAAATATAGAAAATCCATTATGGTTATAAAGCTCTTCGTTTGTTAACTAAACTATTTTCCGGACGCTATTTACCTTCGAACAGAGACTAATATCAATCCGCAGCTATTCTGTTTTAGGTACTGAAGAAAGCTGCACAACAGAAACGAACCAACTACACTCTTTTTTAAGGTGATCCATCAAATGTTCTAAGTGACGTTCCTAAGAGTGAACCAGGAAATATTCACATTATTTGATTGGTCAACCAAAACTTGGCCCCCGCGGTCGAGTATTTTCATCTACTCATCCGTAATTTTGGTAACTCCTGATTGCCATTACCTCAGCCTTCCCCAATTTGTTGTGTTTACCATCGTTTGTTGCTCGCAACCGTTTCCTAAACTCAGTCAGTTGGAGATTAATGAATTCGCGCGCATCACTGAATGTCTCATTCGGGGGGACAGATCTGCGAATAAATAGCGGTGAACAATGTGGGAAATCCGCAAAAAATACGACTTCTGTGTTAACTGAATTCACGTATGATGTTCTCTGGTTTGTTACTACAATTGACTAAGGGTCCAGAAATGTGCTTGTACTAACACCGTTCGCACTAACTGTCTATCTCCTTGATGCGTTTCATTTCCCGACATTTGCCTGATCTCAAGATCGAAAGTAACTTATTTTTATTACACTCATAAGTGTAGAGGCAGAAACATGTCCCATAGCCGCCAGGGAAAGAGGGGAAAGGCACCATGGTCCTCAAACTTAGATTGACATAGAACCACATAAAGTTCCACTAAGTATAAATGACGCATCCAGCAACTGTTCCGACAAACAAGCAACCTAATACCATGCACAGGACGACGGTGCTAGTAGCACCTAAGGAATCTGTTAGTTGAAAAAACTTGTCTTTCAGTTTGATGGCAAAAGCTGCATTATCATCTCACACACCAAAGTTCGCCTTATGTTGTTACATTCGGCCGTCTATTGTATGTGGAGCTTAAGGGCTTTCTGAGGTGACAGAGGGCTTGACTCTTTGGAGTATTTTTCAGATCCTCAGGTGATGGAGGCATAATTTTATTTAACGCTCACCGATGGCTCCAGGAAGCGGAGAGATGAATCCGCAGTGACATCCGTAAACCGATCAACCGATAAGTTAGGCTATACTGTAGTTATCCAAGGCCAAAAATCTGCGTAGGATGATTTTGCATACGACGATAGTCATTTGGAAACAGACGAAAAAAGCTGCTGACTGGACTAAAAACTACGAAAAAATGTCACATTTGCCGATACGAAAATCCCGAATAGCTGAGTGAACCAGAGAATAGACCAAGGGCTTGCGGAAAAGACACTACTCTCCAGCCTGTTGCATTTCGCTGTCCGAAAGTTTGAGGTAGAAACTTTAAGAAAAGTCGAACATGGTGCAAATTCACCTACTGCTTGAAATGGACCACGGAGCAGTCAAACAGTAGCGTTTGCGGCTGGGTATACTGCTTACCGCCCCGCTCACGCAATTGTCTACAGATATTTATGATACACATCAGAGTCGACTTCATCTGCAGACGATAGTCGTGTAAAAGAGTAAGACGCCTTGTATGTTTTGGTTCTTCGCACACCTAGCAATTCTGCACCAATTACATATTGAACGAAACCTCGACTACAAGTTTCCTTTCCTTCCAACCAACCTTATTAAATCAGAAAACCATATCAGAGATGGTATATATATATATATATATATATATATATATATATATTCGATAAACATCATTCTACTACGAACACAGTACATACTTGTGAATATTTTATCCTGTGTATATGTATCGCAAATAAGAAGCTAAATTGAACAGACATACCAAATGTTGGTCGTTGAGAAGATGAATAGTCCGAACAGTCCAATCATCGTAGGTAACTAATTCAGGTGCGATGCGGATCAAACGCAACATGCACAGGGCTGCGTTCTGTTTGATAGAATCGATCGTATCTCTAGTAGGGGAGGAATTATATTGAAACGAGGCAAAATATACCCAGAGACAAGTAGTTTAGGGACTTCTTGAACAAAATTTTCGGCCATTTCTCGGCTACCAATATTTGCAATGCACTGCAGAGCAAGATTGACGAAAACAGGGTTGCGGCTGGATAAGTCGTCCTTCAGTCTGCTAATGACCAGATTCATCAGTGGGTGTGCTTCATTGATCAGAACGGATATGAACAAATATCCCTGTAACGTGATGATTCATTTACCAGTTAACTTACAATCTGCTTCTCTGTGTACCTGTTCGAGCATAGTAAATTGACAGCTTCGGTGTGCCCAAAGTCTATGTCATGGCCCAGCAAAAATATAAAAAGAAGTTTGCAAACATATTTTTTCTTCTGATAACCATCAAGTGTCTTGTCTCCTTTGAACTTTGATCGGATGTTGGCTAGTTCTTTGTTGATTCGTTTAACCTCTGCCTCCTTGCTTTTGCAATTTCGGATATCCGAGATAAACACTGCTAGGCCCCGCATAGCCTCACTTTTGGAGCTCGGCATGGATGCGTTAACCGAGTTTCGTTAGGAAATCAGGACACCCAAACCGTCGACAGATTCGACCGAAAAATGCTGGAAATGAAAATGAAACAATGATGAGCTGTCACGAGAGACGAGTGACGCTTGACTATTAACTGCCATGAAAATTAATGAGATAAAAAAAATACGAAGTGCATATCTCTTGTTATTACTTGCCCGTGTACATATTCACATTGCATAAATGTGATGACAGAGTAGGTGGCGTCAGAACGACGACGAAGCAAGAATACAATAGGCAAGATAGAAAAGTCATAGAAACAATATATAGCCTACCATAAATTCGTCAGATTCTCCAATTTTCATCTTTGCATTGCCAAAGGTCCATTGGGTCCTGCGGTTTGTCAATGAGCTTGACACTATCCGGTTACCCAAACAAAAACAGGGAGTTCGCTTAGAGAGCCCAACCCCGAGTTTATGACTAGAGTCCAATATACAAGGTAATGCAGTGATCTGAGAGTCTCTTAATCCAACTGGCGTCAGTTGACTGGTCACCCTCACAGAACTACCTCCTGTAAGGAGATAAATAGTCTGGTCACGCGCGGTGGTTGGAAACGAACCCAGTGCTGATCGCCACCCAGTCCTTCTTCCATCGCTGGAATCTGTACACTGACCACAGGTCCAGAAGCCTTACTTTGGTGTTGATGCACTTCTTCAACTGAAAATCGAAGGGACAGCTGAATATCCAGGTAGTGGCGCTATGACGGACTCATTCCCCAATCAATAGCGTAATTCAACAGGACCGGCGAGAGCAGAATATTCTAAGCCTGGGACTGAGTGTGAAATCAAAGGATTCCTTATTATACATACGGATCCTAGCACCACTGGCCGTGTAGTATTTCCCGAAGGGCTGTAAAAGCTTAGCAAGCATACCATCTGAATGAGCTATAATCCAAGTGTATTCGGAATTAGCCGAATCAAATGCAGTCCGGAAGCTAACAAAATCAGTTACGTTAGCTGCTGGAACTCACAACGGTGATCTAGTGTCCGGCGCATACTGAAGATGTAATTAAAACGGCATCTATCGCGGTGGAAATCTTTGTTCCAGCGAGTGCGTTGGACTGTTACCTTGGAGAGCCGGTTTAGTGATAAAGCACCGAAAATCTCTGCCGCAACATCTTTCAAGTTAATTTGCTAGTAGTTCCGACATACCAGTTTATCTACCTTCTTGGGAATGGGTGGCAGAATTTGTATGTCTCAGTCAGACTGGAATGACTTATCTCGCCTAATGAAGCCAAAAACAGTAATGCTAGACAGTGACGATAAACGGGCTTAGCAGAATTCTCGGGGAAAGGTATCTTCTCGGGCGGCTTTTTCGTCTTCCAGTTTGTTCATGATGCCAGCAATTTCGGTAATACTTGATGAGGCGCAATTGGTTCCGAACAGGACTGAAGTTGATAAGTATTAGTCTGTCGGGAGGTTTGCAGGCCTATGGAGCAGCTGCTTGAAGTGTTTAACCTAACGGCTCACTTTCTTGCTCTTCTCGAATATAGGGTTTTCTACCGCATCGTGGAGAAGCAAGTCCTATCCACATTGTCTATTCCAGGCGCTGCAAATAAGACGGAAGTTTACCAAAATCACCAGTTTGTAAGGTATCTTTCATTTCGCCATTTATTTGGATCCAACATGGAATGTAAGGCCTCGCACTACAGTCCGTGGCGTTCACTACTGATTTCAAATCGGGCTGCGTGAATTTCGGTTGTCAGCTGGAGTATCCACTGAAGGATCCTTGAACCCAACTTACCTAACTTGCCTTGAGTTCATTGCCAGTCCATGGAATTATTGTCTGCTTGTTTGCTAGCTATGCCAATCGGTCGAGATGGGGTAGGCCATCAACTTTCAGTTCGATTTGTACAACCATTAACGCTGAACTAAAGTTCTCTGGTTTTAGTTGTTACCACTTGGTTTTCTGATTCGAGAGACAATGACAACACGATCGACAGTATTGACGGTTCACTGCCATATCCCTCAGTACTTCCAGCCACTCAGCTGACGGTTCTTTCGGAAACCAAATACGAAGACATGACATGAGCTCGCTGTGCATTTTCTTATTTTAAGTCGCCACGTCATTTGCTGACCTCCACATGGCTTCTTCCACTCCATGGAAGGAATGCAAAATAGGGCACGGTATGGTACGCGAGTGTTCGTCATATACAGCACATGACCCAACGAACGTAGTCTACTAAGTTTCATACGCTTAGATAAAGCGTTCTCAGAACCGGCAGCTAATACCAGATTTCTTACTTGTACGTTACTCACAATACACACAACTTTTCAACTTCAGTGAAATATCAGGCCAAAGACAAGCGCTTCAGTCCAGCGTGCGCCGCTCAAGCCTTGGATATACGCCTGTTTACCTCTACTGCCATCATCATCATCATCGTTCAGCGCTAAACAGCAAAATAAGCCTCACTGACTGCTACCTTTTCCCC
>LUCM01001409.1:207725-271232 GCA_008360955.1 Fasciolopsis buskii | reverse complement strand
TGTCACGTTGCCCGCGCGCGTCCCGCTTGCACGCTCCTGTCCAAATAAACTCGACCTGCTACCGTTTCTGATTGTCTTCTCAATGTACCGGTCAGGTGTCAGGGCTGCCAGCATTGCGATCTTACACAGCCGATTACGAGTGAAGCAGCAGTTGTCACAACCGTTAAAGGCATGCAAACGTAATGTGAGAGTCGCCTTGTTACGATCGGTTCCACAGACCTCCAAAACCAATTCCTTTTCGGGATACATGGAAACAGCGAGTCCAGTACGGAACATATGAGTGATCTAAAACTGCTGCCAGGGTAAGCCTGGCGGATGAGTCGACCGGGCGGAGGAACTTGCTAGGTGATTCCACTTTTGGCCGGCATAAGAAACCCGTTTGCACAGCCTTTTCGCTGCTGCAAATTTTGAGGATGGCAGAAATTCGGAGATAGTCCGTTTTAGCCCAATCATCTGGTATTAAACCATCACTCAAAATTGGACATTTTCATTCAGGGGCGGAGACTATAGCCAAGAAAGCCCTTTATTTGGAAGTGCATTATCCCGTCTATATTGTCTGATTTTGTCGGCAACAGTGGAATACTGTTGATTGATCTGACGCTGTCCTTTGCAGAATCAATGCCTTTAACCGTTGAAAGCTTCCTCACACCTACCTTGTCATACGACTTAACGCAGGAATCCGACAGCCGGATTGTTCATCTGACGCGGCATCAGCCTGCAGCTTAAGCAATAGCAAGATGGGTGAGAACGCTTGGTCCTCGCTAATGACCAGAAACATTCCGTTGCCGGGGGCCCTTACAGGAGCACCACTGGGAATGCCGGTCCTCCCAAGAACATCCTCATATTAGACAAGACTGCAAGCAGCCAACCCTTGGCAGCCATTGAATAAGTGTCGGCATCGGTAGCCCTTCGTGCAAACGTCTTGTGGGCCAAGAACTGGGCCCGCATAAGGAAGAACGGCGGTTAAATGCGACAGAGGGCAAATTTGTCCGCAGACCCAGCTGGCCGAGGACGGTTTTGAGTGCCGTCGGCCGACCAGTGCAGAGCCCAATGTGTTTCTTTTCTCAAAATCATTCGGTTTAGAACTCCTGGCTGGAAGGTATTTAGGTAGGCTGATCAAGTAAAACGATACAATCTTTGGTTGGGGTGGGAATTATCAGGTGGACTAATAAAGCGCAGAGTCTCATAAAAGCAAAAACTCTCGGCTTAAACGGCTTCAGCTCGAAGAGTTCCATTTCAGCGTTCGTTACATGTTGTCTAGCAGTGCCCACCTAGAACGTGCTTTCAATGATTAGATGACGTCGTCATTCATGGGGGGCAATTGCAGAACACATGAACACTGAAAAGGGTTATCCAAAGAAAGAAACCCCGGTGTTTCCACTGAGCACTCAGGAGTATGCAAAATTACGGAAGGAAACAGCATTTGCAGTACATGCGGTCTCACCTTAAGGTATCAGAAGCCACTCAAAGAAAAAGACAAATTACCGGAAGGTAGCAGATGCAGAAGGGCATTCGATCTTCGTAGGGCCTGCTTCCCATTATTGCAGACATGTGCTTAACTTCTTAGCGATTTTATAGCTCTTGATCGAGCTCACAGATATGATGTGCCCAAATGGAAACTGGAATTTAAGAAAGTTTTCTAAGGCAAATCTGTGTAATAGGCTGCTATTAGCTTCACCGGAATTAAGGCTTCCGCAGTAAAATTCATCTTAAATGCAGGTGCTAGCGGTTCGGCACTAGTGCGATATTATCAAAAGTCAGACATGATCAACGAGAACGAGTGCTCTCGCAACGCGATCAAATGCTGAGGCAAGACAAGACCGCACCCAGAAAAAATAAAGGGTTGTAATCCGTACATTAGATAAATATGGTTATGATGGAACGACATATGTATCATAGATGGAACAGTTTAATTGCAACCGAGTCAGGAGCACATGCGGGCTGTTGTACTATTTGAACCGCAGGTGGGTAAAGTTTCGCGAGGGCTTCCTGCTTAACTAGGATGAGTTGGGAAGAGCGATTTGGAGTTCGAAGCCAAGAGGCGCTATTGGCGGACACTTCTCGGGCGCCATGTCCTTAACGTCCGCTTAGTAAGCAGTTTGTGCGGGGGGATGAAGTCACCACTAAGCTAACAAACGCTGCCGACATAGAGCATAATAACCAGCTTCTGTAACAAGATTGCAGCGGAAGATGTTGTCCGACCGCTTCCAAAAGCAGTCATTTGAATTAGCTGAATACTAGTGATGGTGGACCATTTCACCAAGTGGTATGAGTTTGTCGCGGTTTGCGGAAACGATGCAAGCGCCACAGCAGAAGCTTCTTTCGAAGGAAGGACCTTTTGTTTTTAGGTGCCACATCAAATTCAGCCGGACTGAGGGGTAAACTTTTGAATGCTCACTCATGAGCTGGTATCATCAGGTGTATGGCACCACCAAGTTACGGACCAGGGAGTCAACCATTATTGAAGGGAGTGTGCGCGAGGACTAGTCGTACACCAAAAGCTCACTAAAAGGTCTCAATGGGGTTGATGCCGCCAGAGGTTGAGACGACACTCTAGGCCACTGTCTAATTACGCAGTACGCAATGGCACCAACAGCGATCGGGCAGATGCCGCAAAATCGCAGGCGGCTTGCTTTCGGAGGCACCGACAATCCACATTCGGTTCCGGAAGATTTATTTGTAGCCGACCACGCTCTTCAACTCTCAGTGCGGCTGGATCAATGGCATCAGCTGATTCGTAAGCATCAGGAAGCGACGCACCGAAAAAACAAGGAACATTAATAAAGGTAATTGTAGTTTGCATCATTCGCAATCATCAAGATGCATGCCCCATAGCACTGTCAAATCTGCCCACTCAAGGAACGAGTGAACAGAGTTGGGCATAAGAATTCCACCTCGTTTCAGATGTCGCATCTCATTTTTTGGAAAACTAGATTGTAGTTCTAGCATTCGTGGCAGAGTTAGAACCCTTGTCCCAGAAACCATAACTAGCCAAATTCTTCTGGATATCAGAGTTTCACTCAGTGTATGACTAATCATTCCGCCAAAATTGTCTCAGCTTAGACTGCCATACTCCCGGCTTCAAGGTGACCTTAACTCACACATCACTACATGTCACAGGTTGTACCGGCCTGTCTATTTGTTCGAAAGAACAAACCTACCTTTCGGCCTGTCAATTTCTTTTTTGATCCACGCACTCCCACGGCTTTTGAAATATCCTGTCGTTCAGTTGCAAGCTACCCAGCATTCACAGAACGTCGCAGCAATTGCGGACCCTCCAGTTTACTACAAATTCTACTTATGATTTCCGTAGCGGAATCTGAGCGACGTAATTGCCGTACCGCTGTAACTTCTACCTCTTTAAGAACCCGCATTCCCAAAAACCCATGCATAGTCTCGCTTATCGACGTTTGATAAATCTTGTGCCAAAGCCCTGGATGTTTCAAAAAGACGAAGCTACTTAGAAAATTGAGTCCAAGGGTTTAAAGATTATTCATGTGATCCTGCAAGCGGCGTTACATGGGCTTGTATTTCTGATTGAATGTCGATGGCATGGGTTGGGGATGGTGGCACTGTGCCCATTGTTTTTCTTTCATACCTTAAAGCCTATTGCAGGTATTTTGTTTGGGAGTCCGCGAAATCACATAAGCCCCAGTGGGCTGGAGATTACAACAATCAGCTTGGTTTGCAAGGGCAGCCACGGGTGCAAAATTTTAGAAATCCGAGGAAGACCAATGGCAGCAAAGTAAGAGAACAAAGGGGCAGTCGCTTTTTGCTGCTTGTGCCCCTCGAGTGGTCACTGAGTTTGTTCTTGGAATCAATCAGTCCGGTATCGCCTGAGCCATCGGGAAGGCGCAAGGTAGCTCTTTAGATTATCCGTGCCCATCTGAATGGTTTGCCACTTCGGAAAATCTTTCAGTTGCTCAGTAGTTCAGGCGAGCTACCCCACCCACTGGGATACGTCGCGGGTGCAGAGGGCTACTTCGTTTGCTCCTTCAATCTATCCACCGGCTTCTTTATTCTAAGCTGTGATAAAAACTCGCTAGGACTCGTTTATTTGGCTGTTTACGAGTATTGAGGATTCTAACTGGGCCCAAAGATCTGTGGTGATACTTTTTATGTGACGTAATTGCGGGAGCTAAGGTTCTCCTGTGTGCATCTCATACGAGGGTCGTCTCAGTGTGTGGGGCAGGTCGATCGGCGCTGGTCAAATAGTGGGGCAATTTTCATGATGGAAGCGTTGGCGAACAATGGTAACATGGACTTGAGAGAAACGTGCATCGTGAATCTCCAACACCTCCAGGGACGAGGTGGGTAGAATGTCCCTTGGGCCATTACATACAAATGCAGCTGCTCACTAAATGCCAGAAATTGCGACCACGTATGGCCAAACTAAGGGGGGACCTAAGTGGTCGCTGTTATCTTGCTTTCTGGATGAAAATGACCAAGCGGCGCACAGTAAGTGTAATGTGGATAAGTAAACGAGGCAATAGGTCTGATCCTGTTCAGTGTTTTGTTGCATGTGGGTATGCGTGCTCCTGAAAACAGCGACAAAATACTCTGAGCATTACTTTGCTTCGAGGTGACCATTGGTATTCAGTACCTAGCTCACCGTGAGACAAATCCTTTAGGGAGATGATGGTGTCAGCGGATACGACGTGCAGCATAGAAAAAAAATAACAACCATGTCTGCAAAGTCCGGTATGCGCCGGAGGCCAGTGGAATGGAGAATAAATCAAGCTGAAGAGTTTCGTTTGTAAAATACCCGTTTGACGAACGAAAAAGGGTAGACAGTGGTGAATTTTGGTCCTTGAAAATGACAAACTCGAGTCGTTTGAGGGCTTGTCAGAAAGATCGGAGTGTAGATTACATGGCAGGTAACCTAGGAACTAATGCACTATAATTCAATTCCGCTGGTAATAAGGGACAAGAATGTGAAACTGCAGCTCCCACATGCCCGTTGGCGGACGCATCCATTGACATTATCTGTGGTGCAAACTGCGATTGTAACGCGAGCAGCCGCCGATGGGCAAATCAGACTTGTCTTAGGTGCTAAAGGCTGTCCGAGGATGTTGACGACACTCTTTTCTTGGCCTCTGTAGATGCGGTTTATTTGCTTTGCACCCAGAAAACCGGCGGATAGTTGAATCGAAGTTGAGCAGTACGAAACAAAACGAAAATAAAAAGTGGCAGAACTGTCTGAATGCGTAATTGATAAAACTTTTAGGTGGAAGGAAGCAGGCGATGTAATTGACCTCGTTGTCTTCCGGGGTAATTCTGCTGTGATCCAGCGAGCAGAGTGTTGGCCTAACACGAGCCGCCTTTGGACCAGTGCCGGTCCTTCTGTGATCGGCCGGACACTGGAAAACGCGGCGAAAGGGGGCCTGCCTTTCAACAACGTCGGGGCTGGCAGTGATGATGTCCTCAGTGCATGGATGAATAAAACGTAAACAAGGCCCATTGCTGGGAGGCTGGAATGTTTGTGACGCCCTGCCAGACTAGGAAGCTCACAGAGGAATTCGAACAATCCAGAGCATGCTAATATATCTATTCCGGGAGTGTGCTTTCAGGAGACTGAAAGTTAGTGATGTGTCCCACTAAGACAATTTTACCGAAGCTGGTTAAGCCAGCCAGGGTGGATGTGATAACGTGAAAGTAATATACAGTATGCCGATTAAAACGGTCGTGCTCAAAACAAGCATGCCAGAGGGGTGTGAACATCTTTGGAACCAACAACACCCAACGGTTGTGGGACGGCCGAATGATCCCCAGTTTTAATATTTCACTGAATTTCGGGTGAGCAATTTTGAGATTTTCATAAGCCAGATGACCCGGGCGAAAAATGCGAGAGGACCTTTTGTGTCGCCAATCTGCATTACATTGAGTGGAATCGCAGGCAAGCGGACAGCAGGGCACATCACACCCTGAAATTCGGCCACAACCAAAGCAAAATATGCACTGACGTCCAGCAAAAACGATGCAATCCGTATGTCATTGGGACGTGCCTGGATCTGACAGATAAACGATGACTAGTTGGATCGACTGATTTACGGTGGCCCGATCAAAGATGCAGCAAACCAAGAAATCGGAGAGTTTGGGAGATTCACAACGGCAAACCGCCAAAAATGTAGTCAGTCGAAACCAAAATTTTGACATGTGGGATTTGATTCCACATGTCCCAGTGTGAGATTTTTTCAAGGCCTGAAGCATCACACAGTTGGAGTGCTCAAGATCTGCAAAAGTGTAATGGCAATGTTGTGTAGTACATTTTTCATTGAAAATTGCCCGGTCTTTTCTGAATAAATGTGGCATGGCGCTGGAGTGCTAGAGAATGCTGCCGGCACTAACAGTTGCCCGAATTCTCGCCGGACCGTGAAGAATGTTCACGGTTGGGTGCACATTTCCGCGCCTTCGAGGTAATGACGATAACACTAGCACCAACAGTTAAATTCACACTCTGGAGACCCAAAACAGAACGAGCCTGCAGGATATTCCAGCTGAATATTCCGCGCGTGCAAAAATGATTTGTGAAGCTGAAAAGTTTCCCGAAAGAGTCCCCCCTCGGAAGGCTTCCCAAGAGTGGTTTCTTGAAAGGTGTTTTCACGCTGGGATTCAACCACCTCAAACTGCCTCATCCGTTAAGAGTTAGGTCACCTGCTTAATCACCGAGAAATTTCACCCTGTTTTCGGTAGCTCAGTAAGCATGGGAACCCGGACGGTATCGCAAAGGTAATTTATAAAGGGGTCATCGGCTAGAATACCAAGTCAACGGGGACAGAGAAGCCCAACAGATGAACCCCTCGACCTGATACGGTATAACTCCATAGGTCACCTGCATCAACTCGCCAAGTGTCAAGACACGAAACAAGCTGCTCGTGCTGTAGCGCAGCCAGGCTGCCTCAAAATCCAAACTTATAACCTCCACCCTGTGAGCTCACGTTATATCTTCCCCATTTCAACAAACACGCCAGTGTGTCGGGTAAACAACCAAAAAAATCTCTACTGAGGCGAAAACGATGCATTCGAAAACTACCACCTTGCCACAAGCACCGGATGGTAAGCTTTCTGTCTAGCTAGATGCATTTTTCACTCCGGGAGCTCCTTGGCACCGGAAATCTGAGCTACGATACGCAAACTGATAGCACTGTCACAGAAGTAAAAATTCCCAAACTCTTCGAGAACCGCTGTTTTCCCAGTATTTCTGGAAAGCCTGGCTAAGATCCACCCGCCATGGCACTGTCCTACGCTACCCCAGAGTCTCACCACGTCAGGGCCTCCGTCGTTCCGTCCTCCCCATTACCACTTCAACCGCTGCCTAAACTAAATCTCTCACAGACCCGCAGCAACTCATGACCATGTGATAAATTGGTTTTACCGCCATCAGTTGAGTCTCCTCAAAGAAATACCAGAACTCAACGGGATATCCGTAGATAATGACCTTCAGCTGACTGATTTCACCGAAACCCTGCTTTGTTTTGAAACTCGTCCCTCAGAAGTATTCATCTCTTTTACTAAGCAGTCAGCCACGAATCAAAAAGACGCCTAGCCGGTTTAATTCTGTTGTAAAACGAAAACCCTTTTTTCATCGTTTAATCTCAGACCTACCAAATTTTGAAGAATTGGATAGCTTTCTCACTAGGTTTCCCTTTTCTGACCTGAATATTCCAATAATCGGCTCGGTGTGCAGACCTCCCAACCGCAAATTCCAAGACAGACTGAGGCCAGAAGCCATCCCTGCTGGATTTATCCTTTATGAATGATGAGCACCAGACTGACGTGACTAGCAACCTGACTCAACTAAACGAAAAGTGCTCGTGTTCCGTTCTGACCATGTTATCGGTGGCCGACAAATCTCATAGTACCCAAGGTTGCACTTTCATTTATATTGGCAGATCCCTAAGCCCCCAAGAACTTCCTGATTTCCTAACTGGACCAGACACAGAGCTCGAGGATATGGCTGTTTGGCTGCGGAGCCTCAGATTCAAGGCTGACAGCAACTCTGTCCCACGTATCCAAATCCAAAGCTGTGGGAACTGTTGCCTCCCCCGCCCAATAAATGCCTATTGAATGAGAGGTCACGGATGCGCGCTAGGTTCAAATTCACTGGTCTCGAGCGGATGGAATTTCACTTTTTTCATAAGCTGTATGGATCAGATCAAGCCTTGACAAAAGGCAGCCCTGAGGAAGCTAGCTAGAGCTGGAGAAATTTAGGTCTATTTCTATTAATTTATGAGTAGACTAAAAACGCCAACGCCCTCGCCGCTACTCCCAAAAGACCCAGACGGATCTCCGATAAACTCCTAAGCCTGCTAGCTGAGACCTTTACCACCTATTTCAGCATCGTCCTCAACGACACCCCAAAATTAACCCATCTCACCCTTCACCCATTCCCGTTAGCCACAAACCTGTGTCAATCAATCGAAGCGTAGTCCTAAAAGATCTCCGTTGCCAAAACAAATAGGCTGCCGCGAGACTTGATCAGATTCAATCTGGCGCACCAAAAGAGTGCGCCGCGGCTTTGTTGACAACATTTCCTTCTCTTTTTCAGGCGTGAGTGGACAAGAGCATCCAACTTGCCCCATGAACGAAAGCGCTTATAGCCACAAGTGACAAATAGGGTGACCGGCGGCTTCCCACCCGCTACAGACCAACCGGTCTAACTAGTATTGTCACTATTACCGTCGAGGGAATACTGGAGCAATCCGCCATTTCCCACCTACAAAGTGATATGCATTCTTCTTCTCAGGCGGGTTTTGCGTCACTAACATTTAATGTCATAAACAACCTCACTAAAGCCCATGTTGGCGGACAAATTTCACATGACTCATTCACAGACTCTGCGAAACCCTTTGAAAGGCCTCCCATTCCCAATTACCGTATAAGCTTGTAGCCTATGAAATCTCGGGCCATCTAATAAACATAATGCGTAGCTGGCTTAGTGACCGTTTCTAAGGGCCAGCTCGTGGAACGCTACTATTCCTAGTCTGCACCAACCACCTCCTTCTATCCTTCTCGTCCTGCCGTATCATTTATTCTAAAGACCATATGGGCTGTATACACATGTCGCCTCTAAAAAGATATAAATAAAGCAAAACGGTGGTCACTCGAAGAAAACCTCCGTATGAACGATGACAAACGTGTCAGCATGTCATCCGCTAGTAGATCACGCCAATTTTTCCGCATCAGCTAAAGTACTGATGTTCTTACCGTAGAAATCCTTGAAGTATCAAGGTTCCGGATAGATATTCCCATATCAGTGAACGGTAACTAGTCCGCGAAACGCCGTTCCGGGCCCTAACATGATTCAACCGTCCTTCTTTTGGATCTAACGAGAGGAAATCCTAGAACCATGGCACCTATATCGGCACGCTGCTGGAACTCGGTAGCCAAACAGCACATTGTGGACCCTGATGCGACCGGCAGTCTCTAGAAAGGGCACAAATAGCTGCCAGCAAAACAGCAGTCGGTCTCTTCCTTCTCACTTATACGTCTCTCCTCAATGTCCTGGATCAATATCCCCTGGAATTAAGTCATATCAGGGATGATTTATTAGGGCTGTTCCGCTTATTGCGTCAGTCCTGGCCGGTAAATTTTTCATTTTGAGCCCAAACTCCTCTCTCAAGGGCTATTTCGAAAAATATTAAATCCTTGGCCAGTACCTCCTTCAGGGCTAACTTCTTCGCACACAGAATATTCTCTCCTTTGAATGTTCTGCCTGAAGGACCTGCTAATTCACAGAATAATGCCGCCTTCAGAAGGAAGGCTCGCAACAACTAAGGTCTTTCTGTTTCATTTTCCGAAAGTGACTACCTCCCTAATTCCGCGGCATCATCCCCGCACCATTATGGGAACTGCACTCAGAGTGATGGACAAATTAACCTTGTAATTTTTGTTCATTAGATGGCGCACTGCTTCTTCCAGGCTTCCTTCGTTTCACCTTATGATTATGTTAATAATTAGGTGACTCAGTGACTTTGATCCACTCGCTTGGTTTTATAGCCAGGAACTAAGTCATGTTTTCAAATCTTCACGAGTGAGAAGAGATTTCAATTAGCTTCTCATTTAAGGGGATATGGTAATTCTGTAACAATTGTTTTCGGAACTGTAAAACAAAACTGGCGTTGGCAGGAACCAAATCATGCCTGTATCATCGAAGCAACTTTGGACGCCCGGTTAGCCGCTGAGTTCGTGTCACTCTGTGCAACACGAACTGAATTGACCTCCGCAAGGTCGTTGTCATGACGAGCTGCCCAATAATTTTGCGCTTATTTGGTTTGCCCTTGATTTTGTCACCACAAGACAAAATGACTCCAAGGGATAAATAAACTTCCCTGTAGGTATCATTTAAGTTACACTTGAAACAGAGCTTGCTTACCGAGGCCTTAAATCATTTTCGGATTCCTATGTTTATATCTTGGCCGCGATTTCTGACCAGAAAATGGTCAGTATTTCTCTCTAATTTTGAGACCAGTCAGAGCTATGAAACACGGTTAAGTCAATGCATGGCAATATATCAGTTGGTATTTATGTACTATAATATATCTGTGGTGATTCTTTTCAGGCCCGATGGGTATGACATGCTAACTTAATTTTGTTAGTAGGGTATAGGCTCGCCCATAATAATGTGGTAGGAAACAACGTTATTTCATGTCGCGTTAAGTTTGTTCTCTTTAAATCAATCAAATGTTTCAATATTGTAATCACCATTTATCCGTGCCTGTTTACCATAATTGCAGTTGTAATTTGGAACTCATTAAGATCATGAATGCTATTACCATGATTCAAGAGTCGTTTTTCCAAGCATTTTCTTGAGTATTGTATTTGCGCATACTGTGGTCAGTCAATGGTTCTGTAGAACGGTTTTCCTAACGCGAATCTCACATTACGCTTGAATGCCCTTAACCTTCGTGACCACTCGTGCGTCACTCGTAATCGGGTCTGTAAGATCGCATTACTCGAAACCCTGACATTTGACCGGTATAAGGAAAAGACAGCCAGAAACGGTAGCAGCTTAAGTATATTGTGCCAGAAGCATGCGAGCGTTGCATGCGGGATTGACACACAAGTGGCGACCGCACTTGGCGGTCAGCGTTTGGTTTAACAAGCTATTTGGAGGAACAAATCACTGTTCCGCTACAACTCGCGTAAGATGTAGCCGCTGTCGTTTGCGTTTCCCTGCTAAGGTTAGGCTATATATCACCCGTAACTTTTATCCTTATAAGGAAAAAATGTACGGGTGTATTTGCCTCACTATCTTTCAGGTTTTTTCATTGAAGGGCCGAACAGATTTGCGTATTAGTTTGAAGTCAGTCATCGTCATTGAGAATGTGGGTCGCTCAAAAGCTTGGGCATATTCGTTTACCAAAGCCGGGGTATAAAAACGGCTTGGGAATTTATCTTAGGAATTGAAGGATACCTATTAGTATCCCATCCATTTGCTTATATGCATATAGGTTAGACGTTAGCAAATGCAGTGAACCACATGCAGACATAGCGCAGTGTTTTTGTCGTGGGAGGTGTACGTCACCATAAAGACGAGTCGACCTTCTCCAGGACGACCCCTTGCTTGTTTCATTGAGGAGCACTAATTGGTCACTCAGAAGATTACAAAAGGGATAGTTCCGTGTCCCTTGATAGTTGCTTAAGGGGATAATCATGCTGCCTAGGTGAATGATAGTGTTCACAATCCTGATATACTGCATCACATCCTAGGACTTGTTTCTTATCATAATCTAAAGCCGTGGCTGAGGAAGTTCACCTAGTCGACAACATAGATGATCCTGGTCAAAGCCCAGACGTAAGACATCCACTGTTCCTATTGTTTTTTCTAACCAGCACCAATAACATATGAAAGCTAATCATAGCATAAATGTAATAGCGTCAAGCAAAACCCATAAGCGGACTCTGGAAAACGCGGACCCAGCAGATCTGTTCGACAATTGAAAACTTATGCAGCAGGCACTGGGTCAGCGTCCTTCAAGGGGGTTGTAGTGCAATTACAGAACTCCCGGTAACCTAGCAACAAAACAAATGTACCTAAAAGAGAGCTACCAAAGGGATGTGAGGCTGCAACAAAAGAGCAAAACAACACGAGAGTACAAATTAAAGCAGAGATTGACTGAAACAAGCTAGCCGTTCTGTGCGTTAGCCCACGGAAGGGCCTTCTAGCCCGTGGTTAACCCAGATGACGTAGCATGCGCAATTTAAAAATAAAATGGCATATAAAATAGTATTACTCAGGGCTAAGTTTCATCATTCACAATATCAATTGAAATTTATATCACAGAGATCAAGAAAGCCGTCTATTAAAAAGCACAATTGTTGATGCGCAGTGATATGGGGGTTTTTCAAACGCGTGTATTGTATACTTAGATGCGTTATAAAGGGGCTTTCAAGAACGATGAAAAAATATGTTACAAACGCCTGCGCGTTTGTCTGCCTGACTTAAGAATAACAATATGAGAAAAAACAATGAGCTGAAGCCTCGCAGATGTATGAACCAGCGTCACCACGTGTACAGTCAAGCCAATATTGAAGTCAACGGGGCAAACATTACGGTTCGGGTTTTGTACGTCTCATGTCCAATTGGGAAAACACGAACAAAATGAGTACTGAAATAAAAATTTGGCCTTACAGAAGATTGCAAAGGTGACGATCTTCAATGATATTCCATTTTCTCCTAAGGACTGATGGTTTCGCAAGTTAGACAGAGTTGCATATCTCCTGTTCCCATTCACAGGATCTGTGCTCAATTTACATCATATAGCAGCTATTTGTTTGTTTCTAGACTGTACAACCGTAAAACAGCCTTATAATGCTGCATTTCCCAAAGAAATAGAGCACATTTCTCTATGTACGTATATCCCTCCAGTGGTTTGATTGTATTTACTAAATGTACAACTTGATCTCCCGGCCAGCAAATAATTTCCTAGGCGGCTTTTGCACCATAAATCAAGCCACTGGGTGAGGAAAGCATGGAAACAAGAATTCAAGTTGAAATTTCTCTAATGCTGAAACAATACTGCACATTGCTAAGTTAAAATTTTGTGCGCAACGTTCTTTCCACAGCATAAGCTAAAATTATATGGACTGAGTGAACTTTAGTTTGTTAGCGGCCTTTGCGTTTATCAGCGTAGAAATGAACTCCAAAATAGCCAAAACTAAAACTTTTCTTGCTGTGGGTCGCATGCACGTATACTTAAAGACGCTTTCTGCTGCAGAACTTGCCTTGAATTCTTTGTTTTCTTTGTAGTTGCCTGTGAATCAACAGGAGAAAACCGATAAGCAACTCTATGGCACTTGAAAGTTTCTTACATGTCAAGCGCTTTATGCGGGATGGACGGTTACCTGATAAAGATGTAAGATAATGCCCATTCTCTGCATTCAGCAAAGCAGCTTTTAAGCGTGCGCGTCAAATCAGCTTCTGAACTATGTTTTATGTTGAAAATCAATTTGCTCTGGATAAAATCTGCGCCCAAACGACATCTTCATGTCCGTTAAAAAGCGTTTTAATTAATCATTCCCACTTATTAACAAATGGTTGGTGTATTTTAACGATTGCCGAAGACTTCTCTTCGTTTTCCCCCTCCATTTGGGGTAACCAAGGGTAAAAGTTAACAAAAATGTTGGTAGAATTGCTCTTATATGCCCGTAGGTGGCATTCTCTTTAAACATGAGCACATAAGTCAGCTAAAGTTTTGTTAATCACATGCCACGTTTCCGCAAATGACAGTAGCCTCCAACCTAGGCAAAATATGCTTGTAATCTGCCAAACGGCTGAAATGAATGCATGCACACTTGAAAAGCAAATTTCTGACATTTAAAGTACGTTGTAAAACTAAACCAAAGCCTTCTAGAACGGCATGTTTTTCGGCAAATATTAAGCTCACCATTTCGCGGCTTTTCAGTTAATAAAGAAGCAGGTTGTAAGCATGCAGGATCTTGCGAATGCTTTCTTGCGTTTTTTGGAATCATATCAATCAACACTGAACAGAACCCGGCCCATTTTTGAAGACCAACACAGTGGAAGATTTGAAAAAAATATTTTTGTTGAGGTCGACATAGTGCAGATAATTGCCTTGTATTTGGAGTTGACATACAGAAGAGAGTAGGGCAGAAAAAGAAAAGACTCGTGAAAGTGAACGAGCGGCGATGTTGGTAAGGTACTTCTTACAAAGCACTATTGTCAGTGGGAACATTGGTGACGGGTTTTGGGAGATGATCCTTTATGCACCACGTTTGTCAGGGTTCATTCTTGTTGTTGGTGCAATCGACGAAGAAAAATACTATTTAAATGCTAAAGGCAAACTGCCATTGAATGAGGTCCTTGTTGCCTTTTTGTGTTGCCCATCGATCAACCTATGGTATGTACAGAATATTAGCCAACGTGAACCAGCCACTGGTCAGTGTCATAGCATCCTATTCCATGGGTCAAACTTCTGCAGCAGCCGGTAACCAGTGTAATGAGCAGAGTGCTGCGGTGATCAGCCATTCGCAAAAGCTTTCTCATCTCTCTTTTCAGGGATTCATTGTGTAACACTATAACTAATAAGGGCATACTTGAACGTCCTTCATTTTCACAGCATTCTCCAAAATGGGGATACTAGGACCTCCCTGATTGGTTTGACTGAAGTTGTTGTACTTTTTTAATTGAGAGCACCTTTTGATGGTGATCTGATAATTTATTCACTAATAACTTTAAGCCACATGCAAAAGTAGTTGACAGTTTACTGGGACAAGAGAAACAACTATTTTATTTACATGAAATTCCAGTAAAATGAAATAATCAGGTTGTCCGTGTAATTATTTAAGTAAATGCAACCTAAGGTCCACGAAAAAGCTTATATATTGTTTGCAAAACTTTCCCTGTTTTTCGTTATATCTTGCATCCAGGCGGTAACTGTCCTTTAAACCGCAGAAAAAACAAAGTGCTTGAGACATTTCTGTAGCGGAACATCTTCAATAAGCAAAAATGACTAGTGATAGAAACGTGTGCTTGCCGATAACTAAATTTTACACAATTTTCTTCAGGAAATCATTTATCCGTGTGTACTGAAGGACTTTACTTTCGATGTGAGATCTACTATAAGCCATGGGAAAACTTATAGGTCACAACGAGGGATGACATTTCTGCAGGACAAAAAGATCGTAAGCTTTTTAGTATTTATTGCTTTAAAACAAATAGAGTCAATTTTTAGTCGGTTAGCGTCTTTCGAAACAGTGGCATCAAGTTCGCGCAGTGACCTAGAGTTTTGGGATGAAGATGTCCTGCCAAACCCTCAGTGATGTTCGTGGTACTGCAGTTGATCAATTTTGTTCACTAATTGGAACCCCGTTCTGAAGCTAGTTTCGTGCTTCCCTTACAAAACACCGTAATTACTTGCTGAGTGTCTGCAGTGAATAAGGTTTACTGCTGCCATATGTTGAAAACATTTTATTCGACCTTCTTGGCTCGTTTGCATTATTAAAAGCTCCGGATATCAATGACCGTAAAGATGCGAGTGAATTTTGGGCATCTATTTCTGTTTTTGTAAATACATTTCATTTTAAAGCATTCCAGGTAAAAGTAGTAACTACCGTTGTTGTCCATCATTGTTGAAATTATTCATCATCAAAAGTTTTCGGTCTCAAATTATACCCTAGCTGCCGTTAGTCATAGTAAGAGAAGGTGTTCGGCAAAGAAACAAAGCAGGTTCACTGAAAATAGCCATCAATGTACATTGACCCTGTCTATAGATAGACGCTGTTTTTGCTTGTCAAGCTCTTTGGAATCTTTTCATTGTTATCACTTCTTTTAGGGCTTTGCTCTTATGATAGACTCAAAAATGCGCTAGAGCGGTAAACAATCGTAAGAAGGAAAGCGCATTTTTTGTTTCGCAGAACATAACCTGGTATGAGGGATTTGGGGGATTTACCTTTCCAGAAACTTTCTAGATTTAGTCTCCACTTATAGAAAGTCTACTCCCCCGCATCCCGTTCTTTGAAATGTTTAGTCTTTTTTATTGTTAGCAAGTTCGCTATGAGACAATGAAATCCTATTGCGTCAATCAGTTCTTTATGGACCTCATTATAATACAGACTGGGAGTTTTGAATCAATTCTCAACAAGCGGCCGAAACTTGCTTTTTCTACATGGAATAACTAAAATCATACGCCACGCTGGTGATTTCCAGTTATTTGGAACGAAAGAGGCCCCAGAAATTGTTAGGTACACAGATATCGCGAAAATTGCAAGACTTTGAATAATCTGCATATTTTCAATTTTGCTTTAGCAAAGATGTTAGTGCAGCTGTACATCTCGCCCTGTGTAGGTTGCCAATGCAAGATTAAGACAGGAAGGAGATATTTGAGGGTTCTGCACACTTTATTTTAGTCTGTAAATCGTAAACCTCAGTTTCTGATAGCTTGTAGAATCGATAATATCAAAACTTTTGTATTGAATTTTGGTACTTGGTTAACTGGATGTTCGCTGTCGACTACTTTTTGTAAGGTTGCGCTTTTTTTCACCTTCACTATGCCATAGAGAAAAGATGCCGGGAAATGTTTGGTCATTTAATTAGATAGTGTCCTTGCCGTGTGTTCAATGTGCCGTGCACTACAAGAACCGGTAAAATCATGTACCAGAAACGATAGAGACGTTTGAGGCAGCGAATCCGTGAACCGTAGAACTACAAGTGGCTTAGACTTTGATACTATTCGCGAGCCTAAACCAGAAAAGATTTTTCCAATGGCCTTAGGTAATTAGTGTTCTCGCATTTCGGAAGGGTTTGCTTCCTTGAACGGCATGTTATTCGCGTTTCAAACTGACAGTTTCTTTTAGTGACATATTTCCTCGCAAACAATCGGATGACCATTTGTCTTAACCTTTTCTATATGTAATTCAGCCTCTTATTTCGAATGCTGGGACTGCAAATGTTTATCGGTCTGTAGGTCAAAAAGCTTTTTAAGTGCTCCTTGTAGCTGAGAGGAACAATGCTAGAAAAAATGTGTGCATTTTCCTAACCAAATCCCAATAGTTTATACGCATCGTTTCACTTTTTTGTACTTTAACGTATTTTGGACACGATAGGGCAACTAGACAAAGGAGAAACTTATCTCGTCCCGGATTGCCCTTGCCATGGCATAGTAAAGGTAATAAACAGCGGAACCTTACAACATCTGGTCGTCAGCAAACATCAGGCTAATCCGGTATGAGGTTCAAGGCAGTCCTAGAAACTCCGAGGATTGAAAACAGAGGACTAGATAAAAGGTTCCCCACGTTTGCTGAATTCATTGCAGTTAGACTATTGTGCAGCCTTTGCTGTTACTTTGGTCGAGAGAATGAACGTGAAAATCTCTGCTGCAGGTGCAGTCTTCACCCAAAGATTTACAGCTCCATTTTATTTTCATACCTGCACCTGAATTTCTTTGTTTACAAGTTCTAACCCATGTACGCTTCACACAGATTCCTCGAACTATGGCATTTCAGACGGTTGTCAAGCTATCGAAATTAGTTGCACTCATTCGCTCGTTACAAACGAGGGCTTTGAATTCACGCCCAAGCTATTCATTACTATATATCTAAATATCTAGGGTAGTATATTGCAAGGAATTATCTTCGTCCGAGGTCTTTTTTGTTTCATCTGCCTCGTACTTCAAAGAGTTTAACCCTGGTCTGGTTTAAATGCACTATTTCTGGGATATTTTATGAACGATTTTGGAACAATTCCTTAGCTAACTTATCTAAATAGTGCTCCAAAGGACATGGTCTTCCGTTAAATACACCAATGCCTTTAACATTCCACTATAATGCTAGCGGATACAATTACCATGAGTTTGTAGCATACATGAAAAATATTTGACACCGTGTTGCAGTTTGACATATTTAAAATGACCATACCAGTCAAAAATTCGCCCGGTTTACTGTTCAAAGATGTAACTAGTAATCCTTTGTCTAGACTAGATATTAATTCTTTCAATTCTTCAATTTTCGCTTGCGATCCGTGTAGCGAATTAAAATAAACCAATATTGACTTTTTGTACTATTTTGCTGCCTATATAAGGGCACTAGCAAACTAAAAACCCCACGCCCTTTATTTTTGCATTTCACATTCATTCACCTATTCAGAAAAATAGTATCCAAGAGGCCTCATTTAGTTTCAACCCGTTCCAGTGTAGGGGGAAAATGATCTCCAAATCGTCTTATCGGAATATCAAGGGTACAGTTTCGGGCTACATTTCAAATCATAGACTTAAAACATACCGTCTGGGAGGCAATTTCTTTGCTAATGATGAAGACCTGCTACGGATATGAGTTTGATTTTGGGAACACACTTGGTTTTCTTATAATTTTTGGAGTCTTTCTGTGCAGAAAAGTATCAGAGGGTCAGGCACAAGGGACCGTCATATTTTGTTTATTTGAGATCCAAAGGTTGAGGGATTTGCTGCTGGCGTACTTTTATTCACAGCATTGAATTAGGCGTTCCTGATACCGTAAGCTTATCCAAACGCTGTAGAACGAGAAAACGCTTAGGATTATCTCAAAACTTTTCTGAGTAAAACAGATCAATGCATTGACTAGAAATCCAACTGTCAAAGCAGCGAGATGTGCGAAGAGACCTGGACAATTAGGTCTCTGTATGAGATCAGGAGTGCAAACTGAAACGGACTAGCGTTTGTTTACAGGGATGCTTGAAATTCGCTACCATAGCAATATGTATACGTAAATTTGCATATATACGTCCTTTCTTCAAGTTAGATACTCAGTAAGCCATAGAGTACAGCACCGAAAGAAAAAAGGAAGCATCCAAAACGTTTGTTCTTTTTGGAATGCCCTGATTTATTAAAAATACTTAAATCGCACTAGAATTGTCGATATCGATTTTGGTGTCACTTTGGCAAAAAGTATTTAGCACATTAGAAAATTGAACAACTTGTTGCGCCACGTACCACTTTTCACAAATTCATCGTACGCTTTTTGACTGCTGTCGTCTATGTTATAAAAGCTGAAATAAGAATTCGAGAGTAGAAAAGTGAAAATGTATTTTTTATTGTACTTCAAAACTGTTTGCAAATCCATCGCTTTCGTTACAATGAGTAATGAACGGTGGAATCATATGTTCCTTATAAAAGTTGACTTCCGTTTGCCGTGAACTTAAATATTATATTTAACTTTCGTTGACCAATGAACATTTTTCATCAATTACTTGCAAAGTTTATAAGTGATAATCAAAGGGTAGGCAAACCGCAAATATCTTCAACATTGTTGTGCTGCCAAACATAAAACGTTCATGCGTGGGACAATATTTTCCCCACTAAATGGCTCTATACAATCAAACTGTCCAGAACTATCAGTATGTTTCCATTTTTTGTGTCATTCCATTAGGTTCTGTTTATTGAGGCCACAGATGTTCTTGGGTTGAATACCTGAGAATGCCCAATAGGTGTTTGCATTGCCTTTGTTCTTTTGTAATTTGCTTGCATGCAGGTTAGGAAAAAGACTCTGAAGTACCTCAAAGCTCTTCGCAAAAAGAAGCCAGTTTTACTTCCCGATTTAAATTGTCATAAAACAGGCCATGGTTTATGAGGTCTCCTAAAGAGTTTGCGATTAATTCCAAGAATGCTTTAGTTAATTATAAATAGCAGAACATAAATATAGATGACGAAGTCCATGTAATGAAAACTGATTTCAAAACGTTAATTTTCGGTATAATGTCTGCCTTGAAGATAGCTCCGAAAACGAAAGGTGATTATTCTTGAAATTTCCTAAAGTATTAAGTAACTCAATATTTTTTATTTTAGGAAATCAATAACCCCATGCGTTTCAATCACTGAAGAAACCTTAGAATTCTCCAGTGAGCCAAACAATCGGCCAATCAAACAGAAAGGAAGCAGAAAAGTTGCATTGTATTAACTATTAAAAACTAATGGAATTGGCTTACGTCAGATAGCGTGACAGTTAGTGAGATGAACGATTAACTTAACTGCTCCAGTAAGAAATTGATACTTGCGCAAGCTCCATGAATAGATAAATAGCGCAAATTTACTACGAGCGAATTCTAAAACTTTCCAATACCTGAAGTGATGCAGTTTTGCTGCCAAACCCTTTTGGATGGGCCGAAATTACGTGTCTTCACTGCTCATGATTTCCTGACTCAGTAAAATGGCCTTGAATGGATATTTGCTAAACCGAGGTGTCTTCCAGCTGATGCAAACCGACACCAAACAGTTCGCTTGTCTGGATCACGTCTGAGTTAAACATTGGAATCGGTTGAAAGCAGCTGTTTGCGACACATTGCTGCACTGTAGACATGCACACAGAGATCAATCCACTCGCTGTGGCCATCTGAGACTTGTTCACCCAACCGAAATCGAGGGAGATGTAGTTGCTTCTCTCGTTCATGATCCATGTGAAATTTGTTCGTAAATTTTCTTGGCAGAACGGCCATTGCCATGACAATCTCAGCTGATCTGCACGCATTTGTTGGGCCTAGCTTAAGATTTGCCATCCTTGCTCTGTCCGTTCACGCTTCGGCCCACATGCGAGCGATGGACAACTTGCCATCATGTGACGCCTGGGATGTTTACTAATCAGTGGTTCAGTTGCACACTATTTGGAGCTCAGACCATAGTGTCTAGTTTATCTAGTTTGACCTAATATGCTTATAGATGAAACTGTGATCCAAACAGAATTACAGATAGACTGCCATCGTGAGTTTGTGTGCGTGGTTGGACTGTTGATCTTAGTCCACTATTTTCTGCATACATCCTGCTCAGAGGCTTGAATTGAATAAATAATTGTCTAGGCCTGTTTGTATTTGACCGCACTGTCAGTGCACCGAAGAAACAGCAGCCTACTCGTAACGAATCCTTGGGTTTGTATGCGTTTTTAGCTTGGTCCAGTTGGTGTTCTGAAGAAGTGACAGTAGGAACCACTACAACTAGCTTATCACAATGGTGTCTGTGTTTGAAAGAGTTGAGTTGATCCCAGGCCAGCTTTGCATAGGCCTGGTGAATCCCGTTATGTTTTAACTGCCGGCAACACTATTAGTAGAAAGATAGGACTTCTGCTTTCCTTCTAAAATTTGAAATCATTTCTCGTAATGGCGGTTCCCAAACGGTAGTCGAACGATACACGTGATCCAATCCAACACACAATGGAATTGAATAGTTTGAAGGCTATCGGGCTTCCGAGAACTCGGTCACCTGCCTAGTGGATTTTTCACCGGAAATGTCTGAGTCCGTGAAATGAACTGCTTGCTCGGATGAGGCGTTGATAGTCCAGCCAAATATCTAAGCTAGAAATTAAACTATATATCCTAAATCGGATTAATTTACACGGAATTGTATGTTCAGTTGAGTCATCAAATATTCACGAAATGGGAACAAAAACGGTGGTCTACATCCAAAGGGCTCAAAATACTGAAACCATATGCAAGCCAGGTTACCATGGGTAACCGAAATCTCCGCTTATTACAGACATTGCCGGTAACGGTACTGTTGTGTTAAAATTTTGAGTGACATTACATGATGGATACTTTTTGACACAATCTGAGGTGCGTTCGGTTATGATTTACTATTTAACCGAGTTAAATTTGCCGCTATAAACCAGCGGTCATTCTGGTGAAGAATTGTTTTCCCTAGCGAGTTAGTACTGTCTTTACCTTGCATGACCACATCCAGGTTGGAGGGACCGAATCCATTAAGAAGAGTTGACCTCAGAAATAGTAACTCTTTAAAAATGCCATGATGTGATGCGGTAGATTGCAAATTCAGAGAGATAACCGGGTAATCTGAAATAGACATCTACCGTTTCGCTTACCGATCTCATCCTAATCTGACGAAGTCCAAGCACGTGCTAATTTCGATAGCCCAAACCCTGAGAATCGCTGGTGAGATGACTCAGCTCGTTTTGAGTGTCAGTGACAAAAATCACTACCGGTTTGTCTGACTAAATTTGTTATAAGCCACGTCAATAACAATAATAATTTGTAATAATTTATTGGATATCCCATTAGTTGACCAATAACATGACCCACATTATTTGCACTTGGAAATTCCGGATTTTTTTGTCGGAAATACCGAATCTTGGGGTGCAATAAGAAAAAAGTTACAAACCTCCGTCTTTGGTATAAGCTGATTTTAAATCTAGTTTGACGTAATAGAACAAATTAAGTTCACTTAGGGCTTCCGTGTAATAATTCCTGGTTTGAAAAATGATTCTCGAATACAAGGTGTTAGTAAAACTGTCGACATCATGCCAGCAGTTTTCACCAACAAGGACATTCTTTCCCAATGATCCCACCGAGGACACTGAAGAACAACACACTCCGATGAATAAGCTCGACTTCAGCTATTCAAACCATATCGAGATGTGACGTCAAATGTGGTTTGGTATAAATGAGAAGGGAATTGATAGGTTGCAGTTCTGATAGGTGGAAAAATGGAGTTGGGGTAATATACAGGTATTAAAACAGAAAGGAATCCTAGAGATGGTCACTTCTGAGTGGATGCAACTGACTGGGACCAATAATCCGAGAGGCTAAGATATGTGCTGTGTGTTCACAAATGGTTGCTTCCACCTAATTAGAAAATCTAACTGAAACATCCAGAACAATCTACAAGGTTTAGAGTAGGCTAAACAATCAGCGAAATGGTGGGTGGCTGTGAGCATTCTCCCTGTCATTACCGTTTATGCCAAAAACTACTCACAGACTCTGATGCTTATCTGTTACACTCATTGCCTTCAAAAATCTCTCGAACCCCTTACATATCCAGGTCGGTGTTGTAAAGCTTGTTCCAAGTGATAATCCCAGCTATGATCCGTTTCACATGTACATAGGAACACAACAGAGGACATGTTTCTGTAGTCCAACTGTGACTGATATTTTCCTTTTTTATTTTTTGTAAGTAATATGTAAAGCTTTGTTGGCACGCTTAAGAATAACTTGAAAAGAGCTTATTCCTTACATCGTGTTGTTTCTCAAGGACATCCCCTATTCCTTTTGTGTGACTGCGCAATCTGATTGTTCATCCAAAATGGTCGCTAACTCGAATCAAACTTGTCTTTTATTTTATCATTTAAAACATTTCACGCTAACTCCATCACATCGGGCATGGATGAATAAAGACTGGGGCAACAGAGTTTGGTTTGAGTACTTTCTATCCGTGAATTTGGTTGCCCGTCTTGGATGATAAACAGCGTTAACAAAAACAATAAAATGTCTTGTTTATCATTCAGTTTCTCCAAGACCTTACGAAACCATTATTTGTATTTATCCCTTGTATAAGACCTGGGTTTGACGGCCACATACAACTGGGTGTAACAAAGTGCAGATTCATTTTTGTCATTGAGACGTCCTCAATGTAACATGCCCATCAGTGTTCAATTCACCAAGTTTAGTTTGTTCAAACAGTTTAAATTTTTGTTTCTTCGGTCCAAATGACTGGGCTACTTTCACCTTAAACAATACCATTTATTGACATACGATTTCTGCAACATTTTGGTTGCATCCGTCTTGGTACCAACAGATAGTGGACGCGCTGCTTTAACGGTTACAGATGTTTGATCTACAGATGGCCCGAAAATGGAAATGCTGACAGCTGTTTTGTATTCAGCATAGAGTCTTATCCGTATTTCGTCCAGGTTTCCACACTAGTTCTGTGCTATCCAGTGGATTACTAAATGGGTCACAACTCCACACAGAATTCTTTCAAGAAAGTTTCTTCCGTTATAGTTTGGTGGATGGTCTGCAGCTTTTATTGGCTAGTATGCCAATTTTTACTTCATGGCGCACCAAGTTGCTGCATACTTCCGATTTTTTCAATCTATTGCGGGGGCTGAGCTTGGCATTTTTATCACAAACGTTTCATCACCAGTCGGAGTGACATCATCAGTGCATAGATAATGACCACGCTGCCTAGTTGTGTTTATAATAGCGCAGCCCCAGACTTGAACTTGTACCACGCATAAGTCCGCCCTGCAGCTGCAACGAGCACTGGGACAACGATCTTCGAAAGGGTTGAATGACCGACTGAAAAGTACGGAAACGAAAAAAAGCACCACCAGAAGCCCAGTACGGGCATCAACACTGATATAACCGGGCCAGTATGGTGGTAGTAGAATCCATGCTGCTGTTACGGCTCCGACCTTGAACAAGTAATGTTACTAAGTTTGTCAACGTCGTTAATTTTGACAGTGTTACCAGTCCCACCAATGTGGCTTGACATGTTCTCTAAGTGAGAATGGTCCAAAACATTTCCATCTTCAGGCGGCTCCGCTCGCTTCAAACTCCAGAGTTTTTTACACCAAAAAATCCACTTTAGTCTTATGCTTTAATAAGTCATATATTTGGTCTTGTTCAACGTGCATGTTCAAAAAATTTGTGGATTAGTGTAAGACATTCATAAATTCTGTTGAAGGTCTTGTGTTCTTTTGGTCCACAGTGCAATATCTGTCTAGATTAAATCCATGCCATTCCTAATCCTGACGAACGGACATCGGTGAGAAAGGGTCCCACTTTCTTGTGTGAAGTTCGCCTAGTAAGGTTTCTTCCGGTTTGACTGATGTAACGTTTGATGCAGTTCTAACGTTTGATCTCGTAGGTAACATTTCTCCGTCATCTGCTTTGAGATTTTCTTCAGGGTTCAAAACGATTTCTTTCATAGCTTTGGTGGATTTATGGACGATCGTGTTCTGAGGAATCAAGCAATCATTTCACAATCATTTTTGATGTAAGGAAGCTCTATTTTCTCGTCGAATTTTGCTCGTTTATTTACATTGTTTTCTTAAGGTTTCGAGTTATTTTTCTTGGGCAGCCATCTCATTGAATCATCCTGGAAGGTTAGTTTTTTCACTTCCATTTTGGTACAATAATTTGCCCTGCTGAACATCGTTTGCACGCAGGATACCTTGTGAACTTCGGGATGGTTGCCGTGGAAGCTTACTATCTGGTCCGTTTTTGCACATTTAGGATGCACTGACGTACCCAGAGTTCCGTTTGCGGTTTTTCCTAACAGTGGTGCAGGAAGGGAAGTTTCTTGTCATTTACCATTTTCACGGTGAACTGGATTTTGTTAAATATGTCACTGATTACTGTCTGAGCGTTTTCTTTATCGAGCAGCTTAATGATAACAAAAGCGTTACCAACCCATCGGATCCAAATCTTTTGTTGTATCTTAGATGGTGCAATGTCTTCTAGGGCTGGCATCACGACTTTTGCAGGAAATCCTGATATCGGCGATCCCACAGGCGTTCCCCTAATTTGTTCGTAAGTGTCCCAGTCACATTTGAAGCTTCTGTTTATATACAATTGCGTAAGTTTACAAATTGTTGACGTTTCCAATGGCTTGCCAAGATTCTGTGTTTAAATAAGTTTTCCTTGCATTTTCCTAGCCAGTTTTAACTTGCTTGCAGTAAGGAGTGCTATGACATTGAAAGAGAGCAAGACCTGTTCAATCTCGATGTCTTTAATTGTGTCCTAAAATTGTTGGGGGTTATTAATAGGGTGGTTTGATTCTCCAATTAGGGTTCCGGGCATCTCCATTTTTCTTTGACCAAATCGTATGTCGGAGCTCGTGGAAAAGAAGATTGGCCTTTGCAGAACACAGTTTTGTCCACTTTTGGTCAGTCAGTAGAATTGCGCGATGTTAGTGACATCATTTCTCATTCTCCACCTTTCCTTTCTGGTTATCCTTTGCATATCTTGTAGCCTCTTCAGTGCTTTGATGGTCTTGGGTTACAGTTTTGGTGTCGGATCTGTATCCGATAGATGGGAGGTAGCAGTATCGTTTAACAGGTGGTTTGCTTTTTGGATGTAGTCAGTTTTGGCCATAACAGCAGTTGTCCGTCCTTTGTCAGCCGGTAGTATGGTGATATTTTCGTCTCCCTTGAGTGCGTCTAGTCTAGCACGTACACATCAAACAGATCATTGGATCGTCGAATACGGCGCACTGGTGGAACTGTGAGCTATTTCAAATCAAACCTAGTGTCCTCACGAAACTCACACCACTCGAACGCATGTTCAAGTTTGGCCGGGTATTCCCTCGGTGTTCCGTCACCTAACCTATAATTCAGTTCTATTTGAAGAAAATTCAACTCCAGCTACGAAAGCGTTCGGGAAAACAGGTTTTGATCCATGTCTTACCCTCAGGTTTATCGCTAATGTTTGTGTATTTTTGGGGTTTCCTATCTGCCGCCAATCTTTCGTTATCCTGGCAGGTAATAATCCATTTTCCGAGGGTAGCTTTGATTTCTATGGCTCTTCCTCTGTTTAGCCTTTCCTAGGCGGTGTTTTCTGCTATCTTCTCATACTTATTTGCACGATTTTAGACATGTGATCAGGATAATATCATACCTGTACCATCCTATCGTGCTATGGTGCATGCTTTAGGGTGGTTGATGGATGGTCCACGTTTTACACTTGAAGGTAAGATGTCTTTTCTGAGGCATTCGTGAATAAAGAATTATTGTCCGAGGGTAAAAAGCTTGGAAACAGGTGAACATCTCCTACCGTTTCGCAGTTATTAGCCTTGCACGCCCGTAGCTATTTTCAGCGATTATGAATATTTAAGTGTCCAATGTTTGGAGTCTGAATGAAGCAAAGCCTCTTCAGGATCGTTAGTTTTAACACCATCCCCAGTTAGAGGAAGTCTCACAACCGACTTGTTGGAACCAGTCACATGGCCAAAGTTATTAGCGTTGCCAAAATCAGTGACACTGGTTGTTCAAGGCCGAAGCCATAGCAACCTGTAGGGCGGATTTATTCTGAAGACAGGGTCAAATATAGCACGGCGCTGCTATAAATACAACTGAGCAGAGAAGTCAGTGTCCATGCAAAGATGATGTTACTCTGGCTGGTGGTGAAACGTTTGTTACCTAAACACGAAGCGCAGAGCTTAAAGAAATCTAAAAATTCCCAATGTAAGCCACCAAACACACCGATATTCAAAATCGTTGAAACTTTGCATTCACCCTAATTACGGTATTTCTTCTGATCTCAGGGGAGTAGGTTGAAAAGTGGACGTTATTGGTTCTACAGTAAGTAATATTTCTGCGTCGACTTGGTTTGGAATATGGCAGAGCTGTGAAAGCCAGATTGAAGATCATACAAATACTACGTGTTTTCAGACTTGTCATCCTTGTTATTCTGAAGCAAAGTAGGCCACCTCAACCAACCGGGATGCGATATTTTATTGGGTCATCGGAGTGCTGGTCGTCGTCAGACATGGTCCCGGTCTCGCATCAACATCTGTTTTTATGACTGTAACTATATTTGTTTGGTTAGCTATAATTTTCACTAATAATTTCTAGCGATGGGATTGTTCAAACAGTCATTTTGAATTTGCTTTTACCTACTTCCGGCACCGTGTACTTGAAAACATTCTTACAGCATGCGTTCGACCGCGTTGCAGATTCATTTCATTACCGCATTCATTAATTTACCCTAATTAAACAAGCACATGGAGTGCTTCACCAAATTAGGTTGTCCCCACCCGATTGATAGCACGACCATGTCCCGCTTGTACCAAGCAATATTCCAAGCTTATGTCTAGTACCACTCCCCTCAAGGTTAAACCGAGCGTTTGCTCGCCGCTTCAATGTTCGCATTTTATGTCCATAACCCTATTTACAATCTTAGGCTTCTACCATTTTAGATTCACGTTAAGTTCAAAATTGAATGCCAGTTTTTCTACCTTCGTATGTTCTGCTCTCACCCAGTTCAGGATCAATTAATGTTGAGAAGCGAGAGCAGATTGTCGGCCGACCCCATTTTCGATCACTGCACATCAACCCAATGGCATAGTCTATCTATCCGGGTCAAGTGGCCCTCTTGCTTTCGAGTCTTCTGGTCGTTCCAGTGTCGGCATCTCGTGCCTCGAACCAATTAGTACGCCAGTCCACCTTCCATCTTGACAACATAGTGACAACATAAATTAAGCTCCGTTTTTACATCCCCACGTTTTGCCAGTGCACACCGACGTCAACCTCTTGATTAGAGAGAGATAATTGCTAAGTTTGGCAACTCTGAACGACATACATGTCGATCAATGCATGCTGACTCAATCACGCGGCGGAAGGTCTCTCGTTGAATCTTGACAAACGGGTATGTGCTTACGTCGTTTGTGTGTTGCAAATCGCTTCACAGGGAACAGAAGAATGATGGGTCTGCTGAAACAGACAAGAACACTACTCTCGGCCAACGAGCCACAAGGTACAACTGCAGACCCTGACTCTGATTCATTTTGAAATAAACCTGGATCATGTTGGAGTAGTTTCGAAATAAACCACCAAAAGCAAGCCTTGCCCGAAAGTTATGCCATAAAATACCAATTTGTGTTCCGATGCTGTTCTTAGAATGAAACAGATGATGGTAAAATACCTAGACGAATTTTCTTTCCCGCAGGAAATATTAGATCTAGTAGACCGGAGTTTTAGGGCATGGAAACAGACGGACTTCCAAATTATCAGTTCTTCTCTGAGGCAAGCAGTGGTTGAAGTGTAAATCGAGATAAAATGATAAGATAAAATATGTACAAATCACCGGAAATGGACTGTCCCAAGCAGAATATACTGGAATTCTCTGTGTATGCCACGGAAATAATTATAAAAATCATAAATGTTACTTCTTACTTTGTGACCTCCTGTTTCACTGCTTGACAATTTTTGATTCTGCATGTGATTGTAGAATAGCCCGAGGTAATGAAAGGAGCTTGACCTTTGATGGGACTACTCATTGGAGCGGTCTGACGGGTTTAGCATCTCCATGTCCCAACAGGCTAAGCAGGATGGCTCGTCTCACGCCGAAGATTCAGTCCAGCTTGGAAGGTCAGTGGATAGACGGCGGATTAAATAGTATCATGGCTCCGGGCATCAAGATTAAGGGTTGATTTAAGCTGGCAACTCAATCATAATACAAATCCGAAGAACAATTAATCCCAGTAGATGGGCATTTCTTTTAGCCACTTTCCATTGTCCTGTAGACGCGTTTGCCGCCTTAGCGACAGGATTCCATAGCAGTATTTGTCCGTCAGCCTCCAGAATTGCGCGAATGCAAGAAATTCTGTAATGCATCAGTTTTCAGGCAGTTTATCCAAGGTCTAGCTTTCCATTACATTTAGCTAAACGGGTAGCGATAATTACGCCTCCCCTCGGAAATCCCGGCCCAGGTTAACACGTCACTTTGGGCCCTCGGGTCAAAAGCTCGGTCAAGTATTCCCAAATAAACAAAACCCTTCTTTGGTGTTCGCAGCCGCAAAACAGTAGTATGAATATATCTAACAACCTGTTTATGGAGGGGCCTAAGTTAACCTACTACTTCGGTTTGGGCAGTCAGATAGCATCAAGCCCTCAAACGACTCTTGGATAGCCAGTTATGTGAAGGCGATAATAAAAGAACTAACTTGCATTGTGAACTGTAAAAATTGTTTCCTTTCCCTTTCTTGCTGATCGTGCTCGCCAATCGCCATGAATTCGATGGCATACAGTTTGTATTTAGATTTCTGATATATTTACATAATATGTATGCATATAAACAGGTATATTAGAGGTCAGAAGGTATACACTGAGTTATCTACATGTATATATATAAATATAGATGTAGGTATAGGTACATCTGAAGTAATTCATTATTTGCATCGGGAATGATAGTCAAGAGTGAATGGCAAACTCAACTGACGAATTCGTCAACCATTAGATAACGTTGAAAACAATTATTCTTTAATTGGAGTTGAGCATTTTGTTCTTTGAAATCTTGTCATTTCCATGATGTATACTAGGTTTCTTCCTGTTCTGCCTGCACAACGGCAGATGAAACCTGGTCGGTAGAATTAATTTTAATCTTTTCCATTTATATTGGACTTCTATTACCTCACCTAATCATTTGACCACTAACTTGACTTCACAATCAGTCACGAAAACGTCGTCAATTAATTTCTGTAGAAATTTCCCTGTAAGCTTTTGACTTATTTCTTGTCTTTCCTGGTTAAAATTGTTCGCATGCCATGTGTAAACGAGCCGGTTTGCTGGTGCACACAAAGCTTGACAGAAAAGTTTGTTTCGCTGCCGATAATGGGACAAATACCGAATTCTGCGTAGAGGTCCATCAAGACATGTGTATTGTGCACTGAAGTGAATCAGTACGAAATCGTCACTGAGAAAACATTATCGTCATGGGATCTCATGTCGCTTTTCGATTGACTCCGACGGTAACATTTATTTCAGCACTTGTATCCATCACTAACTCCCTTATGGCAGTTAGGATGGGCTGGAGTTTGCGAAAACTGGTCTTTGGTGATCCGTACAGATGAACCGAGTTGCACGGATTAGTGAAATGGCGGTGTACTCTAAGAAAAGATATAATATAGACAGCGCACGTGGGGTTGTTTGGGTCACAACATTTAGACCACAGATGGCCTCGAACTCTAGAAATTGGGGCAACAAGCGAAGTTATGTAGGGTGGTGTCAAAAGTTAGCTGACGATTTCCGTTCGTGTTTCACAGTGCAGTACAACTACGGATACCGACAAAGTAATTACAAATAATTCGCACTGACAGGTAAGCTTTTACTTTAGGATGGCACCGTGAATTCTTACCAAATAAAAATCAATGGTGGTTGCAAATTTGGTAGCATGATAAATACTTGTCTGTGATTATCGGGTTTTTCCTGGTGAAAAATCTATCGTAATCTGGTCATTGTCTTCAGGCGGACACAGGACACAGAGAAAAGAAAAATCAATATCTGCACCTGAGCGTGAATGTTTTCGAGAAACCTAGCTATAGTTATCGAAACCTATAAATTATTCTATCATTGAATTTTTTCAGCATTAACCTTGTAACTTTCCATTCCAGGTTGCCTAGTGAAAATCTGCTTACAATGAAAAAGGCTTAAGGTCAAAAAGTATGAAATATCCATAAAATGGAAAAAACCCAAAGCGAAAGTGAAAAAGATCAGTCATCGTTGGATTTGGAGTCTCCAAACTACGGTGAAGCGGACAGAAGAATAAAAAAAGCCGATGATGAGAAGTTGGACAAACTGAATTTAAGCGAACTAAAACTGATCGAAGTACCTCGAGAAGTGTTAGATTTAACTCAATTAAGAGTAAGCTGTTTGACGTGTTTAAAATTGTGCACATCGTATCTTAGCGTTTACACCTTTGTCGGAATCGGCTGTTAGAAATCCCGGAAGAGTTGTGTCTACGTCTTTGTCAACTTCGTTGGTTGGATTTACGATCAAATTTTATCAGCCGGCTCCCGTCAACTGTTCAGTATATGAAGGATCTTCGGATTCTCTTGCTTGATGACAACTCTCTACGTATTTTACCATTTGAATTAGGTTGGAAGTTTGGTCGAATAGTTAATTGATCAATTTATCCATGAAGGCTTGTTGCGCAAGCTGAAAGGAATTTATGTACGAAATAATCCGTTGGAGTTCCCCAATAAACAAGTCATGGAACGAGGTCTGCAAGATATTTTGAAATATCTGTCTCAATGCTACCTGTCACGCGAGGATTCCAAATCTGCACGAGTTAAGTACTTGTTATCTGTATTATTAGTTTCATGATTAACTATTACAAACGCTATGCACATATTCCCGCCAGGTATCCCGACGGAGATGAGGTGGACCAAATAAATGTGCATTCATATTTCACCTAGGGCGGCTGAGATACGCCGGTAAGTCGAAAATATTTTGTCAAATATCCAATATACTCTTGATCACGTCTGATCATCCAGACGGGTTTATGCTGTGGGGAAAAGACACATTCAAATGACTAAGTGTGGAATGACAAGGACTGCACATGGGCAAGTAAGAGATAAGCCAGTTCATGGGGTTCTGGTCACTGAGCATGAAGTTTAGGTGGCAAAAGTTTCATCACTAGTCGAGTTGACACCGTTAAACCTAAATACCAAACACAACGATCATAATCTCGTGAAAACCAACAAGCTGAGACAAACCAGGACAGGTTTTAGCATGGCTAAGAATAGAATTCATGCTCAGTGTTCTCTGTGCTTAAATAACGGCATTTTACGGAAACTTTTTGGAAGGAATCAGTTTGGAATCTAGAGAATTGAAAATGATCACGGCAAATAATCCGGGGTCAAGAAATAATCAATTAGGAAATTATAAGTTTGTCAAATTTGTCATTGAATACCACAAAATGAACGTTGCCGAATTTGCGAGTGCAAAAAAATTAGGCACCAAAATTCACATCTGGCGGAAAAGTAAATTTACGAATGATTACAAACGCCACTAAGAAATTAAGAACCAAGGGGTGATAGTCGTCGGTCACATTTAAAAGATAGATCACCTCGTCGTCGTTGTCATACTGACTCCAATTCGCCTTTTTAGAAAATTTTGTCAGTTTACGCTTCTACGAGTTACTTCACAGAAACGCCCAAAACACGACCACCGTCCCGCCTGGCCTCCTACATCTACTTCACAGCAGATTGGCCGTATTGCCTTGGATCAGCCGAGGGTTTTCACTCATTCTGGTGCACACTCGCAAACTCAAATCATAATGTGGCCCATGCTAGCTGTTGTTTGTGCCTAGTCTATGGCCACATCGCCAGGAAAACCAAGTGTCCTGAAAAACTCATTCTATGCGACAGTCTCCAACTTCGAATCTAATCAGAAATTTCATTGTGGTTGTCTTCTCAGCAAAACGCCCCGGATCCGAGCGAGAGCTGGGAACAGGTCAAATCAGTCATGCACTCAGCAGCAACTGCCATGCATGGTTCCAGTTCATAAAAATCTCAGAAACTACGGATGTCCACGATTTTATTTGCACGGCTGTATAGTCGCAGATCCGGCCTCCGGAAAAAAATAAGATGCGTAAGCGCAGTAGACTCAGAATGACCAGGATTGTGAGAAATGCCCGGGAATAATGGTAGACAGGTTAATGTACGGAGGCTGAAAAGGATGCAGCTGTCAACACTAGTCACAACCTTTACTAACTGATTAGGACTACCGGACCACGGAAGCCAAGTGGAAACGAAGTGATTACGGAATCGAACGACGCACGTATTCATGTCCAATAACGTCGGCTGAGGTCTTGGTAGAACGCTTCAGGGAGTAGTTCAGTTGGCTCGCAGACACAGTAGGCCTCAAAATGTATGCCTGCAAGTTCGCCAATACAAATGGATATCAACCTTCCAAAGGAAATGGAGGTGATCAGGGAGATAGGTTTTCTGAAAAGGCGTAGCGCAACACCACCAGATGGACTGTTCCCATCCTTCTTAAAGGATGGCGGCGAAGTGTTAACATCAGAGCTGGCAAAACTCCTTGGATCAATCCGGGGGGAGGGGGAAGAGATTCCTTAGGACTGATGTGAATCGGTGATTGAACCGCCTTACTAGAAAAGTGATAAATCCCCATGTGAAGATTACCGGGAATTAGTATACTTAGTAAGCATCCCATCGAAAGTGCCTGGAGGCGTTATTCTCCATCGACCGTCTAGTGCCGGCGATTGGTGCATGCGTGAGAAGCAAGCCGGGTTTCCGTCCCTGTTGGCGTTGCACTGACCAAATTTTCACACTGCAAGAGATCTTAGAATATATGTGCATATTCAGTAGACCCATGATTTCTGTCTTTCTTGCTTAAAATCAACGTTCAGCTCACTTGGTCGCTCAGTTCCCTGGAGCTTCCTCTCACTGAAAAGTGTGCCAGAGACATTCATTTCACTCGCCCTATCTCTGTAAGCGAAAGGTCGAAGCCGAGTTCGTGCTTACGGCGAACTCTAATCCGAGTTCACCACCAGAAGCGGCGCTTGTCAGGATTGCCTACTCGCATTTACTTTCCGGTTTTATCACTGAGACGGTTATGGAGGTAGCCCTATTCTCAGGTGGGAATAGTGATATTGATATTTGCTCTGATAGGACTCTGTCTGACTTGGAATATGCGGTTGACTTTGTGTAAGTGAATAAAGATTCACGTAAGTCGCAATTTTTTCTCGATCGACTGAAAGATAATATAGTCATGTTTGGTATGCTTTTAGGCTTTCAAAGTGTAAGTTGCTGTTGCAGGGATGGATTTGCTCAGAGCTGAACCCTTTACTCGCAGAGGAGCATCTGGGTTACGCGGACACATTTAGTTGCTCCGGTAGTTGTGCCTCACCTGGATGTAACGAAAGAAGCCTCTTCGTGCGTGCAGTTGGCCTGATTGGAATTTGCTAATTCGAGTAATCTGTGGCGTCTGCGTGACATTCGCCTATCGTTCAAAAAAAATTTTGGGAGTTCATAGTAATACAGAAGTTAATCGTAATGAACTGTATTTTAAGGTTCAATGTATGTGCAGTTAGGCAACCTTGTTTTGGTCCACGTGATACTGTGAACGGTAGTTGGAGGCAATAAGTGATACGGTCCAGTACCGCAGCCTCAGTAGTTTTTAGTTTAATAGCCTATCTTTTTCCTTGCATTGTGCAGTCAATTTTTTGCATTTCTCTTTTTTTCTCGGTTTCAGCATGTGATGCTGTGAGATAGCAATCACAATCGGAGCGCGTTTGTGCCAATCCAGTGGTTTTATAAGTTGAGCTGAGCTGAACTCTTAAGTGAAAGTTAACTTTATGATATTTTCGAGAAATTTGTACTCAAGCTTCTGCCTAGTGAAATTTAAATGAGACACAGAACCTTGAAGAAGGCACACAGAATTATATCAATGAAGTAAGCATTCACTGAGACTGATTAGCAGTAGCTCCTTGACAAGGCATAGTAAGGAGGGTTATGGTGAGTCAGCCGTAGGTAACTTTTCGATGTGAGAAAGAAGAAGCTTCCACGACGTTTGCATACTTCAGAAGACATCGGATAGTCAGAAAATTGTACAGAACACCACTAGGCATACTGACCCGAGACAAATGGAGCAGGTTGTTGCTTTTCACAGTAGTACTGAATATATGATTCGTCGATTTTGTATAGTATTTGTTTACTTACAGTCAATGTTTTCACTTGGATTGCAAACTTTATTGATTGGCTTGGGCGGCATAATTTTCCTGCCGGAGAGCCACAAAGTCCGGGGTCTTATCCTATATCAATCAGTTAGTCATGGTAGTAAATAACAGAAGCTTCCGTTCACGGACAAGTAAACTTCCCTCAGTTTTATCATTTCCAATGACAGTTTCGTTCTCAAATTGGACACCGTTTGAAATATTTGCATAATTGGCGCGTCAGTGGAGAAGTATATGCGCTAGAACTAAGGTCACTTAAGTTTCGTTGGTTTTCTTGCAGTTGGGGCTTGAAATATCAAATCATTTTACTGCGGTGAACTCATCGATAAAGGTTTAAGGTATTCGTCTACCAAGGATGATGTCCTAAAGTAAAACTGCCTTTGATACTCATGTGTTTGTAATAACGGTGTACCGGTACTGGTAAGTGAAAAACAAATGCAGCACACGTAAAAGTAGTAATGTGATATACAAAGCCGAACACTATACACTCTTTCTATGCTCACCCATCTTACAGGTAGTCACCTGTACCACAAAATATTGGAAGAGAATGTGCTAAGCACCCCCGAAGGTAACAACTCGGCAGAGATTTCGATACCAAGCTGGCCTGAGCTGGACGGTAATACAAAAAATGACTGCAAAACTGCCGAGGATTCCTTGAAGTCACTGTGCAAGAACTTTGATGACAAACTGTCCGTATCTACAACAGATGAAAGCCATAATTCTTCGAAAACAGTCGAGTCTTCAAAGGGGAGTTGTGACATTTTCGATTCTAGCACAAACGTGTTGTCGAAGGAAGCCGCAGAGAAGCCAATAGACAATCAACGACCCCAGACAGATCCCACCCCAAGTTCGCCGCAGCATTTACAAGAACGGGAACTGCAGGAGACCTTATTCTATTCCAAGTTGGCAGAAGCAGTGATAGAGGCCGAAACAAACGAGGTGGAGGCAAAGAGTACAAACAGCGTTCCGTCAAAGATTACCCGATCTGTTACACTTCCGTGGACGTCTTCTAGCACTCATTTGTACAAAAAGATTAAGAGGCAATACTTGTTTGGACGAAGAAACCCAAGAAAATCGACGAGGTAACGTCGGGAGAAAGGTCTTATATTCATCTCTGCCGATATGTCAGTTTGGTTTAAACCTATAGGCATTCCATTGTCTTTGACTCAAGAAGTGTCATTTGTTATGCCATCTAACGGCAGAATAAGTTTAGGAACAAATATATTGAGCATGTATTGTAAGCAAGAGTAGTTTTGCCTTATATTCATCTTTTCATTGCTAAAACATCGATGCGGTGCATTGAAAAAGTACTGGTACTAATCTGCGATAAGTAAATTTTAGTATTTTGAGCAAATGCTTTGCAATATGGCGTGTACAACTGTTCAGGTCACAAATACCTGATTTGCCTTAGTAAATCGACGAAGAAGGAAAAATAACTGTTCCGATTGGCGTCAACTTAGATATTTGAATACCGACTCCTCAGATCTTGATATGCCACTTGCAGATTAGAAGTTAAATCACGGATTCACTAGTGGCAATGGTATACGTTTGAGAAAATCACGTCTGGTACTCATTCCCCGTTGCATCAAACGAGAGTCTGATGACGATTGGTAGTTGCGGTCACTATGACCATGTTTCAGTCCGAATTCGGCGAGTTGGAATCTTCCCACCAGTGCTCACCCCTCACCTGACAACTCCTAACCGAAATCGGCCACTTCCCTAGATATGGCGAATTCTGTTGTCTCATTAATGGAAAAATTATGAGCACTAAAATATGATCTCGTCAGGAATGAATTTTAGGCTATCCTTCAGTGATTCATTCAACTCAGCTTCCAACCCCGAGAATATTGTTTTAAAACGAAAATGATAGAAAATCAAGTGAGTTGGGAACAGGTTAAAATAGCACGTTAGTGTTTCAAACGATCTTCTTCGATTGTAGATCAAGGCATTTTGATTTCACGTCTCAATATTTTGCTCACAAAATGCTGAAAGACATTGGTTTTCTTGACTTACATTTACAGTAATCTTGACTTATAGGCCAATTTTTTAAAAAAATATTGCATTACATGAGGAAAAGCTTTGGGGAATTAGACAATCCGATCAAAAAACATCAGCTTACTGCTTATCCAAATCATACTGTTTGGAATTCTCTGTCGGTTTAGTATCTATTCTTTGTGTTTCATCCTGCGTATACGGCTACACAACGGACATGATATCATTAGTTGCATTTACACCCTCCTAATTCCCTTCCGTTTCTCCCGGATTGTTCTCTTCAGCGTTCCGGGTTGTTTATGCCAGCATATCAGCCAAGGAAAACTATTTCTATTGCTGCAACGTGTTCAAAAATTTCTAGGGTGAATTGATATACCATGCACGCACTGAACTTGGAATCATCTAAAACCGAATGTGCGATCCATGATAGACGCACCCACCGACTGTCCCAGTGTACGGGGTTTAACCGATTCCTTTATTTTGATTTATTCATTTTCCAAAATAGAAAAGCGGAAAGTTTTTGAATGCCTAGATGAAGCGAAAGCTCACAAGTGGTAATCTGACTAATGTTTGCAATGGATTCGTGGTCGTGGTTTATCTAGTGATAAAATAACAGCCCCGGTCACTTCAGAAAATAGCCGTGATTCCATAATCCATTTTGGAATCGCAATGAACCTAATTATTAGTCCAATGATGAAAACCGGACCCGGCTTTTGTGCAAAATAAGGTAAAGCAATCTGTCAGGTAAAACATGATCTAAGTTATTTAGAAGTTATTTTACAAATATAATGAATTATTTCAGCAATATTTGCAGTTGTGTGAACATGTCTTCCGTTTACAAGATCCTTTTACGGATTTTGGGGTAATATACAAATGTAACTATGAAATGAATTACTTTTCATACATTTGGCTATAGGGTGTCAATGCAAAAAGGCTACAATAGCTTCCAGTGACCTTGGTAAAACATCAAGCGAATTTCATTTAATTCTAAAGTAATGAGAATTTACATAAAGGCCGTCTATCAGAAAGTGAATTGGGTACATTCGCAGCCAAACATCACATTCACTTCTACTCACCATAGCGTTACTGTTGGAGAGAAAACACTCATTTTCGCACCTTGGGAGACAAAGATCGCCTGCGATCAATATGATATTACACAAACGGTATAATTTGCCTGAATGTAAGAAACAGAAGCTGTTTTATCCCCCTTCCTGCACCTTCGCAGGATCATCTGTAACATTCACTCTCCCGGAATTCCTTGGTTCCCACGTTACCTTGCATAATATACAGTAATCAAGGAACGCTCACTGATTCGCTGTTATCAGCCTAACGACTTGGCTCACAATCACAGAATATTCAAACGTGTTTTTTAAACCACGGGCATGAAATGCAGCCTCAGAGGACTTTGTTTGCGGTACGAGTTTCTAAAACTGCCCAAAAGCCTAAGTGAAAACTCAGATTTTGCACTCAAATCTGTGATTCCAGGTTATGAAAAAACAACTAAATGAAAAATTGGAGCGGTTAAACGAGGTATATTTAGACCTCACAGTAGCTTGTTATAGCTAAATTTTCCCATGTGAGACAAAGCAGTGAAATGGACGTGCAATGTGGTTCCTAGATAAACATTTTTCGTTGCCTACTTGTGCCACTCATGAGTAGTTGAAATAAAGGTAAAAGTATTGCGTCTGACTTTAAGAGGACGTACGAATCAAGAGTGTATACCACTTAACAGACATACATGTATCAACGGTAGTTAAGTCCCTCATTTGAGAATTCCAGCAAAGGTGTGAGTAGTCGCAGCGATTTTTCTATGCAGTGAGATTTCAGTTCCACCGACTGGAGTGATGACGGATTTGACTTCTCATTAATTACCGTCGCCTGCGCTTACTAGGTTAGATCCCGTCGAATCGCCGGCCGTATTTCGAAGTTAAAGATAATGCGATGTCCATTTTGACCCAACAATTTTCCAGCTGTTCCTTATTATTCTTCTGTCACCTGCACCAGTATACTAAAGAAATACTCCAGAACCCCTTTGTCAGGTTTGTTCTTCACTAAGAGTGCCTTTTTACTACAAATGAAAGGCTATCGAACATGCTGTGGCATGAGTCTTTATCCAAATGGAAAATGTGCACGGAAGATTTTTCGGGCCCTGCTCCTCCGCTACCTTGTGATCTCCCATGATGATGTCTTCGTGCTTCGACAAGTCATACCTCTTGTTCCATTTCGCCTCTCATAATTACACACAGAAACTATGCTGTTCTCCACGTAGGCCGAATTCTGACAAGTTGGGAGTTTATCTAAGCTGCCTGGCACGGAATTCGAGTTAGCTACTTGATGTTGGTGCATTTCAAACGACTGGAAAATGACTATGTACCTGAAGCACGTTTAACTGAGAAAAACCCTACTCGTAGCGTTCTTGCGATGATAGAATTTTAACCAAATTAAGGATGAAGGTGAATGCTCAGCGGCCTCCATTGAGTTGACTGACATTTCATTTATTGAAGATGGCCAGCCTTGGTCCTACACCGAACACAGTCAGCTTACAAGGAATACGGCACTTTGCTTAACGTCGTCTGTTGAGAAGGAGTGGATTGGGCATTCATAAGTCTGGCCATTTGGTCACTGGCCCCTAGTGCTTTTCGGCTTCGTGCTTCTTCCCGCTGTCCTGCGAATGAATCATTGGTTAACCAAAGGCTCCGTTTACCGAGTCATAAGAAGGGCATCCGCTTTGCCCTAGTCAATCCAGCCATATTGGTCCAGCAAAAAAATCGTTCACTTTCCTTTGTTGATGATCTGTTCCAAGGTTTCTTTCCCGTTTGTGCAAAACCACCGTCAAATCAGTTTGTTTTCTTGTCTTCACGTCCCACTACGAAATAATGACGTGGACAAGAGAAGACAAAAAGAGCTGCTTTTTCAATCTCTTTTCGGTCGGACTCCACCTACTCATCCCTCCCCTCAATCTGTTCCATGTCGTAGTTTGCGCATAATCTAAAATCAGACAAGCGTGAGAAAATTCATAACCATTTATGTGATCTCCACAACAGAAGCTAAATCGATCTGATTTTCTTTCCGTTTATTACAGGTACATTAGTATTTTCTCAAAACTGATCTCAGTGGAGAAAAATGGTTCCCTGGATCTACAAATATATGATAAGACCAGTTTTCTTACATTACTGTTCCTGTGAAGTAAAACTGCTTGAAGCTCTGAAATTACCATTATATTTTACAAAAAGTCCACTGTGATGTATTTTCTATCTGCTTGATTTGGGTAGGTGGCAAAAGAGTTTCACATGAAAAATATGAGCCACCAAAAGCTGGGGGCATCCCGTCGGAGTAATCAGGGTGGCATATTTCTGCGCACGTCCAAAATATACATACACTGTAAAACCCATTTCAGAAGAGACAGTGTGGGTTAGTGAGCAAAAGGTTTCTCGATGTTATTAGCAACTTCATGTACAGGATAAAAAAAGTCTTCTTCCTGATATTTACTAAACCAAGTAGAGTTGAAAACCAGTTGGTGGTCACTATTATTCTTTGTCTAATTGTATGTCACATGGTGACTTGCGAGTAGTGTGAGATAGTTAATACATCTACCTGTTTGATTGCATTTCAGAGTTCACACTTGAATCAACTCGAATCAGTAATTCGGATATGTCCAGAAGGGCTAGGCGGCCTCTTGAATGTAACTCTCAATGCAGCTTGCGCAGTGAGAGTTAATTCAAGCAAACATTTTAATTGTATGAGGAACAATTACTTTTAAGACCAGAGGTTATTATGATTAGCTGAAATGCGGCCCGGAAAGGTGAATTGCGCTTCTACCAATATGACGAATTCCGCATTCCTACATGTTCGATAAACTTGGACATTGTTAGACAGAGTTCTGCCACTAGTGTAACCCACGCTTATGTAACTCTGACGTTTTTGGGTATGCATCGAAGCGACTGGAAAAATATACAAACACAATAGCACGGAAGCAACGCATGAGTGACAAGTAAATGAATATGCCTACTGATGTGCTTTAATACTGTCCAAATCCCACATTTACCTGGCTGCATTTAGCGGCTTGAGAAAAGAACCGGATAGCACCGAGCCTGAGATTTTGGAGACCAGACAGTTTGATCTTCCGGTGCAATTGATCAGTGCATTGCACTGCAGTTTTCTCACATAACATTAAAGACCACAGAGATTCACAATGTTACCATCCACAACGGAAACTGTGAATTAAAATTAGAGCTAAATTCTTTGACTGTTCGTAAATTGTTTTATTTGCCTATTATTCTGTTGTTTTTTACATTTAGCACTTCAGCTTTCGGTCTGTTTCCGTCCCAGTCGATTCGTCATGAAATTCTTTTGCCGGAAAATCCACCCCAACCTACTATTGATATGATACGTGCACAGCATATCAGAGAGAAGAAGAAAAAAGCGAGACAGCAAGCAATGATCGCACAACAGGCCACCCTACAAAAACTGAAGTAAGTTGACTGTTGCTGTTGTTGAAAGAAAATGACTAGTAACGTTAGTGTGCTGTGCAAGTCGTTGTCAGTCGGATAGATTTTAACCATCACTGAACGAGGGATAGTGATACTTTGGCGTTTTAACTGTCCGCCAAAGAGAATAAAAACATCCTGAGGTGTTGGAATCAAAGAACGGTAAAGAGCATACTATCCAGCTGTTGCGCAACTAATGATTTTCATGCCTGAAGCAAATTTGATACTATCATGGGGTCAGTTTTGTGGATTCAGTTCAGTTTAGTTTTACAACGAAGAATCTTGTGCAAAGATGGTCTGATTTTAGTTGTAATCTCACAAACTGAATCGCCCAAAAAGGGATAAAAGAACGTGGATTAGTCAAGATCGAATCCAAGTTAGTATGGTAAAAAGACCATAAAAGGAGAGATTTCTAAAGCGAAAGCGTCACGGACTGTGAGACTGAGCCATATCAGTTATTATCTTTAACAGGTATTTCGGAGAATTTTGTGGAATCGAATGCGGTAGTATGCCTATGCCTGTAAATTTGCCGGTCATAGTTTTCATCCGTTCTTGCCATGTCATGGATTGGTCACCCCGACTTAGTTTACAATCACTGTCTATGTCGGACAGCAGCTCACAGAGAGGCAGAAGTTTAATGGGCAAGCAGAAAACGTCACAGGTAGGTTAATTTACTGAAAATCGGCGCCTCTTATAAAATAAAAACCTGGGGTGTACTACCTTGAATCTTAGCTTTAAACTACTATTTGCACCATATTCCACCTACAGTACGAATACAACGGTGTTGAAACACCGGTAGTTTTTGCACCCCTATTCTGAATGGCCATGTTTCAAAGCTCCTCATCGCTGCTGTACGTGCTTGAACTTTGACCGAAAACGGGATATCATGCTGACTCCACGCATGCTTTGAATTGGTGAATGCCAGGCAAGCCTTCTGTAAATGCGAAAACACTTCATCTACTATTTATCCACGAGGTGAGATAAAACTATCCAAGTAATAAAATCCATCTACTTTAGCCAGATCGTCGCCTGCACGAATGATGCTTGGCTTTCAGCAACTCTATTCCACCAAAAGCATTCCAAATTCTGAATGTGCATGATGTTTGCCTAACAAAATGACACTGTTGCTAGGCTCGAGTCATGAATCCCTGTAGGTGCAAAATGAGCCTCAGTTGTTTGAAAGCCAAAAAATTTGGAATTTGGCACAAGTTTTTCTGTTACACTCTTAGATGAGAGGCAGAAATACAGGATTGCACGGTTGACTGGGTCGAACGTCGCTTTCAGATCATGAACGACAGAGATGGTGGGCCTAACGTAGGCGTGTCCTTGCTCTGACTTGCTGCAGAGTGGATATTTGGTCGATACAAAACTGACCGAGTTAGAGATTGGCTTGATTCTCACGCGCACACATTTCACGAGTATTAGATAATCAGCGGAGAATAATCCCGGCGGGAAGTTTGGATGCAATACTTATGGAACTTGTTCTTCTGAAATTCCCGCGAGAGTAGTTACGATATTTGCTGAATCCTTCCATTCCTTAGAGGTCTCATCGCTTATCCAGACTGATTCCAGGGGATATTTTACCCCAGTGACGACCTTTTACTGTCGAAGAGAGCACATCAGATCCAGCTGCCTAATAGCTCTTCAGAAAACCTATCTTCCCAATGTCCTTGGTTTCTGATGAAAGACCGGTATCTATCTGCGCTGTGAAAATTCTACCGTCAAATTTGACCAAGCAAACCACTGCCCGAAGTACTCAGCCTGTCGATGTGGAAAACGCCCCAGTGAACTACTGGATTGCTTGATAACCTTTGTTTCGTTGTTTTCTTGCAACAATGCTCTGAATAAGTCAGCTAAGACTGCGCGCATTAGCGGTAGCTGCAGTGATTTCTATTTCCCCCACACACCGCTGTTCGTACTCACTTTTCTGCCTTCTGCTTAGGTGACTTCTGTTGCTGACGAATGACCGTTGCTCAAAGTGACATACTTATACGATAGGCAGTTTCTACAGCAGGGGCCTGGACCTTACAAGAATCCAATAGAGTTTGCAAACTCTTTCAATCAGAAGATATGAAGACGTCAAACTTGGTGCTGCACGTTAAATCGTTTCACAATCGTCTGAAAAACATCGCTGGAGTCTGGTGGGACGACCAGATGGGAAATGACGAGGCGGACTATTGTACAGCACGAAAGACTTGCGGTATTTTATAGTGAGAAAGATAAGTTGTTAATGCGCATGAAATCATAGTATCGTGAACATATCACTCCGAAATATCGGAGTCACCAAAAGCAGGTGTGTTCAGACAGGCACGCCAGAATGATACCAATCACTGGCTCTCCGTGGTGAATCCGATCCCCACATCGTACTGATGCTTTGCAATTTAGAATCCTCGATCCAGAGCTCAGGGTATAGTCCTTCAAGTCAACTTTGGACTTCAGTTTTAGCAACAGAATGGCATTGTCCCTTGGAAAACGATGGATCTAATTGGATGATAGATGATGTATCAGAAGTGAACTGAAGAATTTGCATGTTTAAGGTTAATTCTACAGCGTGATGTTCTTTTCTATCTACCTCATTTTTCCTGTATTACTGTGATTCCTATGGCACCAAATCTTACGCATACTGGTTATATATATATAACAAAGTAGCTTTCGTTTGACAACTTATATTTTCATTCACCTACCCAGTTAATCCTACCCTAAGTCAGGTGCTATTACCTGAGGGAAATGCGAGCTGATGCATGCGGACTACCACAGAGCTAATTTGCTACTGAATTATTCATGACAAACAGCGAGACAACGAGATGGTTCAACATAACTAGGGTGTTTTCCTAGCCGTACCGCACTACAAGTTAATCGGACTGTGATAAATTTGGTTCCACTTTGCCTCCTGCTATATTTAACGAGTTGTTCAGCAAAAAAAATGATGAATGGATTTAATCGATGTGTCGGTGTTCAAAGACTCACATACCAAAATACGCGCATTTGTCACAGGTGTTTCGACCGAAGGCAGTATTTGGAAACACACAAACGATGGAATTTGAAATTTATTTCCGTTAGTCGCAAACGGGAGAAATATAACACTCCTTCTTGCGGTGTGAGTCTCGTTCTGCACTTAGAAAACAAGATGGATGACGGAAGCTGAAGATGAAATAGTAAACGTTTCCTCCACAAATTTGACATTACCAAAAAGAATATATTCAGGGAAATTAAATTATTAAAACATGTACTAGACAACGCATACGACGTCATCACCGTTAATTGTCATGGTCTATTTCCTATATACAAGGCTTGATTTGACAGGAACTCTGCTCCACATTGTGTGATTAAATGGATTAACTTTTAAGTATTGGGATATAATCAAGCATTATTTATACAAGAAAAATTTCATTGCTGGTGGATCAAGGAATGAGAAGGAGACAGTGCTGGTTTTTCGATTCTGCCTCGAAAGTTTTTTACATTACACGACATAACTGGAGTCCGAGAGCATTTTCCAACAATACTGTGGGAGTTGGTTCATTTTGGTGCAAAGAATAAAGTCATGTTCAGTAAGTGATTTAATAATCCCCTACTTTGTTATTTAACAAATTAAACAGTTCACTTGATAACCCATTCGTTCAGCTGTCTAGCAATGTATTATTTTGTAAAATCTTTGGAGCAATCGTTCTCTTGCATTTTGGTTCGTTCACTTAACAAAAGCCTGGGCAGTTGATTGTCACGTTGCGACTGGACTGAATACTGGCACAGGACAGCTGCAGACGAAAAACGGACAAACCCTGAAGATTAATGTGTACAAAGAGACTTTTGCTGTCAATCACCGTTTATATAAGACGTGAAAGAATTGAATTTTCTACGGCTAAAATTGTGATTTCAAATTTTGCGAAAGTAACATGGTGTAAAACTATCCCTGGACGGGAGCACTGACTACCTTCGGTTTAAGGCAATTTGAGAAATCCAAACGGCAAATTTATTTCCCAACTCCGGACAAACTAAAGCAGCATGTTTTGGTGCTGGAATAGTAGAACAAAGGCACCTGAAAGGTTAGTGATTATATCTGCCCAAGAATGAAATTAAGAAAGTAAAGTGCTCTTAACCTGGGGAAATCGAAATGATGTAGAGAATTTGACGACTTTAGGGGAACCGTTTTCGAAACCAACTATTTGCTTCATTAATTTAGTGCACACACTTTAGCACAATTTGCTGAACGCTTACAATAACGTGAAGCACAAAATTGCACAATACTCTGTCTTTATATGAATAAAATGAGAAAAGTTACGATCCTCGATTTCACTCACATTTTGCACCACTCCCTTTTTCAAGTTAACCAGTACATGCGTACAAGTATAAGTATATACATATACATATATATATGTATGTATATATGAACAATGAAAAGAAAAGCCACTAATGTTTGCGCGCTAGGTCCCGTAGGAACCATGATGAAGAATGCGGATAACAAGAGACCGAAAGCAAAAATAAAGAAAACACTCCAGTGTAAAACGCAAATGCTAGTTTTCTAGTCTCCCCTTCTACATCATCTGCAGTCAGTCGTGATCTCCGGTTCGTCAGATGGGAAGAGGTGCACCACCCGATCACCCAAACCGATTTATGCACACTGGACAATTGAATTCACCAGTTGACATTTGAAATCAGCTACTCTGATTTGTATGCTTCCCACAAATATTTTTGTTCTCTTTCTAAGGTTTGCTGCTAAATTTTCCACTTGACCAATTGTGACAAATTGATGAAGTATCTTTTGAAGTGATCAATTCGGTTCCATTTTGCTTTTGATAACATTTTAGAAATACAGAGCGTGTTCGAGGATGGCGAAAAGTCTATACAGAACAGCAAAAGGAAAAGCTGATGGAGTACTTGAACAAAACACAGCAGGATATTCGGGAAGGTTCGTGATCACGGTCACCGTGGTTTGTTCAAACTTTTCAATGAATCGAGTAATAATATGCTGTAAATAAATTTTGCTTTTGTAGAGGAATTAGTGGTTTCAAACAGTGGGATAAAACGAGTACTAACTATATCAAAAGCCAGGAGCCAAGCTAATTCTAGTGCTACTGCCTCGGATTGCACTTTAATGGCAATCGTCTTGAGCTAAAACAGGTGATTGAGGGATACGCCCACGGTAATCGGTGCTCAATTTGCCCATTAGGAATTATAATGAGAATCAGTCGTGAATGGCCATACTGTTTTTTTATTCACCACTCCGTAATACAGGCAAAACACTGTCCAGTCGTTGTTGTTAAAGCATAGCCAAGTTGACTAAAACGTGGCTGAAACAGACAGAAATGCATTATTGGTTGAAAGGAGCAGCAAGTTTTGAAACAAGCTTTTTGGGTAACGAACTGAAATAGCGCAGCCAACAGGGAACTTTTGTGCAGACAACGATCAAGGTAATTTCCTCTCGTTTCCACTGGCGCCGTATGTAGAACTGGTGGCTGCTTACGTATTTGGCCGGAAAAGCTTGAGTACCACAACTGAGTACGAGAGGTGGACCTTCTTATGAAATAATTTCCCTTTGGTAATTGCTATATGACAGGCGTCTCTTTGCGGTCAGAGCATGTGCTTCCACATTTTCATTCCAATCACGCATGTGATTCTAAGCACCGAGGCGTTGTCTAAACTGTCGATAATATGAAATGCTGTTCCTGGTAGATGTTTTGTTACGTCGTAAGCTGTTAGTACCGGTGCTTTACGTGGTTATGGATTTTTGCCAACTAGCTGTGCCAATCCCAAATTGGCCATTTCATAGTGGATGCAGTCTTTGACCCAGTTTAAATTCGTTTGACATTGTTCGGTATTATCCGCTATGACACAAATCAGGCCATGTCATCAGGCTACGGAGAATCTGGTTCCCAAGTGCGTGCACTGTCCAGTCTTTGTCCCTTCGCGACGAATGCTCTGTTTGCCCAAAACAAACTCAGTTATTATGCGGGTTTTAGTATAACGTCTGTTATAGGGGAGTATCTTTTAATATTCTGTAATCACTGTCATTGTGTCAGTAATGTCAACAAATCCTTTGTTATATATATATAGATCTGCTTTGCCAGTTTTTACGGAAATGCCTGTAGAATGACGTGTGCATTAAACCAAACATCTCTAATGCAGAGGAAAGACATACATTCCAAAACGCACACATGCATAGTAATTCGCGTTAGTATGTTTACCAGAGGTAGATCACGTCATAAATAAGAACATCTGCAAACCATGATTCCGTGTAAAGTGGAGACCTTGTGACTGCGTTAAGGGTTTTATTTATTCAGGACTCTTATCAACTCGAGCGTCATTCAAAAAGTTGTAGTTTTCCGATCGATCCAATCAAATGACAATTCACTTCCCCATTATGTGGGTTATTTTGACCTATTTATGAACAACACTGGTTTTGGTGATAGATCTGATAGATGGGAAATCTGTGCTACTCGAGTTTTCCCTGGGCTTGGTCGTTAAGTTGGCATTTTATCAGTCAACTGTGATTGACTCGTTTAGGTCCAGTTAGACTTTAAGAAAGAATCCACGAAATCCCGCAAGCTGTGTTTGGAGGAAGTTGGTGATATGGGCCTATGCCACGGTCAGTGGAGTTTTGGGATTTGAAGCTTTTGCTCATCCACGTAGTCCATCACTTTATTAACCTGAAGTTGATTTTTCATTATTTGTCATTCTGTTTTTTTTCTCAGTGGACTGTGTTGTGAAATAGTAGCCCAAACCAGGTCACACTAGTGTGAGGTTAATCGTTTTAACAAAGTGGACTAAACTTCCGAGTAATTTCAATTGGTTTCAGACGCATTGTTGTGCTTCGGCAGCTTTAGCTGGATATTTTTATTTCCAACGTCAGATTTGCTGATTTCTAGTAAAATTTGATTCAATTTTATTTTGGTTACACAGACTTTGTTCAGGCTGAATTATTGCGGGATCAGCTTTGTGAAGTACGTACAACGTATGCGGTGACTAAATGAGCTACAAATCTAAACTGCCGTGCTCTCGGTTTACCGGCCTTGCACACAACCAACCAATTACGATTTTAATCCATGAAGAGTTCAGTGTCTTGAACCGTTGACAGAAATGCTCATACTGTGTTTATCAGTCCTCGGCAGTGGTCTGCTGAATCCGAGTTGACAAGTCTGTAATTTCTCACTAGCCGCCTCATTAGAAAAATGGTGAATAAACTCTAAGCTGTTGTTGAACAACACTTGTCAGCCATCAACCAATCATCCAACTTACTCAGTTCCATTTGCACGAATTCTCTAACCTTAGTGCAAAGCACTGAGCACTTGAACATATGCCTCAAATCTAGGTTGTATCTTATTGCAACCTTGGGCTCATCAGTCACTCCCTATGCGTGCAGCCGGAAGCAGACTGAACATCTTCGGTTTTTGTTTAGGATGAACATGCAGATTGCTGTGTCGAAACTGGGAACGAAATGTAACCTGGTGTTTTTCCGTACGTATCGCAACAGCAATCCCGTTCAAATATGGTAACTGACAATCATGTGCCCGGGTCCAGTTCTAACTTTCGGGGAATTTGTTGTCCACTTCAGCGAACGTCAAATATGATGCGCCCTGCAACTTTCCCATGTATGATTTGCTTTTTCGGAAAGAAATACCCTTTTATAAAGCCGATCATGAAATCGGTTAATGTATCCCCTTTTCAGTATTTTTTGTAATAAATTTGGTGCTCGCACGTTCCTATAAATTATAGCACAAGTCCGTTTAAGAACACTGCGAATTGAGTTAGCTAGCTACGAAAGATTGGGCCTATTTTAAGACGCGATTAAAGTTAACAGATTCATAGATTACTGTCAGACTTGAACTATATCGGTGCTTGATTTTTTCTGTTCTTACTCCCCGGGAGTTTGAAATATTCGGAACTTTGTGAGTTTCATGATTTCTGGTTATGCTAAGCGCTGCCTTCTATCAGTCATGTGCCTTTGTTTGCAATAGGTTTTTGGGTTTTCCCAATATTGACTAAACCAATTAACTCATTTTGAACCAGATGTGGTTTAAGATTAATAAGGAAATCAGTACGTCATATCAGATCATTGTATATTTCATGCGACCTGTTAAGCTAATTTATTGAATGCGGAAATCCAGTTTCCGGATAGCAGCTGCCAGCTAACCGAATCTTGTCAAAAATATCGATTCTCCTGAATCCAGCAAACACCGTCTGCAAAGTCAAAGAAAAAAATTGCCGGTCCAATAAAAATAAAGAACTGAGGACCCAAACTTACTCGAAAATTAAGATAGGAACGCCAAAATTCAGTTCATTCTAGTGAATATGTCAGCGGCATCCATTGATTTTTAGTCACTCGAGGCAATCATAGTAGCTACTTCCGTTGCTAGTGGGTTGCACCTGTCCATCGCTTCAAATTTCGTTACCATAAAAGAATTCATCAGAAAGTCTAGATGCAATGATTTATGATGAAGTACCAGATGACGAGTTATAAAAAACACGGCTACCATTCCACTGACTCTTCCAGAACAACTTAGGACCACGTTATGGAACATTCTCGTATATTTTGGTTGAATGAGCTAAATGCTTCCCTCCGACGAGGTAATACCGGCTCCAAAATAACTGATCTGTTTGACCTTCGAGTTTGCTCACGAACGTGCGACTTTCCGAATTTTGCCAATTGTCATCGATCACACTTTTCCCGAGAGGAAATAGGATTGGCTTTGTTAGTCATTAATTCCATTTTGCGAGCCGTAATTTATCAGCAATTGCATGAGTGTCAAGGGTGATCGAAGCGAAGACATTTTTGGACAGAATTTGATAAAGCAACAACTATTTTATCTGACGTAATTTCGAATATTTTGTCCATGCAATATTCCGTTTTCCAGTCAACAGAAATTTACTCTCGGTAAATTTTTAATAACTGAGCAACAACATCAATAACGCTATTATGACCTTGAACATCAGCATTCAAAACACTCGGTATTGATATTTTTACTGTCATTATTTTGACTGTTATTTATAATGCGAAATTGCACTACCAGGTTTTGTTTAGTCCAAATGAAATTCGTATTTTCTCTTCCAGAAGCAAATCAACGAGTTATTGGCGCACCGTTTGATGTGGGACGTGACGAGCTGAAAATGATTGGAACAGCTGAACTGAATGCGTTACGTGAACGGGGAATTCGGTCGGCCACACCGCCTCCAAATCTTAGCGCTCACATGGTCTTGCAGTTGGAATTGGCCAGGTGAGATGAGAATGTAAACAGATGAAATTGGAATTTGGTCGGAGAAACTGTACTTTGTTAAAATAGGAACGCAGATGGCCCTACTAAACCCTATTGAGTGATAGGATGAGAAAATTGCACTAATGTGCCTCGTACGTCCTGTAACTTTAGATTCATGCTAGGGGAATACCAAAAAATGAAAGATGCTCTTGATTAGGTTTTTAAATTCTGTCATTTTCTTCCCTATTTTTAAGGAAGCTTTCTCTTTATACAAGTAACATTAGTTACAGTCTGTGCTCACATATGAAATAATTTCATACAATTACACCTATCAAAAGTATGCCCCATGGAAATATGTGTTCGTTAGGTTTCCTGTCGAAAGCACATTCAAATGAAAGCCATAGTTAGACCACGTCCAGACACAGTCATGACAGTAATCAATATAGTTTCTGTTGTCGTACGACTTGATATGTTGCTGTCCACGGCACACCATCCATTTGATCACCAAAGTCTAAGTGTGCACTGCACCTGCTGTGGCAGTCTTGGTGTAAAATTCAGAGACGTAGTCGTTGTTGATTAAAGAACAAGGAAGATCAACAGCCGAGCCGCTGGTTGAATAATGCAACAGATTGAGGCCAGCATTGCTGAAGTCGAGAACACAGAACGAATACATGGATGTCACATTCCTTGATTTGTTTAAGTTAACAGCTTTCGAAAGGGAGAACCAAGTTTAAAAACACTTTTTAGATCAATCGCTCATTTCTGGCTTTTCCTGTATGCGAGTCGTGCTTATACACGCACAAAGACAGAAGCGCAGTATCCCACAGGACTGTAGAGCACTAGCTTTCGTCGTTCTGCTTATTGAACTAAAGGAAAAAAACAGGTTGATATGAAATGTGCTGTCTGGATATGAATAAACAGAATGATTTATACAGCCATGATTTACTTTATTACCTAGAAGAGTTAGTCCATGTTTGGGCAACGAGAATTACATTTCCATTTAAAGATTGTTATCCCATTGCAGATTGGAACTCGTGCAACGATTTGATAAACGTGAATATGGTAAAAACTGAAAAATGAGAATGCACAGAAGATAATTAACCTCTTTTTACAATGTTAAAAATTCATCCAAAAGACTGGAAAAACGTTAAATTTTGATCCTTAGTATGCTTCCCCTGTCCTGGTCTCATTAGATTATCTCAGTTTTATTCATATAAAGTAATTAGTCTTTTTCTGCCATTAACTAGTGACCTGGTCTCCCAGCAATTTGTCCGTTATTTTCAACTTATAATTTCACCTCTGCGAGCTTGTATTAAGGCATTACTGAAGAAATGGTGATACATTGGGACACTTACCCTGGAAATTTATGTCTATTTACACCTGGTGGTTCATCATCAAGCGGTTCGTCGTAGACACAAAAGTGAACGTTCTACTCTAAATCAAAAAGAATGTTTTTGTTTTTAAACCACGTAATCACCGTGAGATGCAACGTTCTAGCAAACTGGTATTTTGCAAAATGTTCCGTTAATATTTCGCCTTGTGACGAACCACAGGGGTTTTTTGGTGACAAAACTGTTTCCAGTTCATTGATGAAATTCTAACCTGAATCTGCGACAAAACGGTCAACTTCACATTGCTCCGGTTCGCCACGTGACAAGCGCACTCGCAATCCGCAGTTTTCTACCATTCGTGTTTGAACAGCAGGGTTAGAATTTAGTTGACGTTCTTTCTAGGGGGCTATTTCAGGATTCGTTTTTTATCTAGCTCAAACTGTCATTAACAGGATAGGTGGCTTTGCGGCCACCCACTTTGCTCCCATCAAAAGGTCACGGTACCGCTAAAATTATCTGGTTAATGTCAGGTGTTTAGAAGGTGACGTGAGGACTGTGAATCCAGTTCAGTGAGGCATATCTATTGAGTGACGAAAGTACATTTTCCCTGCTAGGGTCCGAAATAAAACACACCGCAAGCCTTTTATAATTTAAAGCTGATTTGAAAGAATTTGAAGAGTATTTCTGAGCTGGACGAAGTTTTCCAAACCTCTCAGTTCATTCGTACCAACAAAGCAGTGGGATTTTCTTTCGTACTGCTCATCTATTAGCATTTGCGTTAACTGTTAGAAAGCCAGTTGGCCATAAAAATCTAACATAAAGAGTAAGCAGTAAATCGCCATGTAATTCTTCTCGTACGAAGAACCGTTAATGAACAAGTTCGCAAATGCGACAGTGTGCAGGCTTCGGTGTGATACATAGCCAGCATCATATCAGTTATTCAGGAAACACCATTCGACTCTGGCTGAGAACATGGCACACTGTCGACAATTCTATTGAAAACATTCCGTCGATGGTTCGGATAAGAAATGTTCACATGCAAACGGACTCAGATAAACAAATACCAGTTGATAAGCAAATTTACTAACTTCAGAAAACAAGTGACTACCAGATAGGTTGGAACAAGAAAATAGTATGCGCGAAGCAAGTGATAAAAGAGGGCTCAATAACGAACGAGGGGATTTGGTTGTTTAGTGCTGGTGATTTACAGATTGCAGTAACTTTTTACGGCAACAGCATACTTGCGGGCGCCTGGCAAAAACAAAGTGAGTTTTTCAGATCAGTCGAATTGTGACCAAGTTGGTACGATGTGAATTGTGGAGATCGAATAAGATCGAATGCGCAAACCGTAGTTATTTCTATGAAAAAATGTCTGACACAGCTAGTGATGGGACACTGAATGTAGCGTGAATGCACCTCAGACCTTAACACACGCGAAGGAATCTTCAAAAATAAATATCGAAAACTGACATCGTATAGCTTGCAGAGAAACGGGACAAAATTTACTAAATAAAACTTTGTAAAACACTGAATTGATTATTTCTGCTTAGCTGATTCGCCGGTTAGATGGATATTACCTAACGAAGGTATGGTTTAAAAAAGTGACCAAGTGTTACTTTTACTATAATAAGTGGAGTACTGGGAGAAACTAATCGAAATTTGACTTTTTTGCCATAGAATTTGGTGTGGTTTATGGTGCTCTCTTGGTAGTTCATTAGGGCCCTCTGAAACAGCAACTTTCCATTCGATAATGTAGTGCGATAATTTTTTTTATGGAAAATTATTTAAATGACGAAGCTATTTAAGATTGTTTATGTGCTTTTGCCCACCTTAGACGAGCCAACTATCGTATATTAGTCGCTCGCAGTGAAATACAATCACAGAAAAGCAATGGACTAAAAAAACGTTGCATTATGTAGTATTACAGGCAAACATGTACGATGGATGAGAGCCTGAGTGAAGTTAGGACTAGGGTTTCTAGATCAATACTCATATAACGTACCGTATTGGGTAGTTGTGGATGTATTGACCAATTTGGTATTTAGCCACTTCTTAGGCTTGTCAAAGAAGCATACTTTTTGACGATTTCTAGCCAGTCTAGTCAAAATGCAGCGCACCGCCCTTTTGAATTTCTGCATTCATTTGATTTGAGCTGAAAGATTCCACTTATCGGTTACCAAGAAATTATAACAACTGTCCACAGTAGATCTGATTTTTCATCTTACAAGAACTCTCGTATCGTAAGTGAATCATAGATTATGACCGGAATAATGTTGTGAGTTCCGTGAATTGTTTGCTCGAATTAGTACGTTAATCCACATGGGTTTCAATTTATCTAGCATTTTTGAGTACATTCCAATTCAAGTAAATACCAATCATTTATGCCTTGTTTGCTGGTAGTTCCCGCATTCGAGGGTGTGAAATACTTAAATGAAACTAAACAGCTGTTTGACGCATCGAAATAAAGACAAGGTAGATTCTCACCTTTCTTTTAGCAACTGTTTTTCCGTGACGGATTTATCGGACCGTCAAAATGTCTTCTTACTGACATATATTTGGACTTGAAGGACAGGAGGGCAAACGATGCATTGTTTTCAATCTTATTCACTGTACGGAAGTGACTTTTATCATTTCTGTCAGTCAATCACATCTTAGGAAAAGCATAGGGAACCTGGCACCTAGGGAAAATTTTGCGGAATTCATTGTCTTCATGACTGAGGAATACTGATGAGCCAACGGTTAGTGAAGATGCAATCACGTTTAAACAGAGGGAAGCGAGCATAAATGGCGAATTTGCTTTTAATTGCCAGACGATTTACTTCAATTAATCAGAGTCTGCCTTCACTGTGAAGACGCTCGCCAGTGTGACTTTTATTTTACGCGAATTAAATATAGGACCAGGGTGAGAAAACTAGAAGAAGTACTAACGCATGATTCTAATATTTTCAGATTACGGAGATGTTGATGCTCAAATACCAAATTCAAAAGGACGAAATGACTTGAGTAACTGCTTTGTGACGAAAAGCATAGGGAATTTCGCCTCAGTCTGTTTTCAGACGGCTGTATACTTCAAGGTGAAATAAAAAATAATTTTAGAATTGCTCCTGATCTAGCACCGGACTTGACTACACTTAATTTGCACAGTGTTTGAGCGGTTACAAATTAACTTTGCTTGTCAATATTCATGGGGATATTCAAGTAATTGATAAATGGATATGTTGAAATGAGGCTCAAGTTACTAGTTATTTTGTACACTAAAGTATGATTACTGAGGTAACATGATCTAGATCTCGGCAGCAGAAGATTTACCATACCAAAGAATACTTACAGCTGAACAAGTGGTTGGTACTTCTGTCTTTGTCTAAGGGAGTGTCTTTGTTTTTGGTCTGAGTAAGTTGTCATAACTCCTGTTTTATTCAGTAAAGGAAAATTTCCGTTCTCAGTTGCCGTGTATTTCCCAAGCATAATAGCTGAACTATTCAAAACAAAGAACATAGGAAGAGAAGGCGATGGTTTTTTCTACCGAGTAGTCGGACTGCTGATCGTGTTACACTGGTGGATTGGGAACCAGAATTCGACTTCAAGTAAACAGCAATTTAGTTTCATTTATTTGAAGTTTGATCAAACAAATGACTATTCTATGCTTCGTTTTATTAGCCCAATTAATTGTCAGTTTCACAGCTTTGGTACCTTAAACTAAGTTATCTGATCGGAATTCTGACCGTTCGATCGTCACTATATTCACTGGTTAATCTTCATACTTCATATTGGAAGGAATGGAAGAAAAGCTCGGCTCTTAAAAGTCCTGTGACAACAAATGACCCAGCCAATATATCCAATCATCCGACCACAGCTGCACATCGTAATTCATTGTTTATGAGAGCATGTTTTATCAGATTCTAAGTCTTCTATACTGAAACCGATAAATCAAAAGATTCAATTCTGCCCATATAGTGAAGCATTTGTGCGTTTAAGAGAAGAAAGGAACATGTTCAAAACAAGTGAAAACATGGCAATTAATCCAAGTATGGCGGCTGTTTACGCGGTCAAATGCGGAATTGAGTAGTTCCGTAAATATCTCAAATTTGTTTTCTAACTTTTGAGTACAGCACCTTGCTAGCTGCACACGGGCGAATTAACCTCAATGGTAACAATAGACCTTATTTTGGAACTGTAATCATTGCTTCTTTATGGTATTTCATATAAACACCTTGGTACCTGAAACAGGTGGAACACGTCTTGCAGCCTGTGCACTTTCTACAAAAAGGTAAAAGGGCTATTTTAGAATTCTTCAGGCCTATTTAATGATTTCCGGAATTCGCTTCCAGCTGAGAGACGGAGTTAGAATTGATGAAGATTGGAAAATCCACTCGCGAATTATGCGTCCAAAAGCCGACGCCACCAACGGAAATCGGGCCGGCGTCCTTCCGCTTGTGCGGACATTTTTCGGTTTAGCCACGTAGCTCAGTTGGTAGAGCGTAGGAATTGCAAATGCTTCATTTACGGGTTCGAAACCCCAAGATGTCATCAATTTCTCACCGTCTGATAAATTTTATATTAATTTCAAAATGCCATTGAGATAGGATTCTTGGGATTAAAATCTTTGCTCGAGCAGGCTTTATCTTTATTCGGCACATCTGTCAAATAATACTTGCTAGACTCCCGAGAATGATGCGGCTTAATCCATAAGTTCAGATGTAGTCCTTTCGTAATTTTTCCATTTAGAGATCTTTGAGAGGAAACATCGTTGGATTAGGTCGAATCGTTAGCATGGCTTAGCATAATGAAAGCACTGGTGTTTTCCTCAGTGTCAGTAAGTGATAAATTTACTTTCCTCCGGTCAGATCAATAAATCAAGTATAAATAAATTTTTGTAGGCAGGCTGATTTAGTTGCCGCTGGTTTATAACTAACCACAAATTATTTCAAACCGGTCGGTTGGTAGAAAACTTTGGAAAATTAACTGTCAGTATGTATGTATTTGCTTACATGCACATACAATATAAACTTTTTTTATATCTCTCTTATTTAAAATTGTATGTAGAAATAGATAAAATTAGAATCGAATCTAATGAAAGCACGGAAGGCGAACAGATAGCCGTTGGTCCGCAGTTTATATATGTATGTATATAAATATATACATATAAATATATACATATGTAGCTTTTTTGTCACATTTTGGTGAATAGAACAAACAGAAAGCGCAAGAGTGTGAGAGGAGTTGTGCACCTATTAGAAAGTGAGCAGAGCGATTGTGCAATGCATTTATTAACGAAGGATGGCAGTCGAGTAGATCCAAAACTTGTTTGTAGGTTGAATATGCATCCTATTAAATAGATGATGTAGGCAAAACAAACACATATTTCTCCTATGTTCCATTCAATGAGCATCATTTGATATTCATAATTTATTGAAACAAAGTTGGTCCCAATGTTGACTATTTCTGTCCACATTCGCTCGCTCACACCTGTCGACCAATTTGTTTTCTGTTGTTCCCTTCCGAACTGAGCAGTTTACAACGGGACCGTAGACTAACTGAAACAATTCATCGTCACTTGGAAGAGATGGGCGGTCGATATCAGGTCCCCTTGCCAAGCACAAAGGAAGCACTGTACACAGAAATGTTGACTGCCAAGCGTGACCTTGATCTGGTAAGTTGGGTCGTTCGCTGAATGCAAGTGATTGTCAGGGTGTTTCTCCAGCCTCCCTATTTTAAGTTATTCTTTAATTATGCACAATGCATCTGTTTTCATGGGTTTTCAATTTCCCAGAAGTTGAAAACACCAAATCTAATAATCAAATCAGCAAAAGGCTTATTGCTTTTCTTACCCCAGATGGATGTGTTTTAGATCTTTGATGGTCATATGCTAAAACGTCATACCTTCCGTGGGTTATAGATGTGGTGAGCTCACGGACTGGAACCAAATTTTCTTTGCAATTTTTAGAATAATCGAGTATAAAAAAGTGGCATTTACTTTCGCCATGTTTTTGAGATCTAATGCGGTTGCTGACGAGGATGGATGTAGTCAACCGAATCAAATGCAAAAGTTCCGGGACTTGTTTCCGGAAAACAGTCATTGATTTAAAATTACAGAAAATAGAATTGTTAATCTTAGCAAATAGAGTAAAGATAAGTAGAATTTCGAAATGTAACTTTGGGCAGAATACATGGACTGAAAAACGTTTTTAATCAAATGTGGAACGGCACAGCTGCTGTTGCTGCTATGGCTCCCAAGGGCGTTGCCTGCACAGTTTCGTCTGTTTATGAGTAAATGAATAAAGCCGTTAGCATAAACCAAAAGTGAATGGTTTTGTGATGTTTCTCTCTGAACGTTAAAGGTTTTGATTCGCTCATTACATGTCAGTTCCGCAATGGACAGCATGAAGCTGACTGCACCGTTCTTCTTGAACACATTCAGAAATAGAAAACTAATCACAGCAGTAAATAGGGCTATCGTTGGATTGAAACTGAGTAATAAAGTGAGCAACGCAGTTGGATTTAGAGTGGTTAAGCAACGGTTGTACAAATCACAACAAAGTTATCATATCCTTCTGTCAAACAGTGACTATGGCAATGAATTCGGATGAACTGAGAAGAAGCCAGTTGAAAACCAGTAGCAGCAGTATAAGCCGTAACTGCATACGGAGAGGAGTATGCCAAAAGTCACTCGATCCGGAGCAGCGTAAATTTTTGGGTTCCACGGGATTGCTGTCATTTCTTGATATCTAGATTGATCGTGCATAACGGCGCAGTACAAAGGGTGTGATCGGTGAAAGCAAAAGCTTAACGGAAGAGCGAAAAATATTAGTCGAGCAGCTTGAAATGAAGCAGCGGTTTTGAATACGTGAAAGTGCGATCAGCCTTGTCAAAATTCATTTTTGTCTTAAGAATTAGATTAAATCAGAGGAGGAACTTTGAAATGAAAAAGGAACCTTTACTTGGTATGCTATCACATCTGTCTTTTGGAGGATCGTTGTGTCACTTAGAAGTTGTGCTTTTGTACACGGTGAATAAAAAGGTTTCCCAATTCACTGGGTCGATGAGGTTATTAGTATCAATATCGGCAAAAGGTTAAATCAAATGGACGGTGTCCCTGCTATATTAGAGAATGCATCCTTCCGGTTGTTTGATGTAAGCGGAACCAAGAAAAAGATTCTCAATGCTTTGGAGTGGCAATGGAGATTTGCAAAAGAATTGGATCTAACAGCTCGTCTTAAAAGCAATTTAAAGATTGCGAAAATCAGTATCAGCCATAACAAGTAGGCTGGACGCCATATGTTATACTGCTTATGGTCCGTATCAACAGAAAGTTGATATTTACTGCAAAAGCAAACAGCAGCGAAACAAAATACTCCCCTTAAGTGGATTGCGGTATTGAATACATATCATACAAAAGGGTCATGCAACAATTCGTTAAGTGTCTAATGAACCCTTTTATATATACACACCTTCAGTTCGTTGAATTAATCTCTTATTCCCTCTTCGAAAGTATAGCTCTTATCTAGAGCATCAGAACACGTGGCATGTGTGACAAAACTCATGTATCGCGATAGCAACATGTCATTAGGAAATTTTACAGCGCATTCCATTGCCACTGAACAAGGCCGGCTTACCACAAGTTATGCACTGTTTCCTAAAAGCAATTGTGTAGGTTCACTGGACAATAAATTAAGGGAATATTTTGTTGACGAAAGGTGTTATGGTTGATTGTTGAACACTAATCTGAGATCTAATAGAAATCTCAACTCTTCACTCTGCTGAGATTATTGTCAGCAGTTTGAACATGAAATGAATACTGTATTACATTTTGATCGCTCGAAAGGTATTGCGAAATTTTGCCAAAAATCTAGTTCTCGCCGTGAAGACCGCGTTGTTCTGAACGGAAAGCAAAGCAAGTGTGTGTATAAATAAAAGAGTTGAGCAAAGCATGGAAAATATCAGTGTGCGGATTCTGGATCGGATGAAATGCAGCAGATGGATTGTGGTAAAACAGCCCGTTTCTTTTAGTACAGCTTAGTAATGAATTCAAGTGGCTCGATCAAACACACTCATCTAATCAACTTGAATAGATATCAACATATTTTTAAAAGCCTCGCCGATTAAACCAAAAGGTCCCACTTTTCGGGAGCTCAGACAATCAGTGGATGTCACTAGTCTTTCAGTTTAAACAAGGTTAATAAATCGATCACACATAAGTAGTATGTTCTATTTCGATTGGACGACAACAGTTAGACAAACAGTACGTCGTGCTACCATATTGTCGAAGAAACAAACTTTTCCCTAGGTTTACTGGTCTGAACAGTTGGTTTAAGATGATCTACTCAGAATTCTCTCTGACGGTGGCGGAATTTTGTTTCCGCTGCTGTTTTTGTAACAGGCTTTGTTTGTGTAACTGCAGAGAATATTATGGTTCTATGGTCCAAACATTCAGAGTGAATCTCGACATCTACGCAGTCTACTGACATTTGCCCAAGGGTTATTCAAAAGCCTTCTACCACTGAAACGAACGAAGGATTGCAAGCCAAGCACCTAGATATTATATGGCATGCTTTAAACTTTACTGATGGGATTCGTAACTCAACAAGGGGCACCACTCTATAGTCTTCTAGAACAACACGTAAATGCACATGAAACAGCCTGATGAAATCAAAACTCATCATTAACTTTATCAAGCTGGTAAGCTAGAATCAATTAATTCTCTAAAGTGAGCCTTTGATATTCTGAACAACGCATTTCTTGGATTAGAGGCATGTACATGATGGTCAGGTGTCTCAAGAATATATGAAAGCCGTGATATTTTACTCAGTGTTGCTCGCAGATGCCAGCTATGAAGATGTCAGTCTAATGGGACAGGATGTAAGTTCTAAGAGAGTGACATGAGCGCTACTGCATTGGCGTTCACTATGACAAACTCAAGGATTAAGATGGTTAAAGAATTTATTGAAATGAATATCACATCACCTCTTACAAGCAGCTATTTTTCACACACTCCTCTCAACCAGATAAAGCCTTCCCTGTTTTCGTCTCGTCTGATCTAGGGTTTTTTCCAATGACTCGGCAAAAAAACATGTGAATGTGTTTTAATTTTCAGTTGGCACCGAAGCTTTCTAAATTTTCTGTTCGTTGGCAATATTGGGGAATGCATGTGTGCTTAGCCAAACGCATTATCCTCCGGCACATGAACGAGTTGATGCCTAACCGAGAGTTCCCTAAAAGTGCAGCAATACTAATCCTACTGGCCACAGTACTAACAAAATCTAAGTTGGAGTCAAAACCTACTATTAGCCTGATGCATTAATTGGTTCCATTCGACTGATGTGAAAGTATATCACCTTTTCGAATGGTATTCACTTTGCGAAGGCTAAACAGATAGCAATAGAACAAGTTAGGTGTATGCATGCATGTACACCCAGGCACAATGTAAGGTGGTGTGTTTATTGTAAATGGAAAATGTTCAGCTAGAGCTGGAAACACCGTCAGTAGCTGTTCAATACTTAGTATGTTAACCGTAACAATACTGATATTCTTTTTCAATTTTCTCTTCTTCCAAGGCGTTGCGCTTACATTATCGTGTCAAATTGCGAATGGAAACCCTGGAGCATTTTCGGGGCTCAAATCGACGTGACCTCTGGTCTTGACTACAAAGGACACGTGTCCAGATTGTTGCTTTATGCATATTTCTGCGCATTGCTAAGACATTGACCTAAATTTATCCTTTTCTGCCTGCCTGATTTTGTGGGACATGTTTTCAGTTTATTCATTTTTTTATATACCTTCTCCTGTACGTCGCCTGTCTGTTGTTCTATTCGATTGACTATTTGTGTTCTTGTTGTTTTTATTGAAGTCGATTCGGAGAACATTTGCGAATTGATTTGCCGATTTCAACTAGTGGTCAGCAAGATTTGCCCGAACGTGCTATGCAATGGGCTCCATGTTTTAGATTTCATGTGGACAGGAAAATTCAGATTAGTTGTAAAGTAATATTAGAATATGAATTAGAATGGTTGTATCTACGGTTTTGTTCACATATAGTTAATTCCAAAACGCACGGTTGTGGTCAAGTGAAAAAAAGGTTCGATGCTTCCAGATAGCGTCCCTCAAGTTCATTTTCCTTGTGAGCAGCAACGACAAAGTAACCATGACGACCTTTTTAGTTTTTCAGTCAATTGTCTTTCAGCTCACGATGCTCGTCACTCAGCGAATTACTTTCACTTGAGATGACAGAAACCAAAGATGACACACACACACACACTGAGCAGAACCTTGGATAATCTGATAATTGTCGTGCATTAAGCAATCTGTTTTTATGGAGACAGGATGCTGTGTAACTACGGAGTTGAAGAAGAAAATAAGGAATTTCGCCTTAGCATTATCGTTACGCACACCACTAGCTGCATCTCATCAGTTGATCTTACATTGCATGAAGCTTCTTTGCACGTGAAGGAGGCTCGATCGCCATTCAACAGTTTAAGATATCTTTAACGCCGGCCTGACATCCGATTATCAAGCAAAGATCCGGTCTGTACAGTAGAAGCACTACTCAGAACGTTGGGTCCTCCGAGCAGAAGACATGAAAAGATTTTTGGCATTTCAACAACGCCCTGTTTATAATGTTGATACAATATGGTGGGCGATTATCTTCAGTAACTTAGAGGTTATGCAGTGAATCTGATCAGAATGAGGTGTTTGCGACATGTTTTGGACATGCCGGCAGAACGCTGGCCACGTTGTGAACCACTGTCGGAGACCGTTAGTACTTAGCAAATGGTTTCAAGTGGCAAAAAGGTATAAGATATTTAACCAATGCAGTTTCAAGTAGACTGCTTGCTAGAGGTGCACCAAGTCCCTTCACGAGATGATTGGATATAATAACTGATATAATTCTATTCACTCCACCCTCGTTCGTATAACCATTAACCCTGAACCAACATGGTTCTGACCTGTTTGCTACCTCATAGCACCAACTACAAAACGAGAAAAAATGAACGAGGGATAGTGAGAGATTTACTGCAAAAGAATCATTTGAACATCAGCGCAGAAGAAAAAACATTTGGTGGCAAAAAGGCCACCGACTGTGGCGCCAAGCCACATCACCTATCATCTCTAATTGTTGCCCGGGAGGATCTCATGGACCCCAAGACGGTAGACTGACTGCAGCTTCAGGAGCCAATTCAGTGTGTAAACCTTTCATAAGTGTTTTCATTGTCCTATGCTGACTTTCTTGACTTACCTCACAACTATCAGCTGCCTCACAGGATAGCTTACAACGGCGCTGGCATTCTGAGGGCAAGTGCAAAACATGTCCCAGCCTAATTTACTCACATTCATCGATGATCGGATATCACATTGATATCAATGATGCCTCCCAGGTGGTGAATACCAGTCCATCCTTTTTCACGCGAAAACACACTTCAACCAATGGACGACCACCACGTGGGGTACAACTACCCGTACAATTAAACCTATCCATCCTGTCTTGTCGTGTCCCGGTATAAAAGGGTTCGGTTTCGAACCTATCCAGTGAAACAAGAGCATTTCACGCTTTGGAGGTACAAGTGCTTATGCAGTACAACTATACTATTGACTAGATGATGGAAAAA
>LUCM01001409.1:123410-205436 GCA_008360955.1 Fasciolopsis buskii | reverse complement strand
ACCATACCGTACCCTTGAAGCTTTCAACATATCGCCTTCCGCGCTAATCATCCACTTCCGTTCATCATTACCACTTTGTGCAAACTGAAAACACTTATTCATAGACTATCAAGAGAGCCGAGCAACGATTTGTCTGATGTAGATTCGAAGGTCTACAGTTGCTGAACGTTTTACTACTTTGCTGAAGTAATCATCCGCCACTTCTTCCATTACAATTTCATCCCGTTCTGTATTTCATCCGGTAATCTTGTTTGCGAACCACACGAGAAAACTGAAGAATTGGTTCCTGGCTTGCCTCTACTTATAATTCATTCGCTTGTCATGCACATCCGATTTCTTCCTCTCTTACTGCGCTTTTCTATCTACCTACCGTTAGTACTGGATACATCTGCCAAACACTGCGTTCGATGAATGTTTTCAAATCGTCCGATGCAGATGGTATTCCATCTATAGTTCTTGAAATGTCTGATCTTAAGATGGCTCTTATTTTATGTCGCCTATTCGGCCTTTCTGCCTCACCGACCCCTTGAAAATATTCCGTGGTTCTTTCTATTCCAAAGCGCAGCGTGGCTTATGACCGTAACGATTATTGTCCAATTTCCATCACACATTTTACCACGAAAGTCTTTAAAACTGTCATTTTTGAATATTTATGTTCGTTTCTCAACCGCGAAGGACTGCGGAGCATTCTTCAATGTAGATTTCGACCAGTATGTTTCGTCAGTGATCTGCTGGCCCACGTCTCGGTTTTGCTTGATAGCCACAGAACAACACATCTGGTCCCGCTAGGTGTCACTGCGGCTTTCGACTAAGTTTCGCACAAAGATCCTACGGCAAGACTATCCACCTTCAGATTCCTCCGAGGCATCAAACGGTTATCCACCACCGGAATGGTGAGACCTTGTTCAGGCCACTTCTAATACCGCTGCTCAAGCTCTTGCTTTTATTATATCATAATCATTTGTCTAATACCTCTAACCGAATCCACTATTTTTCCGACGATGTCATTCTCCATTTTTCTCTTTCTTACGGCATTCCTCGCCACTGAAACACCCACACCGACCATGAAGTTTGTGTAGTCGGTGTACCGCTAACTTCCGACCTTGAGCAGATTCCTTCCTCGTGCACCAGCTTTCATGTTACATTTATTGGTACCGAAACTTTTTTTGGTTTTTTCTTCCAAATTATTTCTTTTGATTCTCCTGTTGTTGACTTATACATTAGTTCATTATGCTGGCCTTTCTTTGTATCTGAGCTGGTTCCTGGCTCTGCGCTCAAAGCTCGTTTGGCGCCAGGCTTTTTTTCACTCCAGCTCATCTTCTACCATATAAAGCTCAAATCCGCCCCACAGTTGAATGTTCCAGTCACCTATGACATGAGGTTTTATTTAACTTACTTTACCTTCTTGATCGGGTTCAATGTAAGAGCATCTGACTGGCCGATGATCTGTCGTTCCTGTCCTCTTCGCAGTCAGTAGTCCATCGTCGGGTAATTGCTTGGATGTTCCTTTTCAACCGATATTATTCTGTTTTTGTTCTTTAAAACTTGCCACAGCAGTTCTCTTACACGTTACCCATTCTCGCTCTTCTCGCATACAGGCAACCAGTCACCTTTATTAAGTTTCTGTTTCTCGCAGTCGTACTTCTTTCTTTCAGTCCTCATTTCTTCCTGTGACTTTCTAAACCGTAAAACCCTCCTACTTTCCTTATTGATATCCACTTGCAACCTTTCAGTTTCCAAGAGGAACATCAATAAACTGGTTATTACGCGAGTTTTCCCCAACCTTCCTGATCGCATTGTGCCTTTTGGGCATACAGTTTACCACTTATACTATATTTCACATGATTTGCAGTTAAAAACGAACAATTGAGGTCGAAAATATCTATCATTTCAGAGGTTTCTTTAATATGGATTACTGCGCTGTACTTGCTGGGAAGCGCACGGCTTTATCGGTCCACCCACAGTGTTTCCTCTGATTCTGCGCTGTTTGTTGGGCTGACAGCCGCTTTGAAAGCTCCGATCAGAGTCGAACTCGGCGCTTATTGTCTGAAATCAGCTGTGCAGTCCGCGTGGTCTTCGTGTTGATGTGACTACCGACTAAGCGGAAGCAAAAGCGAGCACGAACCAGAGCACAGTCTGAGCCAAGGGATGTGAACCAGAATGATCGATAGCCAGCAAACGATTCAGACTACTTGTGACCGATCGCAATATGCCAATTGCAATCTAAAGTTGTGAGTGCGAAGACGGTGACCCGGTCTGCTGGTGTCTCTTTTAGTGACAAAAATTGGCGTTTGCTAGGATCATCCTGTGGTCAGAACAAGCTTGGATGAGATGTTCACCGTTGACGGTAAATTCGGAGGGGAGTGGATAGAAAATCAGCCTCGAAGGTGCCGTCCGGTCTCCGCTGTGCAGGCGATTCGGACATCAACTTTATCAGCAATGAATACACATTGAATGCACACTTTAGAGAGATCGAAATAATTCCGGGAAAATTCGACTTTAGCTTCAGGGGCTGCAATCTGTGGGCGCATACAGAGATACACTGAACAAACAAGGAAGCTTCAAATAACCGAATAACCGTCCGACCAAATTCATTGTCATCACCATTTACCGTTAAACGACAGGGCAAACCTAACTGACAGCTTCATTTCACAAGAGTTACGAGCTGGAATAAAAAGAGCGTGCATGCGAGAGTGGCATGGTGTGAGCCTACACAGACGGGAAAAGAATAGGAAATTTTTCCAACCGAACTGCATATCACCGAGTGTTGACTGAGATCTATTTCAAAATTGCACGCTCGACTTGCATGCTCATGGCAATTCCAAAGCCAGTTTGATCACGCGCGATCGAAACAGGATTATTTAACACACGAGAAGTGAAGCAAGAGAATGAGATTGTATCTGAGCTAGGAATAGTGATTATGGAACTGGGGTTTGGCATGATTGATAGAACTTGTATTCATTTTAGACGTTTCAAGCTTTCTATTCAGGTGTCTTTTTTGCTCTATTTTGTTTTCCGTGCGGCCACTGAAGACAGCTAAGTGAAGTCAACACTTCATCCATTCACAAGTAATGCGTCTAAACCATCTCTTCCAGTTTCAATAATCCTGTCGTCAGGTGGATCTATCAGGTCAAAGTTTTCGTTCTATCTAGCGTGGTCCTAATATCGCAAGTACGAAGAGCAGAAAGACTCTTTGCAAATTGTTTGCATATTTTTGGGCGACCGACACTTCTTAGCTGGTCAAACCGCAGAAGGGTTTTTTCTTTGCAAACATTAACCGGAAACTTTGGTCCAAGAGTTGGACCCTCAGGACAGTGGGACTTTAATTCGGTCGGAGAACTCTCCGCAGTGCCTACCTATCAATGTTCTCAAAGCAATGGATAGAAAGATCCTCAGTATCCCGGGGTGACAATCAATGCAGTTATAAATCTATCTTGTTCTTACTGCTTGCGAATTTTTATAGGCAACTTCTGCCTGGGAGCCCAATCTCTAATTACAAGAAAGATTGGCGGTTCGTAACCAAATTCTTTGGCTTGACAAGGCAGCGGAGAGAACGTGAGTGAACGCCTTTCTAATTGGATCAGTTGTTACCTCACTCAGATTTCCAAATAAATTACCAAATCAAATACCCGAAAAATGGGTCTACGTCCGAGTCTGCTTCATGTAGTCGTTTAACTTGTTACCTTGCAGTTAATATTTCACCATTTTGAGGAAGAGGGTGCTGTACGATGGCAACCAAAACCACTGCAAATTATTGCAAAATCATTTGTGGTAGAATTGAAACTGAAACTTAAGCCATTTGAGCATGTTTGAATGGACTTCATGGTATGTTTTACGGTTAAAATCACCATGTTCTGTGCGTGAGTGACGGTTGTCCAACATAAACTGAGGTGGTGTAAATTAAAACCATCATTATCAGGATCAGAGCTACAATAGGTTCACTAAATGGAGCCGTAGTGATTAGAAAGTGTAATTTGCCGGAGAATTACGAGTTCAACTGGAACGACGGGGAAATCTGCCGATTCATTAGGGAATTCACAAAACCGGAATAAACGCAAATCAGTGTACTTAGAAAAATTTGCTCATGTATCAGGATTGATTCAGAGAATGCACATGCACTGATCAAGTGAAACAAGAAAACAAATCATCCACTCTTGTCTTGGGGAATATGTCACTAATGGTTGTTAGATGATCAAACGTGATAAACGGTTGCGTGTGAAGTAGAGGACATGTGCTCAACTAGGCATAAAAGCACTATGCATCCGGTGGATAAATGTGAAATACCAACGAATACATGGAATGAAGCGGAAAATTCTCCTATTCACGAAATACTAACATGCGTACATTGTCACAAATAAACGTTTATCCACCACCTGGTTTCCACGGTGAGTAGAACATGCAAAAACAAGGCTTCATTTCGTCAGTAATATTTTTTGCTGTTGAGACCGAAAAATGGTCGTGTAACCGCTAAGGATGCACACCATCCGCAAATCTAAACATGCAGATATAAATGACCTTGGACTAATATTTGACAAATTGTTGCCAAGTAGCTCAAAACCATTCTTCAGAAGACAAGACAAAAAAGGAATTTAGTCAAAATCGGGAATCAAAAATATTAAACTAAAAAAGAAATAGGAGACGATATTTAGTTAGACAGTAACCCTTTTCAGTATTGAAATTTGGAATGTGTCTGCCGTGTTTATTTTGTCTTTTCCACTCGTGATGATATTCCCAAATACCTGCATCCTTGGTGTTTTGTATTGGTGACTATTTTTTGCGAAAACTATCTTCATTAGAGTACATCCTAATGGTGGTTCCTCACACAGTTCATCATCTTTTTTAAAGGAAAAAAATGAGTAGCGCTTAAAAATACAAAGCTTAACACGAATAAATGATAGCAAAACGACACGGATTTTTGAACTAAGTCACTTTGAATAAAGTCCCCGACAAGTCCTTTAGAGCTTTTATATCCACTCTGTCATATGTTCAACAAAACAGATCAATCCAAACATCAGTCAGTTTGGACCTCCAGAAAAAATCCCCAGGTATAATTTTCGGTGACAAGGAGAACCAGGTGTGATAATGAAATCCGAATTCACTTCCATTTAATGGAATCGAAAATGACTGCTGCGAACCGAAACTAAACGAGATAAATTGTGCTTGATTAACCGTAGTTTATCTTTGGGATATTAGTTGCCCTGGAGTGGATGTTCGCAAGTGCAACACGCATTTGATTATCTTTTGTATTATACCCACCTGAAAGGGTTAACGTCTATTAGACGGATCATTGTTGGACATGAGAATTGCTGAGGGTCAACGGAGCGGTGGCGGATAGCTAAGTTGAACTCCAAATATCCCAGATAATATTTTCACATCTGTTATTCGCGCAAAACAGACTTGATTTCACAGTGTACCTTGCAATGTTCTCACGTCACAATTAGATCAGGTTCGAATGTGCATGAACTTGAGTTTGTATGACCGTGCAAAAACATTCGAATGGAAACGAAAACAATGTCATATGATCTGTTTAGGTTAGACGATCGGCTGCAAAAACGCATGTCACAAACCGATCCGGCGAATCCCTGCTTGAAGTCATGATATGTAATGAATTGACAGCGATTAAATTATTCTGCCTATGAGCTAGAAGTGAAGGCTGGAAGTAAAGTCTGGTTAACTGACAGCAGCAAACCCGGATTTGGATCGATTTCAGCCAGAAGAATGGTCGCATTATATTTTTCCTTTGGTTACACAAGTGTTACCTGATGAATGTGTACGATGGACTTGGAATTACCTTGCATTGCTTGCTTCACATTGAGTTTCATTGAGGCCCCGAAAGTTTTGTCCAAACTACTTATGCCGTTACAGACACTTCACTATGTTCATTCTCCCTTCAATCCCATGCGATGCTCCATTTTTCCAGCGACATCTGTTACCGGCGAGTCTCGATCGACCACAAGGATAGAACGTAGGGTCCACGTGAGGAGCCAAGAAACATTATTAGTTCGACAACTAACAACAGGTATCAGTGGCAGTGCTTACTAACGTGAATGACTGCCTATCCGATTATGAAGACCTAAACTGTTTACATCGGAAGTAGTACAAAGTAACTCGAGAAGTTCGACAAAGAAATACGAAGACCACGCCTTTAACAGCGTCGCAGAAAATGGAGTTTTCGCGTGTGTACGCGACTCCTAGACAAATTTTAAACAACGCGCGCTAACCGAGGTCCGCCATGGTCCGAAACAAATTCGGTCCAGTAATGCTGCGATATTGTTTGCAAAAGTTCGAATATACCACAGTCAAACCTTAACAGTTGTCCCAATGGTTTGCACGTGAATCTGTCAATAGACCCAATCACAACACAAATTAGCCGTAGAACAAAAACATGAAAAACCGTTTGGACAAAAAAACGGTAACTATCGCAAAAACAGTCATTGAGTGGTTTGCTTCTTATTTGGATCCAATTAGACAGCTTCTCAAACAGTTTTGATGTTGACCGAACAACGCAGTTAGCTGTGAACTCGAAAAAAACTTATAAACCAATCAATTTGCGAGTCTCAGTGAATCTGTGACGTACTCGATTTAGTCGGAATAACCTACTGATTTTAAACGTGATTAGTTGTTTGACGAGATACTGCTAGTGCTGAAAAGCATCAAGCAAGCATTGCCATGCACATGAATTAAACGGCTTTTTATCCAGACAAACAATCACAAACTACAATTTCTGATTTCTTGAGGACGAAAAAACCAAAATGTGCGAAAAACTGTTCAACATTTATGTATTGAAAAAATCCGTTTTTGAGCCGAACGAGGCTAAAAATAAATTTCCTCAAAATTCGATTCGATTGAATTCCGTCGCCAAACAAAATTACTTTAGTCATTCCCGGCTGGATTAGGTTCTTCCCATTCCAGACTAGCACAGCTGTTCTTCAAATCATAACAGATCTGGGGAGTAAATTTTCCATATACATTGTATCGCTGCGCCTTCTTCTTTCTGCACAGGCCGTCAAGGTGAGTTCCTCGTTCAAGAGTCACTAGTTTTGAACTCGGCTGTTCATCCCAAGAAGTCAAAAGAGAATAGACAAAAAAAACCGCTTTGTTTGTGTGAACATTCTCCTTTTGGGATTGTGGTTTTGGGACCAAAGTATCCGAGCTGATGTTTATCTGATCGATGCATTTTCGAAAGCATGGTCATTACTGTTGGCAACTTTGGACTAGTTTAGGCTGCAAGCTAAACTAACACAGTTCGGTGTTCCGAGTTATAGTTCCAATAATTTGCAAACTGACAACGTATCCAAGATAAACGGTCCATATGTGCGAAGCTGTTGCAAAGTACTTGTGGCTTATTGTCAACTCGGCTTGATGAATTTACCACATTATCAGATATGCTGGAAAATGCAGCGTAACAACGGAATCGGAAACTAATAGACAGAAAAAACTGGCAAACAATTTGTGCGCTCATTTAATCGAGTGAAAAATCGGGTTTGAAACAGGAAATTGTGTTCTCACCCTGTAACCAATGTGTCTAGTGGAATTTCGAGATTGTTCCAAATAAGCGATCACAATTGGTGATCTGAGCCGCCGAAAACCTTACAGAACCCCGTATATAGATATCTAGGATAGATTAACCGACAGTCGGTGTAAAAAATGCTTTCCTTACACAGGACGCCCCGTTGTTTGGATCTTGTGCTGAGGATATCATGAACGAAAGGCAAATGAATGCAGCACTATTGGGCTGACAAACATTACGAAGTAGCCTTGCTACGGTCGTCGAACTGAGATAGCAGAATCTGTCATTTATAGAACAGACCCTCGTGCGGTTCGTGATACAAAGCAGATGTTTCAAGATTCAATTCTGAGCTTTTGGAGATGCAGTAATGATCGGCACGAACTTTACATTTATGCGGTCAGGGTTTGATTTCAAATTCTGGCGGTGGGCTATCCACTAGAAAACGTTTTTACTAGATCCGTTCAAAAATTCGGAATTATGGTGTGAAGTGATTCACAAACTGTTTGAATTCAGATCCGACTCTGGTCACTAAAAATGCCTCTAAGTCAACAATAACTTAGGGCGTAAATATTTAATCATTATCGGAAGATGCTCAGTGTACAGTAACGCAAAATATCATCACCGCTTATCACCCGTTTTCTTACAGACGATTCTTTTGGACCGAAGAGGAGAAGGGTAACCAGTACCGAACAGATAAAGTGGGAACCACATTATTTTGCAATACCAAATGAGGATAAATCTTTTTGGATTTTATGCAAGCTGGTCGATCCCATGGTGGACTGTTTATCAAAATCCGTGGTTTATTAACAAATGTTATCTTATGCTTTCATAGACCAAAATCAATCCGCTACCCTAAACTCAGCGAAGCTATTGTGCCTGGCACGAAAACGCCGACTGATATTTAAGTTCGTAGGACGGCCGATCAAGGCAAATTGGGATTCCGACAAGATTAGCCCCTAAAGGGCAGCTATGCCGAAATGTATGGCCGCTTGTTGGTTAACAGCAAGTTCACTTAGTCCGGCCATAAGATACAACGATTCATCACCAAGACGGCGTAGCGAGAAATCCTGAGCGAAGAACAGAATTCATTATTTGATCACTCTAATGAGTGATTTGTTCAGACTGCTTGGTTAATACTAGCAACAAGCAGTTGACGATACCTCATTGCTTGTAAACAAGATAAGAATTTAAAAGCAGTGGATAATATTTATTGACGCATAACACCAAACAAGAAAGAAAGATTATCTGTCTAGCCCCCTTATGCGTAATGCAGGAATGACCACGGGGCAACATTTATTGTGATAATGGTAATGACTGGATTTAAAGGCAATCGGATTAATGAGATTGTAGTGTAATAGCGAGGTAACAGCACTGCTTAGATAAAATGCTGTATGCCCAATGAAACAGGAAATTGGATTCCGTGTTAAGTTCTCTTCCGCTGGCAGTACCGCAACTTGTAAACTTGGGTCTATCCTGGAATAGAAAGTGAGTCCGGTTTAACTGCCTATTCATACTTGATATGAATTCATCCAATTCTTTCGAGTTTGTTTGTCAGCGTGATCCTAGCAATGGTTTTACCGGGAAAATGAAACCCGGATATCCATCCGTGTTTGAACCGCATCTTGTATAGTATCTAAATTTCGTCTCAACCTCTGAACGTTGTGCAATATGCGACTGCAATTTCGGTTAACTTTACTGTCTCAGAAAGCAACGAAATATTAAGTGCTTCATCATTAAACTGATTTAATTCGCGGCAGTGCTTCTGGCAACTTGCCAATTTGGATACTGAAACGTGACTAAATTGTTCGGCCAATTTTAACCCGGTGGAATTCAGCGAAAAAAGGGAGTGAGTCGACTGAGGTTGATTTTACTTTGGAGAAAAACATGGGCAGCAATTTTCGCGTGAAGTTCACTCTCGGGTAATGATTTGGAAGGCCTATGCAGGGCGAGGATTGTTTTCTACTGAAATTCTAGGAGGCCGGAAAGTTACCATTGTGTGGTGTTTAAAACTCGAGTGTAGATAAATCGAGGCAGACCATTTTTTGTTCGAATTATAGCAAAGTGTTTCGTTTAGAGAAGGGGGGTTGTATTAAAAATTTTATGTGAACAGTTGCTCCTCCATGTCATGCTTTTGGGAGAACTTCCGACAGTCGGTCTCTTTCATGCAACTGAAATTTTATTTTCAGATCAAAAGCGGGTTTTCTGTTTATCTTTCGATTCGTCACGCATTTATCATATTGCATATTCTGAACACAGATGGCTGCGGTGTATGAAATGAAACTATTCCCATTAAACTTAAACTGACAACCATATTTCGCTCCTAATTAGAGTGCCTGCTAAATATGAATACAATATGAATTTGATTGTGAGTGGCGATTTTCTATCTCCTGAGTCGTAAATAATAGCACCTGATCATTTGCAACCTTAAGTGGCTCCATGTAATTTCACGAACGTTTCCCGCTGTTCCCGAGGGCACGTGGACCCGAAAACGTTGGGAGAATCTGGATGCACTTCAGTAATGCAGTAGGCCTGAATTAGGATGTATTTTGTTTGCAACAACTCCCGATGCAGTATTAACCATGACATCACATTGGAGTCGATGCAGAGCTAATCCTGAAATTATCAGTTGTAGGTAACGCCTGAGCACCAATTAAGGCATTATTTAGGATAAGCGGCTGTGAGGTGAACTCTGTAAAACAAAGGACGGTCAGAAGCAGACGTCAGACCGCAAGTCCAAAAGCAACTAGCTGATTTGAAAGACAAATCTTTGCTGCGAAGCCCAAGTCAAGTGACAATCTACATCAGAAGCAACTGCACTGTTTCCCAGATTATTTTAAAAGTATGCAGAGATTACTCCATTTCTGGTTGCATAGTCAGAGCTAATAAAGAATACATTTCTTTCTCCGAAGACCTGGCATGAAAGCGGGTGCTTGAACACTAGAAATCAACGCACATATCCACAGTGCAGCTTACACTAAGGATGTGCCACCGTGCTCCTGCAAAATGGAGTGTGTTTAAAAACCGCGTGAACGTGATACGAACTAGTCAGTCAGATAGCGTTTTTGCAAATCTCCGCATGAATTCCAAAAAGGTGTACCACTTGCCATGTTGCACGGGTCCATCATGTGGTCGAACTAGAACCAAGAAGTGACATTCTAATGAGGTCTGGAATCTTGAAAGAAGGGGTACATGGTCCGAGAAAGTTCACAGAATCTGAGATAAATCATTCGGTTCAACATTAACTCATCCTTTATAGTCAAATAGATTTGGCATTCCTGGAGTTGCTGACCACGTTTTACTTATATGGGCAAGTGTGCATATATTATTTGTGAATGAATATCGCTCACAGCATCATTCCAGGCTTGATTTTCCCAGGCAACTAGTGTTAATTTGCGACCGCTTACGAATTCCCTAATTTTTTTCCAGACATTTCTATCCTCTATATATTTTGCTTTTGTCTATCATGGAATGATGAGGGTTGGCAAGTGATCGACCATATCCGCATTCTGGATCGATTTTGGTGCTGTCGACAAAGTAATTTCGGCAAGGTGCTCTCATTATCTGGAGTTAGGAATAAATCAACATTGGTTCGAGATTTTAAACGTTTCTAACTGAATTAAAACGATTAGTTTTGCAATCGCATTGCTTAAAAATGCCAAAAGTCGGCCAGCGGACCGTCAGTTTCATCGGCCCACTCTCGGCGCAGAGATTAAGTATAATTCGTTAAGGTTTTTGCTATGTTCGTCGACGACACTACCCTAGTTGACCCCTAATATGTCGACTAGCGCATACTGGAGACAAGCTATTATTCTCTTTCACCGCATTCAGCAAGCGTTTTGAACTGGACTAGATAAAATATGGGGTCACCGCAACCATTTTTTCCCTCCGACCGCGGAATTGGTTCTTGCTGCCCAGTTATTTATGGGCAAACATGTAGGGTCCTTTTTCTTGTCCTATGGACTCGCCAGATGTTCCGAGGGATATCGCTTTTGCGACATGGTGGCTACCTTGAGGTAGCATTCCCGACTGGTGAGTGAGAGCACATTTTGATTCCACTCTTTTGGTTCCCCGGAAAACCATCCACATAAATCGATCCTTTTCCTGGTTCACTGCATTGAAGTTCTCACGTTGATTTCCCATCCGATGCATTGGATATCGTGTCTGTTTCAGGTGACATCTTATAATCGCCTGATTTTTTCATCACAGGAAATAGGAACATTGCACTTGTTGACTTCGCTTGCCCTGCTCCCGCACTGTATAGGACAGTGAATGAGTGTATTTTCAAGGTCAGTAGCAACAGGTTAAAGGTCAAAATAGGGAACATTCGTTCCATGCTCAGTGAGGCCTGTTACTTCACCTGCGCGAGTAGTTAGCTGCAGTTCAGATATAGCGCTAAAATCTGCCACCGGGACATCTTAACTTATTTTAGAAAAACAATTCGTTGGTAGCGACAGAATCGTAGTTGGTATGTGTTATTAGTAGTAGAAAGAATGTTTTCATGAAATAATTCGCCATGTGATGTCATCGCTCAACTCACCATTAAGAAACCATGGTAGCACTGCACAACTGTTTCATCCCTGTTCGGGGGCGGTGGGTATGCATTGCTGATGATTCCTAACAAGGATGAAACAGCTGTACAGTGGTTCCATGTTTTCCTAATGTTGAGTTGAGCGATGACATCACATGGTGAATTATTTAAAGAATCGTAGCTGTCAATGAAATATTCCCGCCAGTTAAAGGTTCGAAAAATCGTACCTGTGTATCAAGTACTCAGTAGTTAACACCTTCAGCTGGATTCGGAACAGCGACCTTCTATGTGACAGGAAGATGCTCCATGGCTGAGATTATCGGTATAGAGATTTGGACTCACCTCGCGGCACGTAAAAACATCTTCTAGATCCAAGCGGTTTTAGTGTTCGCTCTATGTGAAGAGTGTCCCGTATGATGAATGCACTGGCCATGACCGGATCAGTTTTCGTGTGTCATTGGACTAGTAGCTGCGCGGAGATGGTTCATGAATTACACAATTTTTTTTGGGGAGCTTTGTTCAGTGGTACAGCTTGTTTGAGGCACGTAGGAGTTCACCTTTCCAAATATGACCATGGGAGGTGACTTTTGAATGTGCATCAAATTCGTGGATTTTCCGTTCCTAAAAGACGATGCAAAGCAGTCCGTTTCTAACAGCAATATTCCAGTAAAGATTTTGTGCCAATAAACTCCAGCACAACATTAGTGTAGCTGGTTATTTCTTTAGGCCTTCAAACAATTCGACCCTTAACAATCGACTGTATCTGGAGCATACAAACTTTGTTTGAATGAGGTTAACCAGTTGCCAGTGCATTTGAAAGTTTTGAATTAGGTCTAGTTTCATTGCACTGCCCCGTTACATGGCTTCAAATATTTCCGAACAATGAGCCAACTCCCTTTTCTTTTTGCAGATGGTTGGCGGTGGAGTGTCTGCAGAAAAAGTACTACTTTTGTTAGTAGCATTCGGTTCTGATTTCGAAGATCATCCATCTGGGCCCGTAGCAATAAAAGGAAATCAAAATAAATCTGACAAGTAAATCTTGTACCGGTGCAATATCATTTGAAAGCTCCAGTTGCAAACTAAGGTGGTAGGTGGCCGAACCGTGTTAAACAATGCCAAAAATAACAAAGTTCATTGAGTTCTGGGTATGAGATGGCAAATACATTTACATAGTATGCGTCCAAGGTCAATGCCACTCACAATCCAAGCAATCCGGCATGCCAATCACTATTTGAAAAATGGTAACCTAAGGAAAATTCTGAACTGTTCACCATTTGAGCTGTATGCACTCTGTGAACGATGCCATAACAGTGAGTAATATAATAAACCGTAGTATCTCTGCCAAACTCTGTCGAGTGAAATGTACTGTCAAAATGTTATGCTTTATTTGCTAGATATTTTCATTGAGACGGTTATCTGGGAGAGAGTTTGCACGTGCAATTCTACAAATGGATAAAGAGACGTTTTCTGCCTAGTAAATAAACCAAGAACATCTGAAAACTGATGGGAACTATCGGCAAAAATTATGTTTTGCTGACTTCTTGGTCCCAGGTGTTTTTAGTGCAATATGTTTTGCCGAAATCGAACAAGGAATCAACAAATTAAACTTTCATCTGCATCAATAATTATAAGGTTTTCACTCAGCTGAACATGCTGTAGGGAAAAAGCGAATTCGTTGGAATTTGGGAATAAGAATTTTAATTAACATAAAGGCTGTTGATGATGTTCGCTTGGAAACAATTTTCTCTTTCTCTAATCTGGTTTCTATAAGTCCTATCTAACACATGATTCCTCTTGTCCAATAGAGTGCTAGTTCGAAATCCTCGAGTTGCAAGGAAACTGAAATCAATAAAATCTAGCAGGAAATATGCCACTTGCTTACCGACAAAATCGGGGATGAATCACGGTAGTTTGACTTTCCTTTTCTTAATTAGATTCTTCTGAACTCACCTGAAAGAAATATCAGTGTGAATATCTCGATAAATATGTTTATGATATTAGGTAAGGGAGCGATATGTTTCACCGAATATAATTTGCGTTTCGTACCAGACTTCATCGGGCGCGTTACTGGGCAGATAAGGAGCAACTGTTGAGAATTCCCTTGTATGCGGCCCTAGATATCATTGGAAATTTCAGTAGTGTTCTTCCGTTCATGACACTAGAAGTAAAAGTTAGTCTTGCGATCAGTGTGGCCCAAAACATGCGTTCCCGTAATCCTCTGGATATAGAACCAAAGGAGGAAAAATTATTCCACTGGTTTTTATCTGTTTCTCCCATGGGGTAGCAATGGAACCCTGGTCAACGTAAGTTTCTCATCGCTATCAGCGGACCTGGCTGAGTTTGAAGCCCGGAGTAAGAAAGTGTGTCCTGCGGCATGCTTCAGAATCCGCTTGCCTTATTTGAACGGATTACTGCAAGTCTAAGACGATGCATTACAAATTAAATCGGTGGTCTCAATGAATAAACGATGGACATACTAATCTTCCTAACAAGAACTTCGGGTTTCAACCGGCAAGTTACGGTTATATGGCTCGAGTGCGATTTTGCGTGAACGACCAGATAAATAAGTGTGGGTTATTTAGTCCCATTTTTGCGCATCCACGTACTAACGTGCAACTTATAGTTGACCGATCGTTGCCTCTAAGCACCGTTATGAACCAGACAAGACAATTCAGTGTGAGACTAAATAAATAAGACTAGACAAGTTATTGTTGTCATTCGCAGTTTACCTTTCCCGGGGGAAAAATAAAACTTCGTGGATGTGAGAAATTGTCCGTGACATGCGCACCCATCACCCATACTGGAAAAATAAAATTGATGATCACGAATTGCTTTACAAATGAACACTAACTAACGTCCTCGTGGATAATGTTCACAGGTGTTTGTTTGTTTGAGAGGTCGCAAACGTTATTTGTCCCTCCAACAAGATATTGGGTAGCATATTATTTGCACGGCTAGTTTCAGTCAACCGCTTATGTAGGTGTACCAGTGGAGTTGAGATGGATTTAATCTAGATAAAATTTGTGCCAACTTTTCGACCTAATTTGTAATGGCCTGCAAAATACCTCAGAAACCGAAGTGAGCCCCGTTTCCGCGGCCACAAGCGGTCTTTTGGCAAGTAGATGATGTTTACTAACCCATAGGTGAGCCAGCAAACGCGTGAATGTCGAAAATATGCTAATTCGTACAAATTCTGACTCTTTTAATGTTAATATTTTGATTAGATGTTTGGGAACATGACACATTACTCTGTCGAGATTTTATTTCGGTTATTTATTTTGTCACTGGGAACCAGCAAGGATGCTGAGAACGTTTGGCCGCACAAGAACGAGAAGTGGCAAAAATGTTTTCTCGGCATATCGTTTCCAACCAAACGCGGGAATGGTTGAATCCTAAATTTTCTCTTGTCAGGGTAATAAATTTTAAACATTACATTTTCCTAGTAAATTATGAAGTTTTGTACGATCCGTTGTGACAAAACAGTGCACAGGCAACCGAAAGAAAATGGCGAAACTACTGCGGAGTTGTTCACACCATGTTGAAGATCTTTGTCATTGGATGCGCACCAATAAAACTTTGCAAAGCAACCCCTTTCTGCTCTGCTAATGGGCAAACTTATGATCCTGGCAGTGTCAACTTGAAAAAGGCAGTTCCTTGATCGGACTGTGAGCTTAGACATGGATTCTATTATTTGTTTTAGTGACCTACTAGACTTTCGGAGTCCTGGATATCTAATAATTACGGTGGCAACGAAGGATGGAAGACCATCGAATTAGGCAACAAACTGAACGCTATCTAATTATGAAAATGTAAACTACTCCAATCGCATTTGTTTCACGGAAGGTGGCATCGCGATCTTTGGTAATAACGACTCACTACCATATCTCTCGGTGTCTGCAGCCAGCTGACTGAAGGGTCTTTCGAAACACGAGGAAGTGAGACACCTACTTTAGATAAATCCCCCGTGGATTTCGTCATCCCTTGGCCTCCAAGTAATTCATTCCACTTCTTTGGAGAAGCAAAACTTAGGGCACGGTGCGGTGCGTTAGTGTTTACCATAGGCAACACTGTAGTATTTGTAATTTAATGGCGTGGATTGCAGTCTTTTAACCGCTGACCGAATTAACCTTGGTACAAAGCGCAGTCGTTTGTCAGAGTTCCTTCTACCGAGTGCGAGCTCTACTTCAACACTAGGAAAAGTCGCACAATGTAGAAACTTTCGTGAATGTAAACGGTGTTAGCAACGAACACAGAAATGAGAAAACGGGAATTAATGCCTATGGCAGAAGAATGTTAAATACACGGTCAGAAAAACTCACAACGGATCTACAATGTGAAAAGGTTATTCGACTATTCCTCACCGTCGTTCTCTTGGTTTTTTTTATTGGCCTGCTGAAAGCAATTCCTGTTTTCCTCGGTATCAACCGTTTAAAGTTGTCCGTAAAACAAGAATGCTACTTTGATGCGGCCTTAGCGAGTTTAGTGCTACGACGGCGATAAACGTCAAGTGGACAAGATCCTCTTATGAAAATCTTTAACATATTGAACATTCTATAGACTGATAGGACAAAAATTAAGGAAGGGCGAGAATAAAGAAAGGACTTCCATATAAAAAAATACGTGATCTCTTTTGACTACGCACAGTTAACGATTCAGCTATTGTTTAGATCTGCAATCTCACGTGCAGGGCCTCAATATAAGGTTAGGAGAGAAGTTTTCAAATCACGTCTAACTGTTCTTGTTGGCACGTATAAGATCGCAATTGATGTCATTAGTGCTCAGAAAGGATGTCGAATTTAATCGGAACATCCCCCCAACTCTTTGAGGAGACCGCCTCTCAGCGTGTTAGATTCAGTAATCCAATTGATAATCGATATATTAGTGCTGCATGGAATGACTTCGCAATCACTTGGGCTGCCTATGACTACTTCACCATAAATCATTTTGAATTTTCTGATCGTGTTTAAGAAACTGTTCTGATTAAATTTTATTATGCAAACCAGGTTTGTTTTAATTCATCAAGAGAATGATCAGCATGAGAAAACGAAGTCCGATCGCAGGATGACACTTTTATGGTCGGGAGCAATAAACTCGTCTCGGAAATAAACCAGCCACGGGGCACACTTGCAAGATAACGCCGATAACAGCTTTTTTATTCTGGTAGCTTTGAGAAAAAAATGATTTAGGTTACTATTCTCGAATAAGTTAAGCCTTCAGAACTGATTATCAATCATTTTATAAGCTACCTCGAATGTTCAGCTTTCAAAACACAAACCAACGTTATTTTCCAATTCGAAATTAGACTTTTCATTTTGCTAAGCGCACGCTTCGGTTTCTCCCGATAAAATGAGAAACAATGTTCGATTTTGAACAGTTAAAATCAACCTCTTTTCCGAATGTTTTCGTAAATTTTGTCGATGATAAGTTTGCTCACGAGGATCAAGGAGAGGCAAAATCCGTCGACGTATTTCAATTTAAAGCTCGAATAAATAGTGAATATCATTTTCGAATCACGGAAATTGCCAGCGGGATTTTGTAGATTATTTAGGTGTCCGTAATTCACGGCACACTCGAGAAACAAATTTGGAATGATGTTTTGAAGAGAGGTTTCACCCGCTGGTGAGGGCTGACCACAAACGGCAAAATCTTTCAATGTTAGTACGTGGATAATCGTATTGTTTACATCAACCGGTGGCCAGTGTTGTTTCATTTTGTACGACCGATCAAGTGACAGCGAATGCGTGATGTTTTCTAAATGGCACCATAAACAATAGCAATTCGAAACTCAGCCGCGTGACAGTTTGCCAGGTAGACTTGATGAACATGCAAATCGTGTTCAACCTAATTTTGTCATTTTCTTGTCTTTACCGTGCAAAACAGTTTAGAATGTAAATGCCAAGAAAACAATCCAAAGACAAATAACAACAACCGAACTAGGTTAAATTCATGAATTTTCTGTATCCCCTTCATTCTATTCACTTGCACTTGCTTTGGTGATTATTCGGCAAAAGGGAAAATTTCGTTTCCCGTCAAAGTTCGAACATCTCAGCTAGTGTAACCAAAATGAGATAGTCAGAACCTGTCATTTCTTTTTATATGAATGGACATTATCACACGACAGAGGTCTGTTGAGTTTTCAGCACAAGAAAGCAGTCATGCAGTGGACATAAAACAAACTCGTTTGCCGCGTTTTGCAACTACTCGAAATAGAATGTGATGAATATATGGTAGTATATCCCGCCCGGTCCAGGGAACAGCTGGCCGACAGAACTGTCCATAACTCTGACAGACGAGTTCCCAACCTCGCTTTCACTTTTACAGCTCCAGTGGAAGGGGTGGGTAAGTTTCCCAACGTTTTTTGAAAATAAAAGCCAACGCAGTTTTTTGGGACAAAACACCGCAATAGGAACGACAGCAATAACAACAGTTCCCCAAGCGGTTGCTATGTCAACGTATACAAACATTAAACTTTCACGACCTCGTTTGATTGATTGCAATCGGGACCATTTGTGCGATTACCAAGAGGCTCACACAATCTCCTGTGCTTTGTTCAGCAGCCCTCATTTAGATCACTCTTTGATATAATGTCACAAAAATAGTACGGCCTCCATTCGGTTTATGGAAACCAAAACTTTTGCTCTCATTTTCAACGCCATACAATAAGTTAAACCTAGGCACTATTCCGATGCCTGCAATTATTAGATGTGGAGAAAGAACCTTAATCATTCTCGCACCGGTACTTTAGAATGTCTACGTTTGTATTATTTGTTGGCAATAATATTAAGCTAATAATGATGCATTAACTGGTGATTGCCTGACAGTTGGTGTTACATCGATCTGCTTCCTCTCGGATTTTATTTGGCTGCAATTGTTTCGTGTTTTGCCGGCGCACGAGAATACAAATCTGCAAAAGTGAAACCGTGGTTCGTTTGATACTTTCCGCTTTTGCTCACACCCATTATTTTATGTATGAAGCAAAATAAATTTATTTCGATTATACTTCCTCAATGAATCATTTGTCGCACAGCAACCGTTTGTATGGTATTTACCAATGCTTAGAACCTTAACATTCCTTTACAGCCGCATTGTTTCAACTCTAGAAAAATTGCACAGCAAGAGCGGAAGTAATAGCTGTAAAAAAACAAATTTGTAAAACCTCGATTTGAAAGGATTTTGGGTTTTTAGAACACGTTCACAAGAATGGCTTAGCATATAGGCGACCTTGTGACCAAGAATGGATTTCTGACTAGCGGTACTCATGCGATATTTTTCGGGAAACTGTTCTGACCATCAATTCGCACAAGGAATCTACGGCGAGTCCATCGCGTGATGCTAGCAATTTCCTTAGGCATAATTATTTTTATCGATTTTACCAAAGAAATTAAGAAAACGGTAGCAAACCAACGTCATTCGACAAATAATAACGGAACCAAAAACATGCTCTCACCGACAGGTATTGTTCTTTGGGAAAGGATTAACAATGTTGATTCTTTCATACAAAATCCCAGTCCGTAAAATGCAATGCTGTTTGTACAGATCAGTCAAGATTTGAACGTAAATATTCTCAAACCATTCCATTCTTCACATCTATTAAACTGGTTCGAAGTAGCTAATTTGATCCATTTTGTCCCTACTGGAGGCTGTTTTTAATCTCATTTAAACAAATAATATCACTACGCTTGTGTTGCTGCCATCACAACTAATCAGGAAATGTGGGCGCTTTTAAGTGGGTGCTATTCAGACATGTATGCGCTTTCGAGAAAGAACACGGAAGGGTAGGAATCAAACTCAGGACAGGCGTGTGCCGACGCAAAGATACTAACTGTCTGACGTCAGACGATGTTCGGATGGAAGACAGTAACTCAAATGGGCTTTCTAAAACAGCAGAGACATTTCGTTTCTTGCTGGCTGCTGCAATGTTCCCCGCATTTTTGAAAGCCAAACATTCGGTTTTCGACGTCCATGACAATTCACAAATGGCACTCGATTGTGATCAGATTTTAAAGTAGTTCCAACGTTTACCCACCAGTCCAATTATTTATTAGAATTTGTTGATAGGTCCGTGTCACTGTTGCGATTAAGTTTTGAAACCAGACCATTTTCTTACCAAAAATATGAGGTAAGCTCCGCCGGCGTTCTCATACTGGAAGTTTATTCACTTTAATCATAAAAGTGGTGGCGTCGTTTGGAAAGCATAATATTTGCGCTCCCCAAATCAGCTCAGTATTTTGCCAGATCGCCTCTGAAGTTTCCTCAACATGGATTCTGTGTCCATTTATAAATGGTGATCACAGAAGATTGACGTTTGACTATGCTGAAAGTGGAATTTCCTTTTATTGGAAATCAGCTAATCGATAACTGTATCAAATAAACTGTTTCGTCCGAACCAATGGTCATTCAAACTCTTTATTCCAGATTGGCACTAACCCGTCGAAAATCCGAGGTGAAGGCAGACCATCAAAGTCAAACCGCAACTGTCCTCTTCTCTGAACAAACGTTTTGACCTACTACCATTGATCGATGTCAGTTTTTAATGTTCACCTTACAGTACCATAGTTATCTTACGGTAGCGAGTGCTGATGTTTTCCGGAGGCGTTGCCAGTGATACCAGTTTTTTGTGTTGTTGACAATCCGCCTCTAACGTGACAAATCCATGTAACAAAATCACATCAATCCGACCAGCGGGAGAAAAAGAGAAAAAAATTGGCAAAATAAATAGTTTCTTTTCAGACTTTTGGTTTCTTTTTGCAAATTTCTCGCTGGGTGTAAACAATTTGCCGAGGATGCAAAGAACGGCTAGAAAATTATCACGAGGTACCATGAATCGGAGGGTTCATCAAATTTGTGTTGTTCTGTGTTTGTGAGATCAGCCAGAAACAGCGAAGTTTATATCGGTCGCAGAATATTCAACGACTAACTGAACATTAATGGTTATTGTCATGGGTCCACTTACAGCATTCACATCACACTCTGTGGTGATTTCGAGTATGGTTGGGATGACACGACTGAGTTTCAGGCTCCACGTCTTCCGTTATTTATTCACGATAACACGAATGATGTGTTGAAGTATTTTATTCTAAAAATCGGCCAAAACAATTAGATCACTATTGGCTCCAATTCAGCTGCTGCCTGCCTTTACACCTCTAAAATTTCATTCCGGCAACATACCTGTGGACGCCCGCGGTCTCGTCCGAAAATCTTAAACAACGAAATCTCCGGAGTGATTCCAACTGTCTTTGGGTTGCGGGATTCTGCTTCTTGTGCAACAATGCTTCTACTGGTAGATAGTTTGAGCAATTATACCAACTTTCGAAAAGCATTGTTACCGAGTGGTTCCACCTGTCTTCAATATTGTTAGTGACAAATGTTGCATAAATGTTTACTTCTTAACCCAAAGCACATTTCCGAAGACAATCCCACACCTGTAATCACGCAAAAGAAGTGACTTTAATATGTCTATTGTCGCCGTCTTTAAGCAGTTGATATTGTTTCAGTGAAAAGATACTTATATTTACTTTTGAATGTTTCCATCTATCCATCCTAGTTTGTATTGTCATATCAGAACCGGTCAGATGGAAAATGTGTCGTCTAGCGAGACATACGTAGCGAGAGAGGGACAGCTGGGAAGATGTATACATAAATTCGTGGGTCTTTCATTTGAATCACCATTTCGTTCTTCCTCCAAATACCCAAATAATAGAACATTTCACATAATCAATCAGACAGTTAGCAGTGGACATTAGATGGAGGATAACTCACCTGTTCATTATTTATTATGCGTCCGGTTGCCCTGGTAACTGTCATCTTTGTTGGTTATAACCGTATCTCTGTTCGTATGTGCTACTGTGTTTAGTGAGACAAACTGGTGTACAAAATACATCTCCACAAGTCCCGCGTGCACAAACCAACATGGACAAACATACACAAATAGAAATGCGACCTTAACAAGATCATGCTGGCAACAACGCCTAATCTCAAAGCGTAAAGGTAAACTGTGACATTTAGATGCTTGCTAGAACGCAAAATTCCTCATGATGCTTTCGTTAAAGATGCTCATAGAATGCTTAGTAATTAAGCACTAAAGCTAACACGATAAAACGTTTTGGTGCTGGTGAAATCAAGTATGACTTTTGCAAGCTTTTTAAAGACAAACTCTCAGCGAGGTTCAAACAACAATAGGGCAGTGAAACTTCTCGTGAAAATGAAAACAGGGCGGCAACGGACATCGACTTTAAAGGAAACTATATGCAAAGCATTAGAAATAATTTGCTTTCGCCATTGTTCTACCTTGTAGGCTATATGCACGTTTTCCTAGTATGGACGATATCTAAGGCCTGGTTTGATTTGGGGAGATGTCATACACTCTTACGCACGACTAGAATCATCACATGTAACTTGTAGCTTAGATTTACTTATTTATTTGACAAAAATTGTAAGATAAGCTTTACAAACAGTTGGAGAAGTGGATGGGTCATTTTCTGGTGTACAATCTGGAATTCAGGTATGTGAAAAAATGAAATCAACTGAAGGTTTAGTTGAATTATGTCCTGAAAAATCACGATTCTGGGAAGAATTAACCGCCAAATTTTAATCACTTGCAGACAACTGGCATTCAGGCCGTGCCAATTTATTTCCCGTGAAAGTATGCGACAAACGACATCTGTCTTATTTCTGAAAAGAAAATGTCCAACTGACTTTCCAGATTAACTGTATATTTATATGCACATATAAAGAACTGACCATTCCGTTTACTCGATGGCACTTCACTGCTTCTGGATTTCCCAAATGGATTTATGCTTGGAAGAACCATGTCAAGACAGCAAGGTGGACAGTGAATCCTCGGAATTGACTATTATTTGATTAAAACAGGATTGTATCCATCCATATAAATACTTCCAATTATATAATTGCCTATCATTCAGGCTGAAAGTGTCTTTGATTACGATACAAAAGTATTAATCCCTCTATGGCTATTCCCATGAAGCCATTACACATGTTCGCAAGTCACTGTTTTCTGCCAGACACTGTTAAAGCTAAACTGACACAGAAGCACTGGCCATTGTCTTTGTGACGCGGAAGTTCAAACAATAATTTAGAGAAGAAATCTTGCCCGCCAAAGCGAATCCAATCCAACACCGGTTATCGTTAAGCAAAAAAATGTATGTTCATTTAAACGAGTGCCTGGAAATTGGCTGAAATTGCAGTGGGATACGACTCACAGATTCAGCATAAATTCTTCTCGGATGTTAGCAAAAGCCTTGGTGAAGTTGTTAGTGTTTCCTTCCTCGAACAGATTTGGCGATACGGTATTCACTTGTATCTGCATCCGGACTAAGGGGCGGCATTCAAAATCCAGTTGCTGCATGAGTCAACGGGCATATAGTAGTAAGGGAGATGAGAACGAAATCGTTCCATCTTCAGGGAAGCGGGCTGGTTGGATGCGCTAACAGGACTAATAGGGACATTCTTCAACTCTCCTTTGGGAATTGATAAAATTAACCATTTGAGTGACTTTTTACCCCTGTGTATGCTAAATGCCCTCCACCTGTCCACACTACGGCAAGAGACAGACTCGTTCCTTTAACTTAGGCTACTAGCTTCGTTAACCGATGGAACTAACATCATCGTCGGATTCGTTGCCGGTGAGGGTAGTAAGAATCTACACTCAGAGTAGCCAGAGATTTGAGGGAGCCTTCTGTAAAATGTGACGAAATACGATAAGAGCACAAGGAAAACCAAATGGGAATTTTTGACTTTCGAGCACAAAGAAAACGTTAGGACATCGGTGATCCATCACAGCTTTGCAGACCACGAACGCCGCAAGCACAATCTACTCGGTCTCATCAAGCTCGACGGAGACCGTGTGAACTCTCATTCATTAAGGTCGCCGACGATTTACTTGATATGGAGAATGGGGTGCATTTACCTGAAGTCTATCTATCAAGCCCCAGTCACTGCGTATGTTGAACTGGAATTATTTCCGGTCGAGGAACTCCCGGTGGTAGAACGAAAGCTGAGAATGATGATGCGACCATACAAATGGCCCACAAAAAGGCGCTGTCTTAAAAGAGTTAGTGCGCCGAAATTGAAACTCTATCCGTAAGTTTGCCTCACATGCCGCAATGGGTTTCTCTGCTTCTTGTTATTCCAAAACATCACCTACCTATGAGACACCAAGAGTAGACCACAACGAATATTGATAAAGATTTGTAGCTTATGTCAGTAAATGCTACTTCATAGGTGACAGCACTGACCGACATGGCTAAATTCATTAATGAAATCAAGAACTTTCTAAGGTACGGATAGTCACCGAAATCACTGAATCATTGATTACCCGGGGCTTTCTAAGGTGTAATTACCTTCGCAGTACATGGAGAAAATAGGAATCATTTAGGGCTAATTTCTTGAAATCATTTCAGTCTACAAACCGAAGGCTGAACTAACTGAAATCCTCCATGAATAAATACTTCTAGAACTATTTCACGGAACAAGACGTCCAGAGATTGATCAGACAGTGCAATCGGCAAATGAAGCAAGTTGCTATGGTACAAAGGTGCACTAGCCAATTTACGAATTGCTGGTTTAGAAATACATTCCGGAGCTAAGGTCCCTGAAGCTGATTTCTTTAGACAACGGTGCTAAATATCACATCAGTTGCATTTCTCGACTGCATGTACTGAGTTATATTGGATATGCACAAACTCCATCAAACTGTTCACAACTAAGTGTTCAGGTTAAATGACTTGTTGATGGCTTAAATGAGTGTACAACCATAACTGAATGAACAGTAAATGGCAGGTACCATTTAAGTGATCTAATCTGAATATAGAGCTATTGCAAATCAAACTCCCTCTGCGGATGTCAAGTGAAAAATGATTTATTGAGGAGAAATAAAGAGCAAAATGGAGACTAAAGTTTCCTGAAGAATCGGAACGAAATCAGCACTTCGGTAGTTCAAATATCAGTCATAACATCTGAAACTATTTGGTAACTTTTAGGTGAAAGATTTTGAGCACCGTGGCTCTATTCGAACTTCATAAATGGTAACAAGATATAGATGACAAGTTGTTTATAAGCTTTTCGATAGGAATAAGATGACAGGTCAATAGATTTTAGCTTCAAAAGAAATACAGTTACCAGAGATCACCGAAAAGCCTGAAGTAACGATACACCAAAGCGGGCTGCATAAACAGAGCGTATGAATCCAGACACGATAGAGCTGATTGCTCCTTGCAAAGACCATTTCCCCCTAAGTGGATAATCGATTCGCAGATAAGAATTCGAATGGCTATTTCAGCTCAGAGCGCCAATGCGCGCATTCCCAGTGCGAACAATTGCGCTCGGAGATACTAGGGAATAAATAAATAAACCAGTCATGCTATGAGCCAACACTCCCACTTAAAGTCTCTCTCTTCTGGTTTATTCTGTGATTTAATGGGTGGCACGTGTACTATTCTCCTTTCAGTGCTATTTTTGAGGTCCTCCGAGCCGTACATCTGTACTGTCTGTCGATTAAGTTAGAACACGCGCGACGTAAATTAAAGTGACTATAACTGCTGATCCCAGCCACGTTCAAAGTAGATGATTTTCGAAAAATACGGGTAACTAAAGATGGTTGTTATAAGCTTGTGAAAATTTCGGTACCCAGCTCTTTATAGGCTTAACCGATTGTGGGTTGTCTTACAAAACACTCCACTCTGACTGACCACTCTCCGAACAGGGGAATTCGGATGTCCAACTTGACAAATCGGTTATATTCGATAGTACGAGAGTTACGCGGAAAGCCGTTCAATGAAGTCAGTTAATTTGTGATTCATCTGCACCTTTTGTCTGTGAATCAGGGCCAGGTGTCTGAGAGCGTTTGCAATTTGCCGTTCGGTCATCTGCGCACTTGCGTTCTGCTCGACATTTTTCATCAGAAATGATTCAATCCAATTATGTACGGGTCGCGATAATCAAAGATCAAATATGTAAGACGGTGAAAATAATATCTGGTCTGGGTAAACACTAGAAATCTCTGTCCTACTTTAGATATACGAGAAATTCTTGTGCTTCCATCCACTAAACGAGAAGCGGATTTTATCGCCAAAATCTGAAACGATGAATATGATCACCGGATAATTAACGGTCAAACGATATTCGAACATCTGGAAGAAATGTTTGCGATAGAAGATGCATTCACGATTTTTTCGGACGCCACAGACACACTGGCTTCGATCGAGCCTGATTATGAGGCACATTTCATTATGCTGTTTGTAGAAAAGACAATGTAACAACAGCACATGAGTGAATATGCTGCCGACTGCAACAGTGCTTCATCTTCACGTACGGTGCTTTTGTTAGAATTAGATGAAAAGAACAACAGCAGGCGGATCCGTATCTGCGGTTTTTTAAGGGAATTGCAAAGCATCGAGTCAAGACTCCCGTGGGACCGAAAATTCGGGCAGGCTAATAATTTCAAGTTGTAAACCTGACCTACGACATTGTCAAACGTAACAGTCCATGGCGTTTTAAACCGATTCTTGAAGCTGATGGCGAGCGTTATATCGAATGCATTGGCACTGAGTGAACAAACATATATCACTCAAAAGTCCATGTTCCATTTGATTGACTGCAGAGATATTCAGAACATAGCTGAAATCCTGTGCAATACTTGGATGTGGAAAATGGTAGAAAAACCCTATCTCCTCAAGAATTATCGCCAGAAAATACGGCCAAGGAACATTATGAGGAAAACCAAATTAGGAAAGACAAAAGACAAATTACCGCGCAAAGAGTGTTCAGTTGAATAACCTAGCAGTAATAAATATGCAAGACAAACGGAAAGACCGTTTGATCCAACGGGGCACACGTCACACACACACACGAAACGTTTGCAACCCTGGAAATACTCATGCCATAACCAGTGGAGTATCTTGAATAGTAAGACAAGATTGACTTCATGTCTTGGAATGACTCCACCATCCCTGACACGAATTTACATCCAGCATGATTGCTGCCGTGGTATGAATGGCACGGATTGGTCACAGTGAGTCACGAGTTCCTCTGCGTTAGATCTGTCTTGAATGGCCAAAGGCGTATTCCTACTATCAATGAATTTCAAACCATGAAGAAAGCAAGCAACAAGATGAGTTTTTGGAAATGGAGCCCTCAGGATGTAACAATACTTGGTGAAAAGTCCGAGTACGCATCAGCGCCATCTTCCTAAAGCTGTTTACTTCCATTGTGAATTGTGATCCTGTAAAATTCCCAGTCTTGCATACCTTTCGGCTCTGTTCAGGACTGCGTCGCCTAGTAAGTCCCTGTCTTTGACTAGGAGAACTAATTACGAAATGAATAGATCCCGCTACCGTTTTCCCGGATGACTTGAAAGAACACCATTCACCAGGGTCCACACGGCTAGAATTCTAAATAGATCGAAATTTGCACCAGGCGGGAACGAAAAGGGCAATACTGGTAATTGCCGTGTTTAATTAAATATAATTATAAAATCACCTTTGATGCATAGTTGACCCGGGTCGTGAAGACCAATAAACGCGGCAGAATTTATTATATAATAATTCAATAACCATGTAGAAAACTTTCATTATAATAAGTACACACATGCAAGTTCACGTCCAAAATGTGCCATCCGTGCGGTTATTTGGTCCACTGGAACTATCGCTACTGGTTTTTCAAGTGCTTTTTAAAGGATCAGAATTTATGAGCGATTTTTGGCGACTACCGACCCCGGCAGGATGGAATCGTGCGACCGTTTGTTCCCTACTGGGAACTAGTGTGATTAAATATTTAGTTTGATCATAGATAAGCATATATATATTCATATATACTTCATTGACTCATTCAAATTGTGCGAATACAAGAAGGCTTGGATGCCAGAGCACAGGCGCCCATGCCTGAAGAACGGTAGGAAATATCATCTACTAATACGGATAGTAATTTTTTATTACTTTTATGAATGGAACACTCTCGTGTGGAGTAGACTCACACTTGCCTAACTGCGAGTCAGAATTTGTCGCTCGAAAAAGCAGCAAACAGAGCGGATGAATGCAAATCAGATTATTCACCTGCTTCGCTATAATTTGTTTGCTTATACAGTTGCACAATTTTCGGTAAAAAATCACACAGCATTCATTTGTTGAACTGGTGCTCATCGTCCTAAAACCATACACTTATATACGCATGATCGTGGTTACTATTTGTAATGGATTAATGCGATTCAGTTCCAGTCGTAGGCTTGTCCAAATGGTATGCACGCAATCGCTTCAAATGTGGTCTTTGGTAAGAAAACCTCACCACGTCGCTTATGATAGAACAGATGCTCGACTGATTCATTCCTATTTTAACGCCAATTTTATCACTAAGAAATGAGAAGAGACGTTTGCTTGCGTTGTGCACCTACACGAAACAGCACAAATCAGTGATCAAACTGTCGAAAGCCAAACCTAGCCGTCATGTTGCAATACCATGAGAGATAAGGTGATGAAACTATGCAATACCAACAGTAATATTGTAAATTGACTCGGTGGGCAGGAAAAATCGATGAACTGTTATTTGTAAACTGTAATTTTCTGGCCTCTTGTTTATTCCTATGTACATGCACAATCACGATCAAGTTTATTCAGTATCCTAACGAATTATTCAATCGCTGGGTTACCTGCCCGTGTTTGTCTGTAGGTTTGTAAAGCAAACATGACTAAATAGTTTCCAGTGCATCTCGGACACAGTATGCATTTTATGACACACGTACTCGGTACCATAGTTCCAGGCAACGAGATTAATCTATACATTTTCTCTCTATTTGCAATACTTCTTTATCGACCTAGTTTTCCATGAACTTGCGTGATTCTGCTAGTAAATGCAGAGTAGCCTGATTTTGGAATGAGACCGATTTTCATTATCAGTAAGTTTAACGTTCGCCCCGGAGCGGACCGTTTCAACTGAAACCCCATCGTGTGTCGCTTTTGTAGTACTCTATTTTTGGTTTCCTTAAAGCGCTTCCGTAATTTCGAAAACGTTTTGCAAAATTATTTTTTTGGTGCATTGAAAATGAGGAGATCGTGGTATGATCGACTTCAGCGTTATTTTCAAAGCCGTTAATTTGCTTTTCGTCAATGGTCCTAGCAGGTTTTGCTGTGATCAAACAATGATCCAGGTTTACTATTTTTTAATTTGCAAGGAAAGAGTCAGACAACGAAAGATTAAGAACATGAACCTGTCCTGACGCCCTGTGCTGACTCCTGTAATCGACTGGGAAAAGGCTTATTAATTGTGCCAGAAGAATTTACTCCAGCCAGTATATCGTGGGCTTACCGAACCACCATTTAGACATTAGCTTCAAGGCGGCTTCTAGGATCCCCGTCACTTTTGAACTGAATAAATAATGAGACTTCGCTCTTACCGGAATCTAAATTCCAGCCCCAGGAATGTGCACGGGAGCTCTTCATTTATAAGTCGACTGAAGAAGCACGATTTTGAATGTTTATCATTTGGTCTCACTAAACCGTAGAAACGAGGAAAGAAGGCCAGCAGAATAGATATCTGTTACACGTAGTATGTGGATGAGCGAAGAAAATTTCCCTCGGAAACACGCGACTGGGTTCGCAGTTGACATCCCTTCGTGCTTGGTCAACTTATGGAAGCATGGACTTGACGAAGATTTATTCTCGCAGTTACTAACTCTCAGGCTTGATCGGAATGAGACAGAAATTCAGTAGCGTAGTTGATAATGGAATGAGATGGAATTTGATGATTTTGGTATAACAAATTCTTGTCGTATAGTTATTACAGTGGTATTGCACCACTTGCTAGGGAATCGATAATCTCTCGTAGGTCACATTTTGAGCAAATTATTAAGAGCTTGATTGCAATTGATGCACAATGATTTCATAATATCTCATCAAGAAACCCATGGCCAGTTAAAAAAACGCCAAGTGGAGTCCTGAAGCATGAATGAAGCATTCTTATCTAAAAAAAACTTACAAATGCTGTTACTGATGGCTTCTCACACAAAATGATGATCCTTGAACAAGTTGATCGGTGCAAATTCGAAGCTGTTTTTTTGTTCATCAGTTTGTTTCCAGGCTTTAGGATTCGACGAACTTCACAGTCAGTGAATTGTCTTCAGACCCCATGTGATTTCGCAAAATCATCGAAACTAATGGCCATTTTAGTTGACGGTTTACTGGACAATTGGTGGGTGCAACTGTAGAAAACAATGATCAGTACATTATGCTACTTCAATTTATACAAGCATTCCATTAGTATAGCGTGCTAGTATTAGGTGAAGCAAATTAAACTGCCAAATTTGTTTGGGAAAGTTAACAGCGTACAAGAAAACAGTAGTGGGAAATAAAATTTACTGGATCTGTTCGGCTGCAAGATCCGCAGGCGAAACGCATTAGGACAAATCATAAATCAAACTGACCTTTTGGCCTTTTGTCCTGATGTGAACAGAGGACCAACTGGAAATAGTTACCGGCTTTATTCGGCATGCATGTCGAACACGCAACCGAGCTGGCGTTCTGAGCTTCAACTAGCATGTGAAGGTTATGGCAAAGGCCGCGGAAATGTGAGGCTGGTCGTTCACACCTAACAAGGGTGTGGCCAGTCCAGCACGATGCCATTTATTCATCTAGCCCAATGCGTGCTTTTTCGTCAACTCCCTGGTTTTCCTCCTAGTTTGCTCTCATCCCTGCGAGATCATGCGCAGTGGCAGACGTTGGACTGAATTTTAAGGACACAAGTGGACAAAAGGGTATGACAGTCAAATGTGGGTGAACAGTGTTCCACCCGAGTTCTGAGTGAAGAAAGTAGACCATCATTAATTGGAAATTCATCAGGAAAAAAAACAATCTGATTTGTGAAGGTTGGAGTGCGAAATCGCGTTCTTAATTCAGTCTTCTGTAGTGATTTACCTACTAATGCACTGATGTACTGATGACAACAGGGCGGAGCATGACATCATGACCTTTGATATGGTCTCGGTGCTTCAGTTTCCTAACTTGATTAGTCAAGAGTAAGTCTAATCATTTAGTATTTAACACATTCTGATTCAATTTCTTTCTAACGGACGGTTTTAGTAAGGCCCGATGGTCTTAAAAATCTCGTCTTCGACGATCAAGCCTGACAATTAAGTCCAGGTAAGCTTCAAGAATTTTCTTCCTCCTTCTAAAAAGCGTTTCTAAAACAAAAAATTTCTCCCTTGCGGAAACATCGCAGTTATTTTTACTCCTTCCTCATTGAAGAGGGAACTGCCAGATACATTATCACACAGTATTCAGTAAGGAGGACAACCAGCTTCATTTTCTGACCCAAATTTATGCAGTTGTTGCAACAAACCATCGTGTGCAGGAGTATTCAAACTCAATCTGAACGGGAAGGGACATGTTATTTTTTAGTTGCATTCCATTATAGCGTCACAGTAAGACTGCCCTTTGACGTCGTGTGGCAGCTTGCGTGTCTCCGTGACCCAACGAGGTAGAAGCCTAACAAAGTAGTCTTCTGGTCCTCCAGATTGAGGTTTATTTGAGCTGAAAACTCCACCGGAAAATTGAGTGAGGGAAAAATTGATCCAAGTTGACGGGCTTCCACTCAGCCACTCCTCGCTGCCCTGCAAACAGTTGGTGGCAAGAACCGAAAGCTTTCCTTGAAAACCCTAATTATTTTCCTGCCTGGTTACTGGACTCCCAACCGGTCGTCGTCTAAAAAACCCCAATGAATAGTGCAGACACAATGAGTCCTACAATGCAACGGTCACCGCGTAGGATAATCACGACCGAGCTATCCATGGCTTCGAGCAGTGTGATTAGTGGTAAGTACGCATTCGTTCCACGTTCTAGTGCTAGGTTAGCGCCTCACTGACTTGTGGGTGAGGCTATCCAGTCAAAGGTTCCGGTTAGGGTTCCAAAGAAAACCCCTTCTCCTACGTGGGCATCCTCGGAGCATCGATTGCTCGAACATCTCCAGGATGCTTTCTGCAGGAAATCTCTCTAATTTCCTTATTTCTAATTTAGAGATCTTGTAAGATGGCCAGTAGGTCTATCCGATGGCAAGGCCTGTGAACTTGGGAGAAATAGCTTGGAGATATTGCCTGTGGCTGTGTTCACTTCACTTTGTCCCCTTCAGTGATCGCACGCCCAATTAAATAGGACAAGCTGCCCTAGTGAAAATCTGATAGTAGATGTCTCCGGAACGGCTGCACAGGACCTCAATTCAATGATCAATCTACGTATCCCAGATACAGGCTCATTCTTTTGCTTCACTGTTCACGTTTGCGGTAATCTGGTTGTCAACGCCGGTGATAAAAATAGTGTTAGTGTCTATCTAAATATGCGGGAAAAGCGTGCAATGACAGATTTGACCTTAGTTAACGCTCCCTTTTGTGCAGTTAGGTTAGACGGTTGTGCATATTTCGATTGTAGTTGATTGAAGCATCGCTGCTTCTTCTCGCATATAATATATGCTTCTAATGACTAGAACACTCCTGAGAAAAAAGACGACTTCCACGGGAAATCATCTGGATTACTCTAAAGTGTGCGTTCTGTGGAACTTGTGGTCATTGCTGATTACGTTAATGTCCAACTTGGATATTTAACGGGGAGAGATTGGTGCCTTCGAGGTCGAATGCATCGGCAACAGTGAACATCTCGTCCAAGTTTTTCCGATCACGGACATCACTTCTGGTCATAAAAAGCAACATCTGCTGACCTGGGGACCCACTTCTCTTTCACAGCGTTGGATTCGGAATAGTCACAGTACCATCGGTTTTCGTTGATGCGAGTCAGTCAAAGATCGGCGATCATTCCGGTCCACAGGTCTTAAAACAGGCATAAGTTCATTAGACCCACGATTTATGTCTATCCTGACTTGAAAGCAGCATTCGATTCAATCGATGGTGAAATTCTGGGGTGCTGCCTTACAATGATGGGAAGGCTAATTATATTCTCTTCACTCATCAGATTTCTGTATGCGAACAGCTGAGGCCGAGTTCATAATTATGGCAGTCTCTAATCAGAGTTCACCACGGGAAGCGTTTTCGTCAGCGTTGCCCTCTATTACATTTTCTTTTCAATATTTTCCTTGAGATATTCATGAAAATAGCCTTATATTTGCGCCGCAATGGTCATATTCATTATTGTTTAGTGGTGGTCTAAACGTGTTTGTTATGGGTTTCGGACTTCCAAAGTGAAGTTACTGTTGCAGGAATGGATTTGCTCAAAGCGGAAGTTTGTCCTCTGAGGGAAATGCCTGAGTGAAGTGGATAGATCTAGTTATTTCGGCACTTGTATCTAACTTTTTGTTCGTGCATCTCATGAAGTGTCTCCGTTCAGAAGGCCTGAATGGCTTTTTTAATTTGAAGCATTTATGGCTTAGGCATGACATCAATCAAAAATTACAGTTCGTGCATATGCAGCAGCAGTGAGGTCGAAACCTAGCCTTTGTGAGCAGAGAATATCCGAACAATTTCAGCACTGGAGCATCGTTTTCTTCGTCGTATTGATAGAATATGGTGGGGGAACTTGTGACTACCTCAGAGGCTGTGCTTGATTAGGGTCCAGTCATTAAGATAGACAATGAATCAGAATATGGTGGAGTGGTTGGGACTGTCTTTCTATAAGCTGTTCTGCAAGCTAGTCGGTGTTCAGAAGATGGTTTGAGGTGGCCACCCGATGATATCGGAAGATGTATGACAAATTCAACCAGTGGATTGGCTCGTGTAAGTGAAGTTGAACTACCGGGTATCGGGTAGACGACATCCTCTGAGGCGACGGGTGTAGACAGCATGATATGTCTTGATGCTGCAGTGACTGGTGTTCTTGCATTGAAATCCTATTCTATCATTTGCAGATTTTGTAGTTTTTCGGCTACTTTAGATATTTACGGTACACGGTGGCGAACGGTCTATCTTGTCTCCGAATACAATTTTTTTTCCGAACGGGAAAAAAAAAGAAAATTACATTGTTTATTCATGGTTCGCCAACATCTCACGTCGGAAGACATGACTGTGTTTTAACCTCTGGGAAACCCATAAGCGGCAGTATCATCATCGAACTTCCGGCTATTTTGGATTGTCTTAAATAAACACACCCTAGTGGTTACCTGCCATGGTCGAACAAAACAGCAAAGACACGTTAGACAAACCCGATGATTATCATGATCGGACGCTATGCCCCCAAAAGCACAGTCTGAACCACACCAGTGTTTCTGTAAGAGTTTCATCGTTTATTGAGTATTAACCCTCTACCTCCATTTACTCAGGCTACAAACGAAGGTGCTTAAATTCAATCACAATTAACTAATTTGCTTGGTCATCTAAAACATGAAACACAAACGTATTTATTATCTTTGGTCGTCCTCTATCAAGTCCCCGCCTAAAGATCGCCTTGAGACAATTGTAGTGTTCTCTCAAATTTATATATATATATATATATATATATATAATGCACTGGGACAACATTCTTTGAAGAAGTGGCACGACCTAAGAGGAAAGTGCTAAAACAGGGAAGAAGTCCAAATTTTCAGTATGCTTATTAGTCACCATCAAATGTCAGACAAGGAAGCCAGTATGCCATAATAACAAGAAAGGCAGCTGACTCAGTTTGCCAGGTAGATGATTTGCTTGGAAGCGTATGCGCCCAACTCACCAACGAATGTCACGGACTCCTGGGGTATTTACTCAATTCCTATTAAGAATTATCGTCAGTGGGTATCCATTTCTTCTAAGCACGTTATCAAAACCGCTCAGTCCAACAAGGAGGTTACTCGACGTTTTCAGCTTGGGCTACCGGCTAATTCTTAATGAGAACAGAATAGCTGCACAGTTTTCACGGTCTACCAATAGTTGGACGTAGATAGTTCATCCAAGTAAACTAGATATTGATACTTCAGACAGAAAATGAAACTATCTGATGAATTCGTATTTAGCTTGTATGTTCTCAGGGAAATCTGAATTTTCCGTTTGGTTAGTTCTGTAACTGAAGTGCTGAGAGTTCATTAAGGGAGTGAGAGTATTTTTTCTGACCACGAACGGTGGTCTGGGGTAGGATGGAAATATGGGAATACGTAGTTCTGTTATCAGAGACCGTTTGAGGTTACAGTTGCTTGACTTCCAATGTGATAATGCTGATCCATGTTTTAGGATTTGTGTGGAGGAATTGACATAGGAAATGCTTACACATCTGCACAGTGGTTACTGGAAGACCATTTCTGGTGTTTGGACTTCGTCTTTTTGTTGTATCTTCTGATGTCGTATTGCATCAGGTCACTTCATGAGCTAACCTCAGGATTTCGTGGTGAAACATACCTGGCTTCCTAACATCAGTGACGGGCATTCTCTACTTTTTACAAGGCTGATAGTCACATGGAGGACGAAAAGCTGTTTCAGTGAATGCCCAAAAAGTAAATTGCGCACTTGGTGAGACGCTCTACGAATATCGGTAATTTGTTTTATTCCAGACTTGTTATTTGATAGTGTAGTGGGTCCGAGGTATCCGAATAGCGAGTTACTTTGCATTGGATGTACAATGATTTTGAAAGAAATGCTTTTTTCTGCCATTTCGAGGTAGGAACTACACAATTTAGAATGTCCTTTAGCACTCTCGCCCTGAGTGATGAAATTTTCCGTTATTTTTAAAGTCAAATGGGAAAGTCCCGAGTTTAATAATACTCTAAATTAATCAGTGAAAGCCCTACGGGTAATCCGGTCAGTAGCGCCAACAATTGATAGTCCTGTGGAACAATGGGTTCTGATTTAAACTATAATGGACCAGTTGGCGCAAATATATGGTCTCGCATATATATCTGAAGATGATCTGATTAGGAGATGAGAATTTCTAATCGAGATTCCGCGAGTAGAACGCATAACTACAGTAGGGACTTGATTCACCGATTCTTGGTAGTGCTTTATTCCATTTGTGTTGTAAAAGTGGCGGATTTTTCTGATGTGTCCTATGCAAATATGTCATGGGTGCTGAAAGGCTCCTGTATACGGGAAAAAACAGTAAACGTAATCTACTGCTGCACGGTTTTGTTTAGAGAGAAATAAGATCATGGTAAGGCTGTTTTTCATTGACGCGAGAACCTTACTAATGCAACTACGAAGGTGACTGGTAAAGCAAAATTCAAAAGGATTGTTTCAATTTCTGAGCTGACTTTGTGTCAAGTTGACTATGTGCATTAGACAAAAAGGATGGGTTGACGTTTCACAGAAAAATCCTTCTTCTTATTCACCGAGTGCATTCGCTACGAATCGAGGTTATCCAAGGACTTGGTTATTTGCACTCTATCTAACTCCTGACTGAATGTGATTTACCAACTAATACGACCGACAGAAAGAGTATTTCAGTAGCTGTTTGGAGCATCGAAAGCTTTAGTCTGAGAATCGCGTGTTCCTTTGCGTCCCATATGAAACAGTCGGGCTAGCGCACCAAGCCAATTGTAGCAGTGTCGCTAGGCCAACATGTCTGAGATAACCCCACAGACTGGGTATTAAAAATGAGATTGAGAAATAGATGCTCACTCGAAAATTACTAGTAGCAACAACATCCGAGTTAGCAAGTAATGCACCCTAACAGCTTGTTGCACTGTCGATCTGATCAGCACCGTTCGAATAATTCTGGGTAAAGGTCAGTGCGACGGATAAAAAGAATTAATGAATTCAGGGTCGACTTGGTTTCCTAGATAAATGGAGGAGGAAAATTCGGAATGACTGACTATTAATAACCTATCTGTCGACAAACACCGTATCGAAACAGTTGGTGCCAAAGTTTCGTCTAAATTATTATGTCACCACCGAGCATACTTTGGATTGCATCGAAGAAACGGTGCACCGTGTGATTTTATTCAAAGTTTCTAAAATACAGAAACAGCATGTTCGTGGATTTTTGTAATGAGCAGGCGTTTCGATTGACCTGGGTACCGTTATTTAGAGACTTTTCAGTATCGATCGTAACCTTGCTCTGAAAAGTTTTTCTAAATCAATCTAAGCCTCGGGTTGTTGAAATCATTCCAGATAGCGCTGTTCTCATATTTAAAAATTCTTCGTCGTTTTTTTATAAATGAAGTATCCGTTTTCTCTGCATCTTAGCAGGCTACAACCACTATTCACCCTTACTGACATAGAGTAAAAATGAACAAAAATTTATTGAAGTTCACTAGCAAAAGCAATATCCTGGTAGTTCTCTAAGTGACTCCGGACAAATAGAATAGAAGTGAACACTTATTGCATTTTAAATTCGTAATGACCTGGAAGATCGTTGTCACTTGTGGGAAAGCTTGTTGATGATCACAAAATACTGTTCGCCGAGCTGGGCTTTCTTGTCACCAATGTTTCATCATTTCTTCAGCTGACATCACTAAATCTTGCGACCGTTTGACAGCGATTCCTACCCAAACAGCTTTCATCGTGAACGACAATTCACTGCACATCAGGTCGACCGGGTGTGACAAAAGGCCTACCGTCCAAGAGAAACGAAAACAAGACGGTATTGTTTTTTATCATAAACCAGAGAGGAATTCCGCATCCTGCTGCCTGGGCGTATAAAGTTTTTGATAGGAAAGCATGGTTGTTTAGGGCAGTAACAGCAAAATGCTTCATAAGGGTCCGCCCAACCGATTTTACACTGGCTACTTCTAGTGAGATTGCCATCAAAAACGCTGCGGCAATGAAACTTGAGTAGGCCGTCCCTAAAACAACTGTAAATCAACGAATTTGCTTGTTGAGTCCTCGCAGGAGAGGGATGGGTATGTACCACTAATAATCCCTTACAGGAATAAATTCACTGTGAATCGTTTTTTGTTTTTAACGTTGCTTCAGCGATCTTCAATGTCCTAGACTGGTGTTCATCTTCTCTAATATTATGAACTAACATGTATGCACTTACTCGTACATCCGTCCATCTCATGCAATGACTAATTTAAGAAGTAATTAAGAATTTCATGGTTTTACATCCATTATAGGGGATTTTTTCTTGATCGGGGTTGAACTGAGGTCAACCGGTAACAATTTGGCTCGGTGAGTACCCAACCACATTCGTCTGTGACCACTGAATGCACAGCTCGTCGGACAAACACAGGGCGGTATGTAGGACAACGAACGCTCAATGGACAAGACTTAGTTTCGCGAAAATCACTGTCTCATACCGATGGCAGCATTCGAAACGAAGCTGAATGTTTTCATGATAAAAAGTAGTCTGCCGTTTCTGCATAAAATATCATTTGGGCACAACTTTTGATTTTCTTTTAAACTGGCTGAAAATTTAATCGTGTTTTAGAACAACACAATCTCTTGCTGGTTCTTTTTGTTTTACTAGAACAGGTCACTTATGGAGTAGTCTAAAAAGAGATTTTGGCAAGATTTCATTCTGGACAGATGTGGTCTTCCGGAAAGACCATGCTAAATTCTACATCTTAATGAAGAGAATAATTATTAGCTAGGGCAGATATTTGGAGGACATCGTCTGTGGGATAACGTGAATGGGATCGAAAAGGTAAGGGTGGAACTACGCAGTTTCCTTCTTCTTATACCGGCTGACATGTAAAATCACAACATAAAAAGCTTACCCCACCGAAGCGGGCTGCACGAGATTGGCAAACCAAGTAATGTCCCACTACCCGTTGAATTCGTCAATAAAAAATGTTTTTTGAGAACTCTGTTGGCAAGTTAGATGAACATACAAGGTTGCATTTGACAAGTCCAATTTGGGGACATATGGACAACGTCAGTTGTTTATCCGTTAGAACTGATGAAAAAATGTCTCCAGGCTAAGTTTCTTCCTGTCAGTCAGCAATTAAAAGGATAAGTTTAGAAAAACGCACCGTTTACCCAATTCCTACTAAGTTAATCGGGAATGTTTAACACGCTAGGGTTGTACACGCTTGAGCAAACTAAGGTGTGCAAAGGAGCGAAAGTTACGCGTAGTCTTAACTACTTAATATCCTGTTAATTTTAGAACTAATTTACGAGGTAGACAAAAAGCTAGTTCAATGAAAATCACCGCATTAAAGCGCAGTTACAAAAATGGAGAAAATTACCGCATTTTTATTTCCGAAATTAGTTTTCAGAATCGTGTGATAAGTACATTGTGCTAATAACAAAATATTTGCATTTTATTTTGAGTCCGGTTGTTGTATCGGACAGTGAAAATTTTATCCAAGACAGGGTGCCATCGATCTGCCTGAAACGCCATGAGAACTTATTTCCTTTCTACCATATGGTTCACTGATTCCAGAACCAAACAAATTCTGTAGTAATGGAAACTTACTGCGTCTCTCTGCCGTTTCCTCGGCGGTATTGGGCTAAGAGAAGTGGAGACGTCCTTGTTATGGCGACACAGGTTTTATCATTCAATCGCTGCCCCTTGATTGTGCCTTAGGATTTGTTTCGTTTAATTCTGCACCCCCGCCCCATCTCTCGTGCTTGATTTCCTGGCAACAGAATACATTATGCAAAGCTTACCACTACCCAGATAACATCAGAGTGAACTGGATTTTATCCGCTTTAATCTAAAAGCCGTCTGAATACAAAAATATCTGGTAGACTGTCGAGAGCTGGGGCCATAGATTTTCTTCCCAAATCAATAAGATCAAGTTATTCATTAAAGAATCGAATTTCGGAAATACCACAGTGAGTCTCTACCACGGTGATGCTGCTTTCAATGAAACCACCAAACACATTTGTCTGAATTAGGTAAGCATATTGCCTTTGAAGTACGGATGCGATTTCATCTTCAAAATCTATTAGTTTTTGTTCCATCCTGTCACAGTGATTGGTGGATTACTTCTAACAGTCAGTCTAGTAAGGCACCATAAGATACCAATATTTGACACGTTTCCTGCAAAACTCTAACCTACCCAATATGCCCAAAATGTAAACTGGTTTTACGTATTTAGGGGACTGAGTTATCCGGTGCATTTCAGGCGGTATTTCCAAATAATTTTTCCTTAAATCCGTTCTAAAGACCATGACATCACTGATCATCTACGCTTTGTGCTGTAGAAGAATTTAACTCATATGGGTATATTGTGCCTGTTTCTTCCCGTATCCGTAGCTAGGTTATGCGGACTTGACATGTTTGCACAGTTCCTTCAGTATGCAGAAAGTCCGACTTTGGTATTGTGTTGGTTCGTAAAAGATGAACGGATGTGGACAGCGCAGATGGACAGCTTCCCGAATTTTGTGGATCGAGATGTTTTACTTTAAATGAGTGAGGAAATAGTACTTTTTCACACCATCATCCACGTGCATTTACGCAAAGTTCGCAGCCACTAGCACCCTCGTTGTTTTGTTTTACGGGTAATTCCGCACCTGCTATTGCTTCTTTGATTTGTTCGCGAATTCTTTCCGGGGACATCTGGTGATTAACCCTATTGCTCTAGTTCACCTAACGAAAGATTTTCTTACGCGACCAATGGGCAAAACTGGATCAATTGAGACCAGTTTCTAGTCCTTTGAGCTTCAAACACTTTTTGCTCAACAAAAACTTTCTTGCTTCCAACTCTCGATTACACTGGTCATTCTGTTTATCCCTCTGAATTTATCCGAATCAGCAAACACTGCCATCTGTTTATGGTTTACCGGTATTCCCAATCTATTGTTTGGTCCTTCAAGCAGACTGGTTATATGTATGATTTTGTGGATGATGAAAGTATTCTTTGGGTTTTCTTTTTGAAACGACACTCATAATAACACGATTAGAAGAAACACAATGCCTACCCCTAATCTGACGATAAACACTATTGTCTCACACGAGAAAACTTTTAACAGTACGGGAGAAACGTCTTCAAAAGTCAATGGTCAGTTCGCAATCTGGATATATTAGATTGATAAGAGCGAATATGTGCACTGCAGACAGACTAATTCTTACCACCTCACAGAAATTAACTAACAGTTTATTAATACAATAACAAGTCCAATTGGAAACTGTTGACAACTGCCCTAGTTACCCATCGGCATGTGATGATAAGAAGTCCATCTCAAGGAACAGTTTTGAATCTCTAGATTTTTTCAGCTTCTGCCCCTCTCTGCCCAACCCTTAAAAAAGGACAACTCGTGTTTGTGAACCTGCAGTTTGATTAATTCGCTTTCAACAATGTTCTTAGTCCTGTACTTCTTTGTGTTTAGTCCGCTTGTACATGCAACCTTGGTTCTGTCAGTACACAGTGATTTGGCAGGATGAATTCTCCCGCGTAGCCAGTAGCCAAGACACATGGAGTTATTAGTCTGGAATTTGTAAAAGTTTCTCGTCAGAATTTTCCGCGACACTTTCTGGTCCACCTCATGTAAATTTCAAAATACATTTTCAGGTCTGAGAGCGGACGGTCCATTATCGTTTTTACAATTACACGTGAGTCATAATGGTTGATCAGCAAATGAAACACATGCATATAAGACGCCATTTTCGATTCGCCTATCTACGGCATTGTCACCTATTAAATGCTTCATTCTTTCCGTTAAAATTATCGGATTATCGTAAACCGGCATTTCACGACAACTGAACTTTTCAACGTGGATTGCAAAAAGCCTCAATTTAATTAGGATAGGTTGCGTTTTATGAAGAACTGCACATCACGGTGTGTGCGTTCCCAACTCATCATTGACAAATCATGGCAGCCTTGTCCAGCCGCCATGACCTTATTAGAAAGCACTAAATCGGCTATCCGTTTGAGCCCAGACGGGGGCACGAACCAGGGATCAAATACTTTGATTCGAACAACTTTGCACTCAGACTACATCGGGTGGCTCCAGAATGTTAGCGGAACTTAAACACCTTAAAGAACATGTTCGGGACATTGATTTTTGTAAGGCCATTGGCCACGGCGTCAGGTAGCTTCTCTGTAGGAGGTCTTGGCACAACAAGAGTCTTAATTAACCAGGACTCACAGTCCCTGGGTACAAAATCATAGGAAATGGGTGATCAAAACTTTTCAACTTTTTGAGATAGCTGATCCCGGGGATTGTTATCAGCCAAATTGACATTGCTAACACGTGTTTATTTGAACGCAGCCGGAAAAATACAGAACTTGCTTCTCCAAAAGTCATGCAGGCAATGCATCGCAACGTCCAGATACTGTCACGTCGGCTTAAACCAAAGACATTGAAATCTAAAAGCCAAGCTCAACGGCCATAACGGCTCAGAACCGATCCAATGAAGTTATGTAATGTATATGTATTTAAAATGGACAATCGCAGTGCTCTGTTGTGAATCAATTTTGGTGAAATGTATGGGACAGCTTTATCTTCACCCACAGCTTTACTGGATTAACGGATTTAAGCATATGTTCCAAATCTTCTGGATATCGCTTTTCGTGCATAAGTGGCAAGTTTTCAGTGGTTATGTGAACTGACTATAGTTACATTGCAACAGATGGAGAATTTCATTGCTTATCACTGTTCACGGATGTCTACAGTACTGTATTGAAACGACTAATTTTTACGATCACTAAACGGCCATGGCTCCGAACATATTACCGCGCGGTTTTTTCGTCTTACCGTCCAGACAAGTACTAGGCACGAGAAGGCGTGCTCAGCTGACAGTTGTGCCCACCTTATCTCTTGTGAATAATCAAAGAAGTAGATTTTTCCCTTATCTTCATTCTCTACTTTCTACGCGTCAATGCCGAATGAAAATATGTTATTCACTTAAACGGACGACTGTTGTAATACAGAAGGAACTTACCCGAGCATTAGCCATAATAAAACTATCACGACAAGTATGACCCTACTTGCGAGTGTCAGAAATATTGATGTGCGTTATTTCACTAAAGAATTTTCCAGTCCAAATGTGATCTTGGTGAATTTCACGTGGAGTTATAAATCACATTCATAGGATCACCTATCCATTTTGCACTTGGGCTTGCTCAGTTCTGACTGGTCCAAATTCTTTACAATGGGCTTTCTAACCCACGGCAACAAACGCCCACGAACCCATATGGTTTGGTCCCGATATACTCTTATGAAAGCCGAACTTATTATAATTGCCCTCAATTTACTTTACTTAGTTCATTCTTTGGAAATAATCGATTTCATTCTTTGAAATCCAAAACACAAACAGAATAGTTACACACTATGCAAAAGCCTACAGTACAGCCTATTGGAAAGCTGATGAACACGTTTCCACTAGCGTGCAACTTATCCAATCAGAAAAAGAAAGATGTCCATGGCGATTGACGGAAAAGGTGGCTGTAAAAAAAACCTGTTCATGAAAGAAGTCAATCGTTTTGTGAACATTTATCCTTAGCAATTTACGCTTTTCCCAAATGTATCGAGAACCAGTCAGAAAGCAAACAGTCGCAGTCGACAGCCAACGTCAGCTCGTATTCATCACCGGCAAATTTTCCAAATTGTTTGGGCTATTGAGAGCTTTGTGCAAATTTGTAATTAGGTGAATAATTTTTGACGAACCTTTGAAGGTGCGAATCGCGAAGCTGAACCGAAATTTGCAAGTACATTGCACCTGATCATTATGCACCCGAACACCTGGCACATGCTGCCCACTATACCGAAGTACTGGTAAGGTAAAAACGAGAGGTTGTGGCATATCATAGTACACCTTTCTGGCGGTGTTCTACATGAATTAATAATGGGATCAAGGCGTCGGTGTGGGTGAACAGCCCGAACAAAAAGGCCTTCGGCTTGCATGGTAAAGTGATTTTATTGCATTTAGCTTTTGCATCTGATTGTGTGGCAGTCCACATCGTATCTTCATGCAAAATATTCTGTCACACTAGTTCATACCAATGTTCGTCTTTACCATTCGTAGGGTAAGTTAAATACAGAATCCATTGGTAATGCATTTCGTTATCACTAAGTGGTGCTTTGACCCAAGATCAGAGATCTAAATGCAAGATCAGCCCACTATTCTGGTCGCAGACTGCAAACAACAATTTCCTCCCTGGCCATCCTATCGGTTCCACCGAGACAATTTTTGGTTTTACTTCAGTACAAGTCTCAGGTTTATAGGTGCCGGTCTTCCTTTCACCGTAGTAGTGGATCCCAGAGGAAACGAGGTTTGCCCAGTTTGATGTGCCTATACGTGGGCCGAGCCAGAAAACCATTTCCAACGAGACCAGTTCTAAAGAGTTTGGTGTAATTTGGAGCAGGGTTTCTCAAGCCATCTACCGATTTTGAAGCAAATTAAGCCGAGAAATGTGATAAAAGATTTGAATAAAACCACATAAGTTGGCAAATTGGTACGCCGCGTAGGAGAAACACGACGTTGTAAAAACGAACAGCCATATTACGTCTTCAAAAATAGTAATACTGGAGATCATTTGTCCACAGTTAAAAAACTTAATTATCATTCCTTTTGACTGGTGAATTTGTTCGTCCTTGTATCCACTGAGCACGGAAGTGTTTTGTAAAAGTTTTGTTTCAACAATGCACGTTCACACACACACACCCCTACCCACAAACACAGGCTGTGGACAGGTAGAATTGGAACTCGGGCTCCACATCGACAGATCGCACGACCTTGATATTCGAAACAGCCATCATTTCTATGATGCGAAAATTGTTAGTCATTGTCACAAACACGATATTCTGATGCTGATGAGTTTCATCCTCAGCTGCCGTGGGCTAGTACTAAAATCACATGGCGGCATGCACAATTTACTTTTGTATATGCGGAAGAAAAAACTATCTTACCACCACATATTGTTGGTGTTCACAGTTGATGGGGAACTAGCGTTACCACCACTGATAATAGTAATACCGTCAGTAGCACACTTACTTACGAAACTGCTCGTTCAGCATCTCATCTATTTAACCAACATTAACGAAGGGGAACATAATCTTCCAGGGATAAGTCGTGAGTCCTAACCTCCGCGTCAAAGCTGCTTCACGGTCGGCTTTGACCAAATGAACAAAGTAACTGTTCATCAACAGTGACTTATCAATATTTAATGACTGGTAGATGCTTTATGCCCTTGTCCAGCGCGACTAACGGTAAAGTTGCAACACTTCGTACCCAGGTCCAAAAGAGATAATGCCCATTCCGACTAGACTTTTGTGTCCATCGCGACACTACGACCAGCTACGAAATAAGCAAATGTAGTGCTGAAGACAAAAACACTACACATAATTGCGTTCTGTCTAGTGACCCTGATCAAATACAATTCGCACCGGCAGTGCCCCGTCTGTGTTGGTTGCAAATAGCCGGATAGACATGGATAGCAGCACGTTGGCACTGCGCAACATCTATACAAAGCACACTACAGTTAAGTGAGTTCTGCAAATCGGTATACAAAACCCAATAAGCAGTTGAGTCATTCTTAGTCGTTCAAATATTACTCGTGTTACACATGGGCTGGTAGTTTACAAAAATACTATAATTAAATAGGAAAGCATATTGTTGGCAGCCTGGAACAAAGCAGGTAGATCAACTTGTCCACATGATTTCCTTCAGTACCGCATTAACATGAACACCCAGATCGGCGAGACGCTAAACTAAAAATATCTTGATAAGTCCGAGGGAATCAAGAGATTTTGGCACGGGTCCTCTCACGAATCCTGAATGAACTCACTCAATACTTCTGAACGGTATTTGATGAGTAGAAAATTTCTGTCATCAGACCAAACAGTGTGACGTCAAGTATCATCAAATCCAAACCTGTCATCCGTGTACTAAAATAGGTGGCAAAATTAATTAGCGCTATTCAACTCACCTTGGTAACCGGTAACGGTTGAGCAAAGATCCCAACCATTTCACAATCCCAGGTAGGTAGAAATGATGACTGGAAGACTTGACTGCTGAAGTGAAACGTGCAACCAATAGCAACAGGTAAACACTAGTTTACATTTCAACTCGTTCTTGCTGGAGGATATTTGAGAGGAGACTGATGATTGCTTTGACAATCACTGGTCATCTCGTACTTTGCGAAATTTTGTGAATGAAATAATAAACCACGTAGTTATCACTCCATGCGAGTGCAGGCCGCTCTTTTCAATATCTTAGGTCTCTGGATAAGTAAAACTGAGCAGTCGAGTGTAACCGTTGTGGGTAGAATGAACAAATATATATTGTCAGTCTACGAAAAACTAGTTAACATAATAAGGGCCGAAACTGATCAAGCACATGATTTTAATAGGTTAGACCAGTGCACTTGAAGTGCTCAGACAACAGTTAAAGTCCAGATTTTTCTGAGATCGAGTACCTTATTGCCAATAGCCTGTTCAGTTAGGAACTAAAAACTATTACCTTAAGTAGTATACTAACCGAGACCAATGTGCTAAACAATGTGCTAACTATATTTTCTTCTTGCATGGGGAGATTTTCCATATGTGCGCCACCAATTACGCTGTCACGTGAACGTCACACGTGATTTCATTTAACACCTGATCACGGGATGTTCCAGATTGTAAACACTATAAAACAGCCACAAAAGGATCGCCCAGTTGCGTTTTCCCCTGATACTTTCACTGGAAAGTAGGAACTGTTGTTTCGTAACAGTTTGTCTTCCATGAATAATTACAAAGAATTATAATGAAAAGGAACACGACAGAGAAGGAGGTCGTCTTCGGTAACTCCATTCCCTGGCTAATAGAGTTACAAAAGAGGTTTGATGAAAATTTTTGTGAATAATGTGACGGTATCAAAATAATATTTATCAATAAAAATAATGTGTGATGCGGTTTGGAAAATAAGGATGTGCGGAATGTTGATTGTTCGTGTTTGGAAAACGTTCAATGAACGAAATACACGAGATGGATTAGCTGTTTCCTGTCACGCGTGAAGGGTCATGGTCAGTGGGCATTTGGGTTATGACGGATTTTCTCGGATTGAGGCCAAGATAGCTTGAGTGACTTGACAAAACTTCTGTGAGCACATAGCGACTGGTGATATGTACACGCAGCTTGGCGGCTGGAAACGTGCGTGCGATTGCGTTTCTCAAGCATCGAGCTAGCATTTCATGCTTGTTATCTCCTTTGGAAGGAAGTTGTATGCATTACTCATTCCTTCTAGCCTTTAAAATCAGCTTTTTCTTGGGTAGTCCCAGCATAATCATAAGGATTCAAGTTTCCAGACACCCGCTGTTTAACGAAGTCTGTATGAATCTGTCCAATGCTTTCTTGGAGCAAATACTTCACACTCAAGATGTTAACGACCGGACCAGATTTTGTTTTCGCCCGGGGGAACGGGGCTGGCAAAGTGGGTGTACTGTTCTCTCCATGCTGACTCGCAATACACTAGGTGCGTAAGCGCACCGTGAGCCTGGTTAAACTTATGTGCCCATGTCTCTGTGCACACATTATGATTTATCAAAACGAACATGTCGTCTGCATATAGGCACTAAGCTAGTAGTCCTCCTATGGCGTTCTGGAGTGCACCATTCTCCATTTTAGTGACGAATATACCAGAGAGTAATGGTTCCCATTGAAAGTCCACCTGGATGCCACCAAAGCATATTGTTGAAGGAAAACTGGACGTTGAGCATACAACTTAACGGCAGTTATTTCAATTCAAACACCGGGATACTAAGGTTTCTTTCCTTTACCGTAATATAATGAGGCAAATAATTCGTCGTTTCTGGGAGGGGAACATTAGTACACAGTGAAATTGCGTCCAGAGAAGCCATCTTAATTTCCGTCATGTCTCTTTCTAAGATTAATTCTGCGAACTGGAAAGTACCCTTAAAACTGTAGCGTGCGATCTCTGCAAAAACCAGTTCCATAACTAGTGCGATCGTAGCGCACTCAACAGACAACCGGCATTACATAAACAACGAGCTCCTAAAATTGATCTGCTAGGTATCGAGGAATTCGTCGACAGCTGTCCGTCAGCTTTATTTGGCAGGAAGAAAATCAATAGCAATCAGCCTGTTAAATGCATCGCTATGTGCTCACAGAAGTTTTGTCAAGTCACTCAAGCTATCTTGGCCTCAATCCGAGAAAATCCGTCATAACCCAAATGCCCACTGACCATGACCCTTCACGCGTGACAGGAAACAGCTAATCCATCTCGTGTATTTCGTTCATTGAACGTTTTCCAAACACGAACAATCAACATTCCGCACATCCTTATTTTCCAAACCGCATCACACATTATTTTTATTGATAAATATTATCTTGATGCCGTCACATTATTTACAGAAATATGCATCCCACCTCTTTTATGCAACTGCATTAGCCAAGGAATAAAATTTATCTTCTGTCCGTCACTCTGAATTCATATTTAATTGCATAATCGCCCTATGCCAGCGATCAGACAGAGGTTTCTAGACAAATGATTCATTCAAAATCATGTGCACAAACTGTGCAATCCCTCTCGGCGGTGAAAAGAATTTGAAGTCTTCAAGGTGTTTACCAACGCCGTTGCTTTTGGGGACCATCAAATAGTCCAGGGTCTTTCGGCGGCAAGAAAGCGAGGCAAACCCGGTGTCAGCCAAACCAAACTTGACGGATTTATGGCATGTTCCTTCTCAGATACCTTTGTTTACTCAATTTGCTCAATGCTTACTTACAACAGTTATTTGGCGGCTAAGTTGCACTATTGTCCATGCAGCTTAAGTGGTTTAATTCAGAATGCATCACGTTTTGTGTCGCCCAATGAAGCGGAACGATTGCGAATATTTCATTGCCGTAGCATCGCTGTAAACTTATTGCTTTTGATTTCAGAAATGCCGAAGCTGGAACGGGAACGCCCTCCGATAACATTGTAATGATGAGATAAGCAGAAACAGGCTCTGTGTCACCAGCCAACCTTGAGCAAAAATATTTACCCTCCAGCTAGTCATGTCAAACCTCGGCCAACCTTTTGTAAAGCATGGACGTTCAACCGGTTTGATCGACATTTCACTGTTTATACTCAACCATCTAATCTGCAAGAGCACAGAGAAATCACAAAAGAATCTGCGTTTTTGAATTCTTAAATAAAACTGCTGCTCTGAGAAACTCAAGTTGTACACGCATATCTGTATCCCTCCCAAGTAACCTCAAATAACTCCCTTCTGATCGGGCTCCATGGAAAATACCAACGGATCGTTCCAAATGACTGCCCCGATCTCCTGAACCGAAACAATCATTTAGGAGAATCGATCGAAAAAATTGACAGATTTAGCCTGGAATGCAGATCCGTAATGTACAACGTTTGTTACGGCTTCCCAGATTTGATTTTGCGTTGCGGATTCAGTTCTGTTCGGTAGCTATTAGGCATCGGTAGCGTCAGCTCAGTTACTGTTATGCATACGATTAGTGTACGTGATATCCGATGTCGCCAGTTTATTGTGCCGTCGATCACCTATCCGACAAGTCCGAGTGGTCTGTCTCCAATTGTACAGCAGCTTATGATCCCAGAGCATTTGGTCCACCCTTTTGCATGGCAATCAGCCAGCGAGCTTCGGTCAAAAAGCCGAGGCGCTCGACGTTATCGTTGTTTGGGATCATAAATGATTAATTTATTGCTAGTGTTTTTAACCGTGAAAAATTAGAAAGTAAGTTGCGTCAGCTTTTTAAAAAGCTTGCGCACACTCATTATTATTGCTTTGTTACTGATATAACAAAGGACTACCCCTTTATAACTGATTATGTTTGGAATGGCTAGGCAGTTCCTCAATAACCTCCCGAAAAATGTTTTTTTACTGGAAGAAACGTACAGTGTACAGACGAAATCCTTATGCGGATTTTGCGAATTTGTAACCTAGTGAATACTGTTATCATTTTGGAATCAGAATGCGGCGCTATTGGACGAGCAGTTCGTTACCTTACACGTGTTGTTCTTACCAAAATGAAAGACAAAGGGTTGGGAGAGGGCGTTGGAAACGGAAAGCAAGAGGATGGATTGAATATCACCTGTGGAGCTAAACGAATTTCACCGTCGCATTTGTTACCTCGTTTCTCATGCAAGCCAAACACTTGCATTTTCGCGAATTTCTACAAAACACGCGATCAAAGAAATCGGATATCGAATCCTTGAATTTAGAGTCTCGAATTTCAAAGATTGGAGAGAAACAGCGAATCTCTCCGAAAAACTCTTTGGAACAATTATGACCGTAGGTGTTAAGGTGCTAAACGACGTTTAACAGGAAAACGCTTTTAAGATTGTCCCCGATGGATTCAACATTCACTCGGATCCGAACAAAACTGCCTAAGTCGGGTTTGTGAAATAAAGTAGGTGTATAGCTCTGAGAAATTAAAAATAAGCCAAGCGAATGAGGGGAACGGAGAACGAGATGGATATAAGTAAAAGTAGCCGGACTCATCCAGGGTATCATAGACAACAAACAGCAATTTATGCTCAAGTGCAATTTAAAAAAACAGATATACTCTTACTCTAAAAAGTTAAACTGCAAATTGGCGAAAAATAGCTCTCATTTATCATTAATGTTATAATGATTGCATTCCTCAGTTCGCGAAAAAAACATGCATACTTACATGCACGGAAACAAACATCAACTTTTGGAAAGAAAGAAAAATGGAGAAATCAGGTGTCGGTTAGATACAAGGACGGACTTATTCATGAACGCTGTTCAATGCACGATCGACTGGGCATGTGATGATCGTGTCCTGATTTTGTGAAAATCCCGGGACCAGGATCGACGACTGAAATTGGACACATCAGCAGTCAACGGAATTTCCTAAACTACGACAGGGTAGGCTGTCCAATAGTCGCCGATAATTCGCGACCTCGTTCTTGTTTTACGGAGAAAGTAGATATGAGACATTAAGGCTGGTGTACGAATCAATAGTCATTTTTCCAACAGTGATTTCTATCAACCCTTAGAATGCTGGAAAAAATTTCCGAAGGAATACCCGAGCCACCCACGGCAAACAAGCCCGTTTTTGCAGCATCAGAACAGACATGAACTTCTGTTTTATCAACAGTCGTCATATGACAAACTCATACCGTTCATTTTTCTGTTATGTTCATAAAAACGCAAACAAATCTTCATTGATTTACATTATAACACTTTCCGTGCCAGAATTTACCTCTATTTACAGGAGCCAAATAAACTTGTCATACGATGCGAGGTCGTTTTTACGAAATCCATGGTCCATTTTGCTTTAGATGGAACTTCGTTTCCAGAAAGAAGATTGTTTCATGTTCAGGTTATTCTTCACCTATCTTTTTACTAGTACCAACGCTAACTTCGTTCAACGTGCATATTGCCAAATATTGTACGTTGTATATACATCGATGTACTGTGCGAAGCCTCATTCAATCGCTTTAAATAACTAAAACTAAAATCTACCAACGCCAGTGAAGACGAACACATAATGATACAAAACGCTGTATTTGTAGTGGTAGGGCGATTATGAATCTTCTCATACATTATCTATATGAAAAGTCAGGACAACCGCTGCGATATCGCGTTGATCATTCTGGTCGGTCAACTCAGCAAAAAAAACCGCCTGACAAATTCAGTTAATAACCATTGGCCCAACTTGTAACAAACCGACTGATCACTGTATGTTAATCATCAATATAGGCTATTCGACTGTAACTAATACACGACGTTCTGGTCTAGTTGCGAATTGACGGTAGAGGCCTGAAGTTATAATCGATTGAAGATTTGTGCCGAATTCAGGGTATGCGCGTTTTTCACTTTGTCCGCTTCAAAACACTATCTTACTGGCTTATGTGTACGAAAAGCCCTTAGTTCTCACGTGAAATTTCGCCATTGATTTTTGTTTAACCCGAATGCTTCTTACTAAAACGAGACAATTGCAAATCATTTTCTGTACTGGGATTTGAGCATACAAAGTACTGTCAACTATGGTCACTGACGGGAGGAGGGGACTTTAATTCAGGGCGATTGGAATGAAATAATACGAAGTTGGCTGCAAGAACCCTGAGTTGTATTGCACGATAAATACTCTGTAGGTTAAAAAACTAACATTTCAGTCCATAAGAAAATAAAGTAAAAAGAACCACTATACAACATAGAAAAGTAATACCATCGACGTGTATGCAAATAAACCGTGAACATTAGTCGAAATACCTCGGGCTAGGAAAACATGAGGGCAGCTCTACCATAAGTTATTTATCCTCAACGCCAATATGAGTGAGCAGTAGTATGATAGTGAATTAGTTTATAATTCGAACTAGTTTGCGCATGTGAATTGTGGATAGACAGATCCTTACGTACGAGAACTGAGTAGCGCACGCAAGATTGATCCCCGATTATTTGAACAGGCGTTGATGCCCAAGTCGCATTTTGCATACATAAAGCTTTCAAAAGGAATAGCAAAAAACATGGCTAATCATCGACAGGCAGACGTCAATGAAGTCACAGGCAACCCTATTTGACCAGGACTGGAGTAAAATAATCAGAGAATAATGGGGTAAGATAAGAATATATTGACAGAAAAAAGTGTTGTCTGTTTGCTTTGCGCCAAACTGCTGTGTCTATGTAATTTACATGACTGGAAACATATTCATCTGCCAGTCGAAGATATGACAGTAGTATAGTAAAAACTCGTACACTGTAACACCCGACTATTTTACAGATTCAGCTGCGGGATCGAGTTCGGCAACAGTTACCAAAATTAAAATGAAGAATGGAGAGAGAGGAACAAAATAACAATCGCGATATATGATGAAATGAACTACAATTCCAAAGCCTTTGTCGTACTTAGGCTACCTGCAGAGAAGTGATCTATGAGTAGGGGTCGATCGCTGTGAGCTAGCGGACAGTAACCGTGCAAATCAGTCACGGATAGGTGGAACATCATGTGGTGAAGTTGAACAAACCGTTCAGAGCCTGCCCGGTAGCGTAATGGCTAAGGCGTTCGACTGAGAATCGTTCGTCTCGGGTTCGCGTCCCAGTTCGGGCGCGGTGGAAATGCACTACTGATGATTCCTAACAAGGATGAAACAGCTGTACAGTGCTTCCATGGTTTCTTTGTGGTGAGTTGAGCGATGATATCACATGGTGAATTGTTTCATGAGAACAAGAATTCCTACGTAATTGGACACGAGCACCTTAACCGTTTATACGTCGCCAAAATAACATCCGACCATGCAAACGATACGCTCATAGTGGCCAGTTATTCATGGCAAACTCACAGCTCTTGTGGACCCAAAATTTTTAGGTCATGGCTCTCCGTCCTTGTTTAGGCAGCCCCATTTTTACTTTGATCAACTTATCCCGAAGAACAACTGCCTTAATTGAACAACAAAGTATAAATTGGCTTTTAGTTGATTCAACTGAATTCGATCATCAGTCCACAAAGTCTTAAGACTAATTTGAACGAACCTTGCGGTTCAGGAAAAAAAGAATTTCGTGAGTGCATTCATTCCAGTTAGTCATGCGAGAAAAGAACAATTTCAATGCAACACTGTAGAAAAAAGAGAAAACGACTGAGTGCATACCACAAAACTGCATTTTCATCCTAATTGCCATCGTATTTGAATTGGCCTGAATGCATTTTGTCAAATATTTAGGATTCTAAAACTTAACACGCTTAAGAGCGAAGACAATTAACCTGACTATACTCAGCCACGTATGTTCACCGATCATGCTCCCTCGGCGCACTTGCACTGACGATGTCACCTCGACTGGTGATAAAACAGTTGCTATCTAAGCACAAAGCTCAGCGATCAGAACGTCATGAAAATCAACAAGTTGGGCTGCTCCCAACACAAACTAAGATATTTAAATAGGGATTTTGCATGCAGTCATACATTTGTTTATGTGGAAATGTGCACGTGATCTTAGCTGAGTGCAGAATATCGACCAGGATCAGAACCCTCTCAAATGATGGAGAAACAGTCTGGCGAACATACATGTTTTAGAATCAACTGCAATCTTAATTAGTGAACAGTAGTCGCAATCAAAGAAATAAATTAAGTTTTCCACGGTTAATTTACCAGTACAGTGAAGCAAACCGCGAGTTCGCTGCGATTCGTCTAAGAAATGCATGAATTCAATTTACCGAAGCTTGAAAATTTACTTTGCCGCAGTTTTGGTTTCCCATGCCGTTGTTTTGTTTCTCCCTAGAATGTACCGGAGCGCCTTTGCCAGTGTTCGCCGTAAGTCAGGTTGCCATGGCTACGAACAAAAACAAAGAATTGTTGGTCAACAAATGAGGAAAGTGAAACTTAAACAAACAAATATTTCACAAATTCCAAACACGCATTTGTTCCTTTATAATTAATTAAATGTCCTGGTATCGCAGCGGTCAAACGTTTGAGTCACTTTTGTTTCAGCGTTTATTTTTCGTCTCTGATTTGGCTTTTTGACAAACACGACAGTTAGAAATTTTCAAGGCCCAATATTTCGTACTAAATTTAATTTAAACTCATTCACTGATAAGCACGACTGGAGAATATCGAAGTGGTACCAAGAATCTCGAACACATAAGTTGTAAGAAGCACACATGGAATGTACGTTTTATTCAGTAACGCCGTACGTCTTTGACTTTCGTCCTGGTTACAGAAAAAATGATGGTAATAATATTAACAATAATAATGATCCTAATGGGAATAAAATCAGCCCCAGTAATTGTTTGACTTTAAAAACTTCTGGGGAACATGGTCACGATTTATTTGCGGCAAAATATGTTCACTTTTAAAGGATGAGGGCGTCGGTATGATAAAAACTAATGGAACAGACAGAGCACGGAAAATCCGTGACAGGTTTGACAAAACGGATTTGGTGTGTGCGCTGTAGGCTGCCGTGCAAGTACAACAGAAGAAGTAAGTTTGTCACGGATTCGAGAGGATAACAATACCCATGACCGGCAGATAGAAGGTGAGTTTGATCAAAATCGAGTATGGAATAAGCAAGAGTTAAGAGGAGTAAAGTGGAATCGTAGCCAAAATCCGAAGAGCGATGGATTATGATGGATGGCTTTGAAAACGCAGAAAGCTAATTGTTTTCCAAAGAGTGGATGAATGGAATTACGTCTAATCTGCGACAGTGGACTGGGGGTAAACGTGTTTGGATGAGTTTATCCGGTTCACCTGAGGTTATTGCAATCGACTAATGTGTTTTTTCCAAGAAGCGACTAGATCACATTTACTGTCTGACGAGAAACAGGAATCGCCCATGGCTATTAAAATTCTCACATTTCCGGATTAACAATCTTTATTGCTTTCTGTAAGTCGGTTTCTAAAAATAAATTGTTGCAACTAGGCCCACTTGCTGCACTTGTGCTTGCCAGGAAAATCCAGTTGACTATCGCGCTAGGCGTTATTTTTTCCGCTGGCAGTAGCGGTGGGGTGTTGGTTTATTACGCACTGCTTTAAGGAATCTTTGAATTTCCCTCCAAAAACGGTGAGACTCTAAACTATTAACTCAAATTTGGTTTTGACTGCATATAATGGCATCGGCGCCATCTAACGTTTTCGCAATAGACGCGTTTCCATAAAGCGCGCCTGAAAATTTAACTAGGGATGACTGCCTTTACCAGCGGGAGTAGTTTTTAATTAAGAAAACCTGCCAGAATGCAGTGTAACACATACGAGTTTGGTAGGTGGCCAGCTTGTGTGAGCAACACGTTTTTTTGTGACTGTACCTTTTTGTGATTAGTGGCCAAATGATCCTAGCCTAGCTTTCAAGGACCAATATTATGATTTGAAATCAACGAATTTGCAGTGTGTTTAAGCATCATCAAATACATTAAATAGTTTTCTGTCAAATTCTGTTTCTCTGAAGTTTATGTTTGCGCTCGCTTGATGCTGTTTCTAATCTGCCACTGCTCAACAATTGTCCACCTAGTGTTTGACATACACAACTCACAAAACTTCCCATTGTCAGCAATGAGCTATGTGGTGAGTGCAATTCCGAATTGCAATCTCTCAATCGGCTCACGTTCGCCGTTATCCTTCTTGGCAAATGCGCAGTTTCCACATCCGCAAATGAAGTGAAGACCTGATTCACGGAGGCTTTATTTCCCTAAATTAAACAAGGAAAACGCGGTTGAATTTAATAAAACCACCCGAGGCTCTGGACTACTGTGCTTTTAAAGTTTCGGATGCCGAATTCGAATACTGGTGGGACAAATTCTTACTGGCTAAGGGTTATTGTGATGATATCTATCACACCTCAGTTACTCTGCAATCATGTCGCTAAATGTTGAAAAATGTTCTTCAAAATGGCAACGATTCATTCATGAACGTTAATACTAGGATCTTCACTGAAAACAATGGAAGCATACTACAGCTTTTTCATCGACAAAACCACAAATTCATTTTCTGTAAATTAGGAAGCAGACTCGAAGAAACTGACTGGGAAAAATATCTCAAACGTCGCCTATAAAGTAGTAGTCTATCACAGGGGTCATGGGCATTGTGCTCCAGAAGCATGACCAATGCAAATGAGCTCATATTTCTTCAGACCTAATAAGATCAGTAGATCGATTTATCGGTATCAAAAGCGGATAATGGGATATGGAATGGAATCAATCACCGTGTTTTACCAATGCGCAAGTGGTTAAAATTAAGTCAGGAAGTAGTTGCACAGCTGTTTTACGGTTCTTGAAAATTATCAACAATCCACACCTATCAGCCTCTAACTTAAACGTGAGCAATGGACAGATGAATAAACAAAACAGGTGCACAACTCTGGTCAGACCTCTTCACGTTAGGCTAGGCGTAGGTAAATTTTGAATAATAAGTGGATTTGTCCTTTAATAATAATATTAATATAGATCATATGAAGCATATTACTTTTGGGAGTGAGATAATTGTCACTTGCAGGCTGGTAAAAGGACCATCGGTAGGTGGGTTTGCCCAGAACCGTGGAGTACAACGCTTAAACTTCGATTGCTCGAAATCCGTTTGGGTTTTCTTGTGCACATTTGAATCCGATCACCGTTCAGAGTGCTTGCATAATTTCGGAATTACCGCATTTTTCTGGTCCATAAACTTGATCACGGAACCCAAGAATCTCATGAATTGAACTAAAGTTTAGCAATCACTATTCGGCACACATACGGAAGCAAATATTTCATTATTTCCACCTGCCTATTAACAAATGGACCAGTTGAATTAGATCTAACGGTACATTTTGAAGACGTCACAGGTTACATAAATCACTGGCTGATATTTTGCCTGTCCACAAATAGACAATGGCGAAGTGGACAAGCACCATATAGATTCGGTCTGACGGAATCCACTCCTGTGTACAAACAAACTCCCCATCACCAAATATACCTGACTGTTTTTTTCATTTTGACATTGGTCAAGAATTATTAACAGATAAAAACCTTTATAACTGGGAAAATTATGTACCTCGGCTCAGTAGGCTTCTGAACGGAGACGACATCAAACAGTAGATCCAACAAAGATTTTACTGCAGTTACTAAAAATGGCATAAGTACGATGTTGTTTGCAAAACGATTCTCAGCCACTTGGTGTTTCTGATTCTGTGGTCAGTATTTGTGACATTCAACCAGTCCGTTGAGCGACCCCTGATAGGCCGCGCACGTTCCCTTGTTTTATTCCACTTTTGAAGAAGTCCAGTGAAACCATAAGTGTTTTCGCTAACCTCAAACTTAATTCGAATAATTTTTCTCGAGAAAATTTGTAGGAATAACGCTGCCAGTTGGTACTGGCTTAGTCATAATCGCGGAAGCACGATCGTTGACCGGCTGCGCTACAGATCTAGACCATCACTATTCCGCTGTTTCTTGCTGGATTTTTAATTCGATTATGGTTTCTGTTCGCCACTTCAGTCGTTTGGAATTATTGCTGTTTAAAAACGTTATTGGACCTCATTTGGGATTGGGATCGCGCGATGTTTTACTTCAGAGATATTCTATTCCATCTAGAATAAGCAATGCTGCTGGCTGGCAGACAACTCTTAAATGCACCCCTCCGACCAAGGTGTCTATTCCGGCTTTGTTGCATACCAACATCCGTCATTTGTTTAGGAAATTGTCAGATCTGTCCTTCTTGCTCTATTCGGTGATCCATGTTCACACTTGTCTAATCTGCGTACAAAAAACGTGACTGAACCCGGATATTGCTGATTCGCCCGTGTCGATAGACAACATCAGACACCACCGGCAGGCAGACATTCAAATGCAAAGATTTAGGGCGGTCCGGCAAGTCCGAAGCTATTTATAGTTACTTCCTAATCGCAATTGACTGTCTCGCAACTTACTGTCATCCCGCGTTCTCCTGCCTTAAAAATGCGCTCGAAACGAGCTTGCACATGTCCCCTTTTGGCAAGCAACACAAAAACAACTGTCGGTTCTTTTATAGCATTTGTTATCCTTATCCAGAATAACCTGCATATTATAGTAGGAGATTTCAATCATATATCAACCGCACCAGTGACTATGCTTGACCTGACTGATCTCTGGATTCCTCCCACCAGAGAAAACTTCATTTTAGATAAATAGAACCAACCACCTTGATTTTTTTCCTTGAAAGTAACTACCCCCCTTCTCAACTAATGATAATCGCCTGTTTCTCTTAAGACTCAAGATGTACTCTAGGTTAGCCTTCCATTACTTCAGGCGAACAAATCAGATCCGAGTTCGTCTTCGTGACTTTTCACACATTATGCTTGCTCTTCTTCAGAAATCATCTTCACTTGCATCGATCTGTTTCTCTTTTGACCACTTACTAGATCACGACATCTTAATTTTCAGAGAGATGGCCAAAGCGATCTTTGTTATCTGTTATCCCCTAGAAACACTATTTGTCTCAAAATCTAACACGCCTACTCTGGAAGGTGTCGCGTTCCCTAATCACCACATCTGCAAGTTCCTAAACGCATCGATGAAATCTGTCCGCGCGCTTTTCTAGACTAATCGTCGGCATTTGATTCTTTCCCACGGTCTCTTCTACTTCACAAACTCGAAACATTTGTTTGTCCTGCACCTTTATTAGCATGGCTATCTGATTACTTTACTAACCGAACCCAATGCACACGAATGGACGGCAAAACTTCAAAACTATTGATTAACAACTCAGGCGTGCTCCAAGGTGCTGTTCTTTCATCGTTTCTTTGCTCTACTTATATAAGCGACTTATCAACCAGCTCACCTTGTTATCTGTTTAATTATGCTGATGATGTTGCCCTCTCCCAAGCTGCTTCAAGCAATGATGATTTTCATATTTTTTCCAACAACCCATCTTCTGTTTACGATTTCTCTGCACGAGCTGGTTTAAATCTCAACACATCTAAATATTTCGAATGTCTGTTCTCTCTCGGTCAGCCTACCCATCCGAAAGGTCTTTCATCAACATAAATCTCTTACCAAGGTTGATTCTGTGAAATGTCTATGGGTTTTCATTGATAAAATTTCTAAGTAGACTTTTCACATTACGAACTCAGTAGGGTATCGCCGAGGGCTATCATTGGAGATCAGAAAGCATCGACGCTACAAGATGAAACGAAGTACCATCCCCGGATTTGTATCCCAGTGTGTTTTCCCCATCCTTCTTTATTGTTCTCCAATTATTTCTGCAGACTTTCTTGAATAAGACTTTTAATTACTCCGACGGGAGCTATCGATTATAAACCGTTTGTCTTTCGCACCACTTACTGATTTGTTCATCGATCTATGTGATCAACACTTATTAGCGCGTGAAGAAGCTGCGCACAAGATCTCTAACATCCTCTGCACAAAAATCTTTAAAAGCACCGCACTCATAATTCAACGCAATCCACTTTTCGTTCCATAACCTCTAAAATCAATATTCATTGGAACACCGCAGCCCATATTTAGGACTCATTTTGACAACTAGTGACCTTGTTTCAGTTGACTTCCTGAGAAACATATCATAATGTGCTCATATCAATCCACGACGAGTTTCTTTTTTCCCCAGTTTCCCAAGGTGATGAGCCTAACTATTTTTCCTCCACAGTTTTTGACTGAAATGCGGCATTTTCTTGCTCAAGAGTCTGTGCCATGCAGTACCACAAAATAAGATCCAATTCAAATCATATTCCTTGGTACTACCCACGGATTTTTTATTCTTAATCTACAATATGTACAGGATAATTGACATCCTCGGTTAGCTGAAACGAAGTTCAATTATTTGAAATATGAACGTCATCGAAGAACCCTAAACAGATAGAAAAAAACAACAGAGACTGGTTCGCTTTTCCTGGTAAACGAGAAGAAAGGTGATATAGAAGGTTAACCAATACAAAATCAGGTGGGGTCATGAACAAGGTAATTCTCAAACGATATCAGGATATGATTTCTGATTCACTCTAAAGACAAACATGTCATCTTCCTAATGTTGAAAGTTACAGAAAACTGACTGAAGCTTAGCTCATTCAAAATATTGGCTGGTGTCAACATTTACGCAAAATATGTCAACACAACTGCCCGTCAATTGAAGCTCCAGCAACATGACATCTTCAGAATCACAAGATAAGTTCACAATCAAATCACAATAGCAAAATGGTATGGACAGTAGCTGACCCGACTACGTTCCAGTTTTGCCTCTCTCCTATCTTTGCTTTGTCTCGCAGTTGCGAATCATTTAATCACATTTCCTTGTCTAAAATCAAACTTAGGTTTGATGCATTTTGTCACCCTTGCAGTTCATGGCTTGCAACAATTGAGAACACTCATGATAGATTTGGACTCAAGGTAGCACAAAGATAGGCTAACGTTTCCAGTCTACCGCTCACATATCCTAATCAGTTGTGTCCGATCGGTTCTTTGGTTTTAAGAAAACTCTGAATGAACGAGCTAGTTACGAGAAATTACCCAGCAATATTTCACGATTACACCAAAATCTGTTTCGTTATCTGCTCGGTCGACTGTCATAAAACCCGCCGGTGAATTCAAACGACAGTAAAATTCGGCGACTTACTGGTGGTGTAAACAACCGTAAACGATACTTTGCACATGCGCACCAATATGACCCAAAATGTGGGTAAACATATCACCTCATCATTATCACTCCTACTTATTAAATTTCTCCCCTGATGATTTACCGCACGCAATCTGTCAGATACAAGAATTTGTAGGTTTAGAAGATAATCATTCTCATTGCAGACTAGTGCCAAATTTTCATGTATCAACAGATGCCTGTTTCCGTTCTGCCACTAAATTTTGTTGAACTCTCGAACCACGCTCGAGGAGGTTAAATAGTAATGTCATTTCACTACTGATGATTAGTTGTAGGTACAAATTTGGCAAGGCGATCAGCCCATGTTTTTGTCCCAAGAGATTTCCTCGAAATTCAGCTTGTTGGTGCATTTCAGCATCCTACCAGGCTATAATTATCTGCGTCAACCTTGAGGAAAGATTTTAAATGAGCGATAAAACACAACCAGAATTAGGTTTTTTCCTGAAGTATTCAAAATCACCGGGAGCTCTAGAAGCAAGTTGGTACAGGGTTTGCTCCCAATGAGAATTGATTGTGTTCGTAAAGGACGCATTTGTAGATGAATAAAGATTTTTGTTTTATGAGCCACTGCGCTAGACAATTTAGGTTAGGCACACTTTGAATGAGTTACTGGTTGGAATTAGCTCAGTGGAGTTTTGTTTCAGTAGTACTGGATTATTTTGCTTACTACCTTTGGTTCATTTGATTCTCGGCCATTAAAAATCACATTTTAGGTAAAAATTGATTTTTCTAAAGTTGCTGATCCCAATGGCCGTCTCTAGGGTTTGTTTTGCATAGCGGCAGATATCGGATTACTTTAAAATACGCAAGATATTTTACGAATTGCTGTCTGCGAAGGTATATGTAAACAAAATTAAATGGAGAATCAATCAGTTTGTACTTCGGTACTGCAAAGCGGATTAGGTTTCTAAAACCTCATCCACCAGTAATTGGTACTTTAACAAATTTCTGTTCAACATTTATTTTCTACTTTTCGGTCTCGCCACTGTTGCACATCATAGCTGTGAAATTGGAACCTTAATTCCAGAAAACTGCATAGATGACAGCAACAAGGAAACTGCGATGATCCATAAATCCACAGATTAGTTCCTAGTGCGTTCCACGCATTAGAATACCGATTCCAATTTTTTGATGTAACAAAACAACAATGGATACCGTGGTTACAATGAGGTATCGAAAATGTCAAAACAAACGCCAGGATGATGAAAGTTGGTCATGTTGTTTGAGGCAACTTCATCCGTCTAGCGAGAAGGCAATCAGAAATTTCGCCTGCACTTCTCCAGCTCTCACCGTGTCCTAATCGGGCCATTTCTCCTCCACGGGAATTTTCTTCAATTGAGTAAATTGATTTGCAATGGACATTTTATTACTACCAACCTTGTTTAAAGGTCCAGTCCGAGGTCAAACTGTGAGGATGAAGCATGTGAACTCCAGTCGACCTTGGCGAGCTTTATATGACTCTTTCATTTGCTGTAGTTCAAGACTGCGAGGTTTCGTTGCTTATTCGTACACAGTCGACTAACGTTTCCCGTACAAAGATGCTTGCAGCCTGTAACGTTTTCTGTGTTATATTAAACAACGGGCGTGAGCTAACCAATGAACTACCTCAAAACCTGATTATGCATTTTGTATTGTTTTTAAAATCGGTAACTGTTTCAGAATGTAGCCCATTTTCTGTGGTTTGCGGGGAATATGTTTTCAGCCACTCCCTAAAACTAACGCATTATCCTAGAAGAACTCGTAAGCAACCGCCTGGATTTATTTTCTTCTCAGTGGAATGTTTTGCCAGCGGATAGATGAACCAAATATCTCTGAAAGCACACGACCGATTTCGCGCTTCAGGTATGCGCACCCGGTATTCTTCTCTCCATCCATCTCTAAACTATTGTGCTCTTTTCCTAGTGTCTCACTAGAATCTTTTTTGAATCGATAGATGCGTGAAAGGATGGCAAGTCTAATTAAGAATCATGCGGTGATTCGTCAGGGCACTTCCGTCGGTCAGGCAAGGCTAACATTCAGAAACATACTGGTGAGAAGAAAAACCAATACTTTCGGGCCTTGTGTCCCGTTTATGAAGCTTAACCTTGCCTGACTGACAAAAATGCCCCGATGTATCACCTTGTGATTCTTCAACCGACTTATCATTCTAAAGATTCAAATGAGATTCTAGAGAGAAACGAGTGGCCTGTGTTTATGACTAAAAATGTCATGTAGTAAAGGAACTGCTCGAACATTGCCATCGTCCGTGTCCGAGCACCAGCAGGTATAATGCACTCTGAAATCTCTCCCTGCCCAGGTCATCTTTATTCGTTTGGTAATCCTAATGTTTTGCCCGCCATCAAACGCTTTGGACAATAAGCAGTCGTCTGGTTTCACTTGTGCTGGACTTCCCCGAGAACTTATTCAATCTAAAGTCTGCTGATCACCACACTGGTGGAATCCGGCAAGCTAACTGTCATTAGTTTACTTGGATTTCCTTGAGCACCGCGAGCCTTCCAAATGCAAAAGAAAAATGGTTTAATTTATTTTTATTTACGGTTTCTATCAAGGTATCAGAACTCACCCCTTGTATTTAAAGCTATCTTAAATGTTGGTTTTTCAACAAATAGGTTCTTTTTATCTAACTGCTGTCCAAACTGACAAATGGTTAACGGTGGGTAGGCACAATTCTAACGGCCTGATCACTGTTGGTTTTTTTCCCACAAGTTAGTCCGCAGCCCTCCGTGTATGCGGCATGCTTCAACTTCGCCAAAAGTTCGTATATAATGGCGTTAAAAGCATCCAGTTGGAGAGCCTGAAAAATACAAGCAATCTATTGTGTTGCACCACGTCTATTGCGAGGGGCGCTGGCCGCCACTAGTCAACTATTACTTCGCAGTGGTTGTGAGAGTAAGCGTTCGCGCACAAACAAATACTTCTTCCACTTGAATTGACAAAGCATCGACTGCTTAACCAAAAGCTAAACGTAAACATTGACATTTTGGTGTCGTACAGTGAAGTATCCATTGTTGTCCTTAACATGCACCAACTCAGAAGCCCTTTTGGACAGTAAGAACCGAGCGGTAAGCAAGCAATAAAAATGTCAAACTGATATTCTTCTTTTCCACCTAACCGAACATTTATTGTCATTTTCAAATGCCAGTCAAACCTGTTTTGAATTAATATATTTTCAGATACGAGGGGTCATTAATTAGGTGGAATGACTTTCACAGGTCGCAATAAGGACGTGATTTAGTTTCCGCTAGACAGTGGTACATTAGCTTCGTAGTTGATGGAACGACAAGAGTGGATCTTGCAAACAATGACCACATTACACCATTGTTGAGCCTGTCCGCGGTAGGTGTCCAACTAAAACTGTGTTTGGCGTTTGCACACGAAGGATGAATTGCTGCCAACACTTTATTTGCTTGTGATAATTCCAATTCAAAAGCTCAAAAAATTAAACATTAATTCCTTCCTAAAATTGAAAATTGTCAAGCTTTGTTGACACAGCAGACCATATCAGTCCTTAAGGGATAATAGACGTTGCCGACAAACTTTTTTTCAGTTAAAATAATTACACCTGGTGAACCAATTATTTGAGAAATAACTTAGAAGTTACCGACACCAGGCGTAAACCAATTTTACCCTTCAGGTTTCGAAGTAGTGTAGGTTGAACAAACTTCAGTTTTCTGGGCCAAATACATCAGCGTGTACTCCGGGGTTGCCCAGTTGCGCATCCTAGACCGGGATAAAACCGGTGCGACAGAATGACAAAGTGGTAGGTTGGTAAGCATTGTGGCTACTCGCGCAGATTGTGTGTCTGTCTCACTTAGTCCGATTTCTATCGCGCACTTGGCCAACACGGTGCGCGCAAATTCTAGGTCACGCGAGCAAACTGTTCTTAGCGCAAACGATAGGAACGGACGTGCTTATTTTACAGCAACATGAGATTGTTGTAATTCACAGCAGAAGCTCGCGTTTTTCCTGGCATTTGGACGAAAGGAAGCCGGCAAAAGACTGACATTATCAGTTCAGTTATATTTCTGGATACTAGTGCTCCGGGATCGTTACACCGCTAGTAATCATAAAAGTCTTTGTATTCACCACCACACACAAACACGCTCCCACAAAGAGAACCGCGTTTCTGTGAAGCTGTCTGCCTGACCACACCATTTGGAGCCTGACAACTTTACCAATGTTGGCTGTGCCAAACTGTGTTCATGCTCGCTTTTGCACCAAATCTTCCGACGGAGAGTTATGGGAAATTTAATGTTTGTTTCTCGTGGTGCTATTTCAATCGAAGGTGGTTAGAGACAATTTATTTCCATTTTCCGCAAAGGTCTATGGGTTTGTGCATGCGTGCAGTATCGGGATGCGTACACGCACACTACTTCCGCTGCTTTAGTCCGAGTTTTCGGCGATGCTCGTGTTGGTGTTGACAATTTTTGCTGTGATCAGTGAGTTTCCTTTTCCACTTCGTTTCTGTCTGACATAAGAAAGACGCGTGAAGTGGATTATGACGTACTCGCCGTGCTAATGCGTCTATGCATGGATTCAATCTTTGTCATTGTGGTTTCACTCAATCACTCTGCGTGCATTACTGGCAATTACACTTACACGAGTTTTCCATCTACAGCCCGTTTTAACTGCTAATCACTAAGGTGTTATTAAGGTGTTAAGGTGTTCCTAAGGGAACTGCTTGAAAAAGACAAGCTTATTTCTGTTCCATAGCTTTGAAGTGTTCGTCAAGCCACTGCTTTGGGTCGAAAACTAGGAAAAGCGGCTCCGAAGCTATACAAACGAATGAACACAGTTTATTGATAAAATGAGTAAATTTAGGAAACTTTGAATTTGTATTTACTAGAAATCTAAAAACTTGGAGACCATTCAACTGTAGTAGTTTGGGGTCTTCAAACCAAAATGTGCACTTGGTATTGGCGCAAGTTCAAACATCGACCAATTAAGAACTGTTTAATAAACGCTACTTTAGGAGTTACTGAACCACCAAGCAAACGACTGAAAACAGTCGCCGGCTTCACAAACGAGCTACTGCAAACGTGAGTGAGACAAAATCCACACCAGTTGGTTTCGGTGATTTTGGATCCACGTGTGTGTGGTAACTCCGGTTGTTGGTTTTCGCGAGTTTCTGACCCATTGATGATTTCATCTTGATTGGTGACGAAAAAGTTTTCAATCGAAACGCCAAATTGAGTGCGCCAGAACAAGGATTTTGGTCTGGTATGTGAAATGTCCAGATGTTGTACTTCCTCGAGTTTAGAAAAGAAAAATTGAATACTAAACAAGATGCCGAGCAAAATGGCACTTGAAAAATTTCGTTTGTTATTTTTGGGTTCGCATTCCAGTGTGCTGTTCGCAAGCAACCAGACAAATGAAGATTTAGTCTGCCTGTAAATCGACGTCTTTTTCGCAACTTCATTGCTCTGGTAGTTTAGTCAGTGGGTATACATTTAAACCTTTTTGAACACTGCATAGATTGGGGGCAATTCCACCGTCACAATTTATCAAGATTATACCAGATTCATTTGGAATTGTTAGAACTGCTCAGCATTGCAATCCAGTTGGCTTATTCAGATCTCGTTCGAGCATGCACATGCAGGATGGCACATACATACTGTGATATGTACTGAAATTTTGTTATTTGGTCTGCAAGCTGCAAGGAGACTTATGCCTATCAGGTCTCGCGAAAGCAAAACATGTTCTTACTCACTAGTGAAGCTGGTTTACATGAATTTGAACAATGTTGACATACTTTTGAAATAGTGTAGGAAACCGTATGGGGTAACAGCGCAAGGTTACAGAATATAGTTTTGTATCTGGAAACATTTTGTGCCGTTTTCTCAAAATATCCTTGCCATGAACAGAATCTCATCTACTGGATGGAACAGAAGCCCTCTGGAATTCTAAATGTCATCTGCTCCAGTATCCTGCATTCCAATCCCGACGACTCTGGTGGACCCATGACGGCCGGCCTTCACCCACCGTCACATTCCAGATGCGTGACGCTTTCCGTCCCTCGCAGGCTCAGTCACGATTTGATCTGGCCGCGGCTGGCGAAGGATGGAATCAGTTGTTTGTCTCTCCTGATGGTCAGTCATTTTGGATACAACAACTGTGCATGCGTCATGTCAGTGCCGGATTCACCAACGCGGAATCAGGCAGCCCTTCGGAGCCGTTCACACAACCGCTGTTTTACGGGATTCGTGCTTCGACAACCTCCTGGTGTCAGGTATTGCACGGATCACAGCCACCTGGCCTGGATACTCATAGTGTGAGCTCCGTTACTGCCTATCCGATACACTACGAAGTACAATGTGTGAAACAGCGGGTATTGAAACACATGTGGCTGTTGGTACGAATGAAACTGGATCAAACTAGGTAAGCGATAAAACTGCTACTTAGTTTAACAAAATGGGGAGAACTGGAGAATATGGTCTTTTCCGTAGTTGCGGAGTGATGTGCCAAATTTTCGTTTTCCGTGTCCCTTTAAGTAAATGAAGAGAACGCAAAATTCTGCGCACTGATAAATTTACCGGAAGGAATGCATCCTAGCCTTTTCTAACTCGCACTTACGAATTCCTGTGTAAAGGATAAAGCAACGGGAAAATGGAAGTGCGAAAAGGGAATAATTTAGCAGCGGTTCCATTAGTCAGTAGGATGATCCCCTGGATCTGCATGCAGACCAGCAAGATAGGACAAGCTCAGCTTACTGCATGCCAAGATGCACGTAGAAGTGCTTGAACTTTCAGTGCGTTTCGGATGTGCCTTCATATTTTTTTTATTTTTTATTGTTCAATCGATGGTCCGCATATGACAGTTATTCCAAACATTGATTGCTTATCAGTGACTCTCAAGATGAGGAAGATCTGACGTCTTAGCGACACAGGATTGGTAGTAAAATGTTTAGTCAGTTAAAGCACGGCTGCTTCCGCAGTAATCTGTAATGAATCAACGAATGTACGTGTCCGGGCATCTATACATTTGTTTATTTTTCTGTTGACAGGGTTAATTTACTGTTGATCTGAATTGTTGACATTATCTAGTCCGGGGACATTGGAACTGATAAATTAGACTGGCAGCCGGGAAACCTCTAACGTCACAAGGTTTTACCTAGAATCTGGTGCATTTGAGTCTTGCCTAGCTGCCGGATGCTTCACTTTGGTACTCCCTCTTTAGCCACAGAACCCTAGAGGAAAAATGGCATGCGTATTAATAAAAGGATTGGAAAAAAATGAAGTACAAGAAGAGGATACATGCATCTTCTCACAACGGTACCGCTATGCGTTTTTCTACTCATTTGGTGGGTTATTCGCAGAAAATCCAAGCTCTGCATTCCTCAACATTATGCCGGATGATCAAAATGACAGATGTCTTAATTACGTGATCCTAAGCAGAAATCTTTAAGCTTCACTGCGGGACTATTCAGGTCTACCGCAAATAATCAGTGTTTTGCCGCCATCGGCTGTTATCGAATTATACGTGACCGATGGTCTGCTGTTGGGCGGAATTCCGAGTTGGTATGAAAACCGCAAAATAAGGCGAACTACACGAGTGAAGCTTACAGTTGTAGAAGCAGTTCTCGCTGATCGGTACTAGAGTGTGGGTCTGCTTTTTGCTGAACACAAAGTTCGCCATTGCGCACAAATATTTTCTCTAGATTACTTTGATGATATTGTCAAATATTTGGTGATTGTTCGTTAATATGCCCGAACTCGGTGTCCGATTGTTTCATACAAATATTGAAAAATTACTACCATTGACAGCTAACAGTTCTGAAGATTTTGAAATCGCTACTTTTTCCGCAAAGTAACTCGGGTTATTTATGCAGACATTTCTGCAGACAATTGTGATCCTGTTCCAGATAAGTGAATTACTGGTCTTTTTTGCATGTTTTGTTAACCCGGATGAACTACTGCCAACTTCGGGTTGTTTCCCGATGCGGATTCCCGCTACACGCTTGTTCGGGCCTAGTGGAATAAAATCACCATCCCGTTCTTCACGGTTGACGAATATCATTCAGGTGCCAAACAAATTTCCCTCCAATCTGTTACGTCAGATCAGGTTTGAACGTGATACGATCGGTAGCGAGCAAATAAACGTATTCTTGTTTACTAAATATTCTTTGGATTAGGAAAGCTGAACAAACTTAAATATGTTCTTTAGTCTTTACGGGTAATGTCGGTTTTGATTTGAGACTGGACCAGTATGATTTCTGTCTGGCAACAAATGAGTTTGTCTCCAATCCAGTATTCTTTCTCTTTACTCTAACTTTCAGATGGGTATATCAGTGTGTGCAGATCCGAACGAGGACAGATGACTTTATTATTCAACTACTTCAAAGTGAGTGCGAACATTAACTGTGCTTCATATGATTCCAACATGCGACAAGCCACCAATTTGCCTTATGTAACAGCATCGATGACGCGGCCAGAGAACAATGACAATGCTGAAATGTTAACTTCAAATGGCTACAATCATATTCCGTAGATGAGTTTTATTTTCTGAAATAATGTCCCACTTGAAGCCTCGGAGCTGTTTTGGTAAAACACTTTCCACTTCATTGGCACTCATTGGCAAGACTTGCAGTTTCCAAGTTAGTACTTTTGACGTGAGAAAGGCTGCCCGTGGAATCCGAAAAGTTTTGCGACCAGAAGGAGTGGGCAGCAGATTTGCGTCCAATGATTTACCGCACCTCATATTTTACTACTACCATTACTACTACTACTACTACTACTACTAGTACTACTACTACTACTACTACTACTACTACTACTACCACTACTACTACTATTACTACTTGGCAGACTGTCCTAAACCGTACAAAACTCTTACATACCAACAATATTTCCGTCACGTTTTTAACAAGCAAACAAATTGAGAATACCGTTTTGGCTATAAAACGTTCATTCTCATAAAGTCTAGTCATTCCTGCAATAAACGTACTTGTCATTTGTTGACGCCAAATGTCAGAAATGTGGGCTGAAAGTTACAAAACAAATTTCTCGTGAACAAAACACAGTGGTTTGTATCAAAGATTGAGACTGCGCATATCAATAAAACATAAATTCATGGGTAAAAATAGGACACAGTTTATCACCGTACCAAGTGATATGGGAGGAGAAAATGAAATTGGAATTGGATGAGCTACATGAACTAATATGATCTTTGAGAGCGTGATGTTAAACTTCAGAGGTTGGCCGAAGCTGATATGGCCTAGGTAAGCAACATTAAATTACCCACTGTGTTTCTGAGAACTAAATGTTTGTTCTGGCGTTATAATACTGGCGCAGTTGGGTCTTCGACGATCCTCTGACCCCCAATTGGCTGAATTGATGCCGACCTCTTGGGAATTTCTTCTTGCCCAACTACGCAGTTTGCGCTTGGCCCAGCGAACAGTGGCGTGCCTCAACCAAAGCGGATATTGGGAGGGTCCTGTGAAACATTTTAGTAAACAAATATATTTTTTCATTGGTGAATGGACATTTTACTTTTTAAAACCTGAGCACGATAAGGCGGTGGAAAATAAAGAAAGTCAGAATTGGCATATTTGATGTGCTTTCTAAATGACTCGCCTTCTAGTAAAACTTCCCCTCAGTGCGTTCGATTCTAAGGTGCAGTCTTTGGATGAACGATTTTCAAACAGATATTTGGTATGTAAAACCCCAAACGGTGCCATTTGCTTTTAATGGTAACACGTCAATTGGTTTGCTGGTATTTTGCTCACTATGTCCATCAAGCAGTGTAGGGAAGTAATCAGCTCACTGAATCGCATTATATTCTAGCCTTACATAAGTTTTTCCCTCAAACCTTTTGAATACGAGAGCTAATTTGGTTCGGTCAGCCACTTCGCTCGAGTAAACCATTCTTCCAAGCAAAGTTATTCCCAGTTAATTAATCAAGGATTTTCATGGGCTAAGCGGCAGATGGCTGGCACGTATCCATCGAGAGTGAGTAGTGGTAATCAGTGGGATTTCGAGCGATGCATCTGATAAGCCGACACAAAATTTGCCGCTGGGACAGGACTTCCGTTTACTTTCAAGGGTTCGTTCGGGCATTTGAGGTCACGAGGTGCTGCCAGTCTGTTCTTACTTGTATAGATAGCGCAGAATAGAGCACAGTGTTCAGAAAACCAAATGGCCTGCATTTATACATCGATGAACATAACATAATGCGAAAGTTCATTCGTCGACTGTTTCCAGTTCAACCAAATCTACCCAAATTATTCGTGAACGTTCTGTGTTCACAAAACTCAAGTTTTAGTAAGAACTGTCTCGACAAACGGTTTTGCTCAATGGGACATACAGCAGTTCCTTGTTTCGGATTTCTTATAACCGAAAAACAATTACAACTCAACGATGCTATTTACAAATTCTACAACAAGAAGGAAATTGGCTTGTTTTGGCTTACTTTTGTGGAAGTTTCTGCAGCAAAATGCTGTGATTGACGTAGTGAGAGGAACAAATTCGTGTTCGGTTAGCCGTAATCATCCCAGTACATTGATGTAAATACGACTGATTGTAGCAGCCGGGACTTTGGCTCCACACTTGCACTTCGGTTGGCAGCTGGAAATCACCTAACAACCACACGTGGATATACACACAAACAAAAACTAGTACATTCGAAGACAGGTTTGAGCCACTGGCATAACAGGGATTCAGTCTTGTCAACAAATTCTGGCCATGTTTATTTTTTCATCCTTGCAAGTTTGAAGATAACCAAAAAAGCGCTTATTTTCCACTGTCTTGTTCTGAATGTTATCTACACTTAAGTACTTGACTTTTAACGTCTTACTTTGATTTCAGGTCAGTCCTATGCTTTTGAGGCAAAAGAATCGCTGTGCAGTGACCTGAACACCTATGAGTCAATGTTTTGGATCCGTGAGTTTTAGGACTGTGTTCGCCCCGGGTGTAAAACACTATTTTCATTTGGTTTGCACCTGATTTCGAACTGTTTCCAATTGTGTTTGAGGAGTTCCATCAAGAAGGAACAGCAGAATTCTTCTACGCAGCAATATTACATAATTTTAGTCAAAATACTTCATTCAGACTGTGTCACCGAGTCATTAACTCGAAAATGAGGCAATCGCTACACACTTAGTCCCGTTCATCAGCATTCTTGTTCACTTTTGTTGCTTTATTCCCTTCAACGTATTCAGCATCGCTTCAGAAGTACAAATATGAAACTGGCGTCACTTGTCCATTCAACGGTGGATTCCAGATCACAAGCATTAAGGCCCTAAGCAATGACAAAGTGAGTACAAAATCAACGGCTAGCCTACTCTCGATAAGTTGCGCGTTTTACTACCGCTCGCGGTTATTTATGTCCAAAGGGCGGTATTTTCATTTTGTCTTTGATGTCGCACAAAAGAACTTACTAAACGAACACTAAAGCAATGGCTGTGAGGAAAGTTATCAAGAACGATGCTAGTTACTCGCAGAATACTGCTTTACATTTGGATTGTGCTGAGTGACACGGTTAGAACAATGACACGGGAATAGATGCTTAATGATCCTGTTTCCAATCAGGATCCTTTGTATTTTACATAGGACGTAAGTCGTGAGGACTTGTTTCTAAGTTGATTATAGGCATTGGAGTAGAGCCGTTTCTTCCCTAAGCGAACGCATTCAATGAGTTTCAAATCTCGTCTATTACCAAGGTAGAGATATTGATTTTAGAATTTCTGTAGAAGTAGCTCCAGACACACGGCTCATGTCGCAACTTAATGGGAAAATAAAACTGCACCCAGGTGCACAGGTGTCGCTAGAAGCTGAAACCGTATTTGGTTAACACAGAGTTAAATAGCACGGGGATAGCTAGCAAGGAACACATGGGAGTAAACCCGAAAACTATCTGAGTTGATTTCAACAGCAAATTGATTCAGGGATATTCAGCTTTAGACCGTGTATGACTGGTAAATCATTGTGAGGATTTTGTGTAATTTTCTGCAAGGAGTTTATTCCTCGGCAGCATTTTTTCTTTTATTCATGAGCCTGTTTGATTGCCTTTATTGCTCCCAGTCAGTTTGTGACTACCAAACATATGGAACTTTGGAAAGTGACTGCATTGCCGGTGACGGCACAGAATGGTCGTTTGACGACCCTCAGTGTAATCCATTTGAATTCAAACAAGGTGAGTCAATTAGAGTTGTGACGAAGGTGCTATAAATTACTAACAAGTTAATCCGATTAAAGGTTTGTCAGGAAGTGGTCTTCTGCATTTTGGTGTGGGAAGAACAGATGGAAGACAGACTGGGGTATCCAACCGGCCACTTGACAAATATGCGTGGAATTTGTCAAATCTAACCCCGCTGTGTTAGCAATGTTTGATTCTAGTGCCTTCATCCACCCTTTTTATGACAGGAGGCGAAAAACAACTGCTTACTTAGTCAGTCAGAGTAATTGTTTTCTAACTGTGTGTTCCAGCTTTATGTTTTTAAGTTATATTTTTCGCACGTCCATGATGTTGCACTAAACGATACGCCATGTATATATATATGTATATAATATACACGAGCTTGAAAACAGTCTTGGTGCCAACACACCGACTGGTAAAGCGAATGTTACACAAGCGGAACAAATAAGGGTGGAAAAATTAACAAATCATAGCAAACCAACTATTTTGTTTTGTGTTTTCACCTAATACTTTTTGTGATGTTGTTGGTTATTTTCTGATTAGGTTTAAGAGGAAAGGTTTTTGCGGACAGGTCAAACAACATTCACTCCACTGACTTCGGTAGTCAGCCACATATCTCAGCATCTCAAACCAAAACCAATACTCATTCGTCGGGCCCGCTTTACCTATAAGAGGTTACTTATTGCAGTGCAATGGTTGTTGGATCCACTGGAATTAGATTATTGCATTTTTTAATTTTCTAATTTCTCGGAATTGAATAACTGTGCTGCCATAAAAAAGACACTTGTCGAAGTAATGAAAAGCAAATTCTTAGTTCCGATCACCGAAGTGCTCTTGTCTAATAGTTGATACTGGAACGCTTAAATCGGATCTCGATCTGAAACTGAACTGTGCTCTGCCAAATTTCCTAACGTGGCCGGACCTCATCGGCTAATAAACGGCTATTTTGCCCAACAGGAATCCATAAATTTGTCTCCGAGTAGAAGGTTCTTGAGACAAAATGTCCAAAACAGAATTTGAGACCAGCATTATATTCATCATCTTTCTATCCGTTTATATTGTTAGATAAATTAAAACTACTAACTCTACATAGCAAGTTTGGCTTTTGTTGCATTCCTGTTTGTGAAGGTGAAGAGATACCGAAAGAACATGGGATTAACATTATGGCTACATTAACCAGACCAGTCTTCTACAAAAGCGATTCGCATCCCTTCTTCTAGGACATTGGAAAGTTGGCCACAAACAGGTCACACTGATGTAAAACATAAGAGGCAGCTTTGTTTCGATTCACTGCGGAAAACCTGAAATATCATTATATCCAGTGGAAGTCCAGAGAAGAGCGTGAGTGTTACTCACCAACTACCTCCAACCCCGCCCGAGTTTGCACCTTGGCAGACTATTCATATCCTGCGTTACTGAAGTTAAGACCCGGAAAACAGTTGTGTGGCTTAAATTTGTCCATGTACAAATAATTGCACAAGGAACACAAACTGAAAGTCTAGCTCGGAATGAAGATATGATATAATGTTCCCCTTTTTATATATTTAGCCCCTTTTAAATGGGTCATCCGTCGCATCTTCGTGGAATTAGGAAGATCGCCAAGGATGTTAAAAGGCACAAATACAAGAAAGAAGCTAGCAAAATTGAAATAGTTTGTTTTAATGGATTTGAAAATTTGTTGGTCGTTGCTCAGGTTGCGGGATTTTTGGAGTCAGGGACTTCGAGCTTGGCGTTTTGATTGCGAAAAGTTTCATCAACAGTCCAGGTGACATCGTCAGTGCAAGTGCGCAGTTGTTAAGGGATCTCTGTTCATAGGGTTGCCATTGAATTCGACCTTTAATTGCTTCGACGATCTCAACATGAAACTATGCATCTGTTTTCCACTTGATCTGTGTTGGTTTGACTTTTCACCTTGGAAGTTTAGCGTTCCGCTTGGGAAGTTTGATGCGTCTAGTTGTGTGCGATCGTTTTTATTTCATATATGTAAATATTGTGTGATTTAATTCTTCATGCAGATCCATATGAATGAGTTCGATTTGTGATTACTAGCCTGTATAACTTGATTTCAGGTTCTCGCAGTTAGTTGAATAGTCTGCCTCATCCAAAAGTACACGTGGTTCAATTCGATCTGGCTGTTGAATGAATTGTCTGCACAATACTAGGCTTCTAAGAATTCTCTTGCATGCCTCGTTCTTAGTTGATCCACGCTCTCAACGTTATTCAGACAGGATTTGTGTCCTAATTGGTTTTTGTGGACGGATATGGATAGACTGTGGGTCGCGTATTTTGACAGCTAGGTTGTGCTTGCATTTTCGAGTGGTCTCTTTCCTCCCCGTTTGACCGATATAGCACTTGTTGCAATCCATGCGCTTGACTGTGTAAACAACATTTTTTTTCCCACGGTCTCAGTCCCTCTTTTGATTTTGATATGCATTTGGGTCGATCTGTCAGTAGTTGTATTTTCTTGAGTTTGGAGTAGTCTTTCAGTTAAGTTAGATAAACTTTTGGTATATTGAAGAATGACCCTTCTGATGAATTGATCCCTTCTGTACTTTTCCCTGTTTACTGAAAGCATGGTTCTTTTTACGGCGTTTCTTGGCTTTCTGTTTATCTCAAATATCTTGCAGAGGAAGGTTTATTCTTAACTTTCTAGTCCCTCCAGGCTGCAGTGAGTTTTGGCTTTCTAGAATAGTGTCCGGGTGTATGACGTTTGGGAATGTTCGGGCGATTATTATGACAGTTTAATATTTGGTTTGATCAAGTGGACAACGGATACATAGTTTCAGGTTGAGGTCGTCGAAGCAATTGAAGGTCAAAGTCAATGGCAACCCTATGAACAGAGATCCCTTAACAACTGCGCACTTGCACTGACGATGTCACCTGGACTGTTGATGAAACATTCGCAATCGAACCGCCAGGCCTAACGTCCTTAACCCCATGCGATTAAAATGTATCATCCCAAGATAAAGTTTTTACTTTCGATTTCTGAGAAGGTCTATTAAAGTGCGCCCGTGATGCATCGTATTCTAAATTTCTCCCTTCTTTTTCCAATTAGTGACGAAGCATACTTGTCTGGTCAGTAGGCGGGAACCTGGCTTCACATTCGTGGTTTTGAGGCTTGTTCGAGACGACGACGGACACACAGTTTATTCCATGGTAAGTTCGCGATATATTTGTTGCCTCCCCATCAAGGTAGTTAAGCAATTTTACCTTTTATCATTCTTTGGCACTCTCCTAATGACAAGACAACTGAGGAGTATTAGTCACATCCCTTATTTTAAAAGAGACAAGCGACGTTCTGACATCGGTGAATTATGAACAAGTGTTAACATGTGCGAAAATTCCTGCTTAATATGGTAGCTAATCCTCCAGAGCAACTAGGAGTGAACGAGCAATCAACGACTTTGTTTGACAACATTTTATGTGCAACATTGCTAGTCACAGAATTTCTTATAATAGACAGCAGACAGCTACTGTGATACAGAAAGGAGTTTTATCCGTGTGCATAACAAATCTGAGCGTGCTTCACTCCAAGAACTTGAAAAAATCTAAGAAAAACTGTTTAGGAACCAGGAAAAAATTCATGATTTTAAGGAGCCATTGCCGCACTGCAAAGATGCTCAAAGTACTGTTTGATCTATTGGTTTAATTAGTACTGTTGTGGTGTCGAGACATACTTTAGACATTGATTATATGAGACCAAGTTGTTACTCGTTAAAACAACTGAAATCTTCTTTCAATACCGTCTTTCAGGGGATTAGACTTCGAAGATGAATAATTTCATGTATTTTGTTCCAATCATGTTTGAAGTGTTTATTGAGTTGGTGACTTCGTTTTATAGCTGCTGACTGGTTGATCAGTTTTAGCGTCATGCTGTCATCATTTTATCAACCGGTGGCCGTGGAGTAGTCCGATCGTCTGTTTGGGTAATTCTAACAAACAATGGTACCATTGTCAAAGGGAAAGGAACTGCATTGCATGTAGTGTTCCCTAGTTTGCGAATGCACGAAAGGTCACAGATGAAGTACAAGTTCCGGGATCGATCGAGCTCATGCCTAGATGATAAATTGTATTGGGCGAACAAGTGGAGTGCTGAAGAATTGATAGACTTTTGTTCGTCCATTTATACTTCACTTACAAGTAATGGTTGGACTGTTGCTTTGCTAGCGTGGTTTCTCTTGATGTGATTATGGCTTGTTGTCTCGTTCAGAAGCAATTTTCCCAATTAAGGGCTTGCGAACAGAAAAGTGTGATCACGGGATCTGCTGTAACACTCAGGATTTCTAAACCAAAACGGCGGCCTACGGGTCCCCAAATGTCTGCAAAAGTTTTAATTGGATGTGCCACGTTGTAGAGATATGAGTAAAAAACTGAAGGCCCCCTAAGATAAAATCTAATCTCAGTTTTGAAGCTCTCGTAGTTTCATTCTCACAAGTGAACTGTAAGCTACGATGAACGGTTGATACGTCCCGAAGAATCCTGGAATGGTTGAGAATTTGATAAATTCAGAGCAAAGCACTTTTCTATTCCTCTGCCTTTTGTATGTGTTGTTTTCCACGTACCCAAAGACTGCTGCGCCAACAATTCTACACAAATATTATGACAGTCACGTAGATAATGAAAGGACAATAACAGTGACTTGAAACTCTGGTCCACTGGCTCTTATGAAGCGCTGATAAAACAAGCAGGATTTTTGATAAAATTAAAAGCCATTTTGGCCCATATTAGTAGGTCATATCATTACTGGTTAAGTTCATCACGCGGCATCATCGATCAAATCTCTCTCAAAAATGTATAATAAGCGTGCTCAGCTATTTGGTCGTTGTCGCAACTCCGCAATAATATATATCCACTGCGCCCGGACTGGTTCGGAAATCCGGGACAATTTAACGGTAGTCGAATTTCAGCCGGGGCTCAATGCAGTCTTTCTGAGTCGGCTAACTGCGGAGATGTCATAAGACGATGACAGTCGTACTATGGATTTCGAGAGCCCGTCGCTGACCAAGTCACTGATGCATAAATGCGGTATCTCATGCGAGAAATTTACAGACTGCTGACAGCCTTCCCGGTAGTTCAGGGTTCAAAGCATTTGACAGCCTGCATTTTGTCCCGGATTCCCAATCCAGTTCCAGTTAGTGAATGTATACCGATGGTGATTTTCAACAAGGAAAAAAACAGTTGGATATGATTCTGTGGTTTCCCACTTAAGAGGTGATCAGTGATATTACGTGGTGAATGTTATCACAAAACAAATTCACCCCTGTGCCACTGATTAAATACCAATTGACAGGATCAAACTAAGACGAGATCTTATTGCATACCATGTGATCTTCATTGACATTTAGAGTCTAACGAAGAAAACGACTTTTACAGGTGTTTGCAAGTCAGCGATTCTATGAACGGCCTGCAACTTAGTGGAATTGAGAGGATGAGAAGTTCAGAAACGACGGACAGTTATTTTCGTATATTTGCGTTGCTTTATTGACACATAGTGACCATAGTTGTGTATACATTCAGGCAGCAGCAGTCATCTTATTAATCAAACTATTGGCATGCTTCATTGCTGTACATGAGGAGATGTAACGTTTCTAATACATATTTTTTCGCGTCCGAGGATATTATCGAAGTGCAGGACAGCCGTTCTCCTCAGTCCCATTCTCGGTACACATGTGAGCAGGATAAATACTGTTCGCTTCAATAGTTTCAACGAGCTCAGTTATGACAAATTTCTGAGTGAAAAAAGACTTGTTCACTGTCCATCCATCTCACGTTCATTAGTAACTTTATTTCATTGTTAACATCCACCCGGAAGAAAGTAACGTTTGCGTCTAAGCAGAAAGTAACCATATTTTCCTCGTGCTTTTGTTCCCACCGGGTCCAATAACCAACTTTTCAAAGTATACAACTTCATGGAGAATGTTGGTTGATTCCGTATGCAAAAGCAAGCACACACACATAGGCATAGCCGAAAAGGTCTGTGCCGTTGTTTCTTTTTGGATAAATAGTTATTCATTGCAAGGGTAGTTTGTTGACAATATGCGCTACCTATTCGGCTGGACACAATTTCCTTACAGCGGACATCCTATGCATTGTTTACCCAGACTCATTTGACTTGCTGTTGCCTTTAATAAAGTTTGTGATAGCCCAGCAAAATCAACGTTTCTGCGTAAATTGCAATCGGTTTTTGCATACTGTTAATTTTGACATTTACGGCAATCCGATCATTGCCCACTGATGTGCAAATGTAGTTTGTGCGGGACTAAGCGCTCATTCACTCGCTTCACCTAAAATGTCCACTTGTTACATGAAATGGATTCTAACCGTGATTGCAATATTCCGTGGGGCATACTATAAACGCTGTTCGTATTCGTTAGACAAAGATTCATTCACGCGATTTGTGCATCGTCAAGGTGAGATACTCTTACATTATTCGAGTATTTAGTAAAATGTGTATGTCAGAATAGCCCTCTTGAATGACAAATCTCAGACTATTTGTTTTCTGGGTGGATGCTGGAGGGCAGTGTCCGCTTCAAGGTACATACATGCTGCGTACCTTCAGTTTTAGCCATAGATTTCCGGGTATATTCGCACGAATGCATTCAACTTGTACCACTTCATCTGACCACTCCAATACACCACCGAAACTGATTTTAAAATAAGCTTATGCTGTCTGACGGTGGATGACTTTTAGCGGACATTAGTGTCTGCGCTAATGACAATCAGAATATTCAGTTAAATGGTAGAATATTAATTCATTAGGACAATCGAAAAAAGCGAATTCTTATTTAACTAAAAGTCACCATGACACAAATAGCTCTATTAAATTGCTGCCTTTTCTCTTGTTTATATGATTCGTAGTAATCCGTGGGTTGGACGGAGGATGCCACAGAAGCTAGCGTTGATTCACTGAAAATGGAAGTGATATTTAGTCCCCGGAGAAAGCGTAAACTATGGTACTACGCATTGATTGACACCAGAATGCATTTCATCCATCACGTTGTGTTTAACAGTGTGAATAATGTCCAAATTGGTGGCCAGAGAAGAATCTTCAACCGCTCATGTCTTCTCTTTTTAAACAATTATATCTTGACATCAGTGGTTATGAGCTAAAATATTTGCAGTGAAGATCAAGTTGCCGAACTCGGTGTGAATTTGTCACATTATTTTGGAACGTATGCTTGAAGTCCCGGTTTTATTCGAACAAACATTGGAGGTTTTAATGTTTTATACGGAAAGCTAATCAGCAGAGCACTGAATAATCAATTAAAGATATATTTGACTGGTTTCCTTCACACTAAAAACTCCAAGCTTAGCGTTCAGGTAATCCGGCCACGACTTCAACTGGAAAGCCGTACACTCAAGTTTTTCTTCAACGGGTGATTCTCTGCAGTCCGTATTCACCATTCCACCCTTTCTTCGGTCCGAGGTCTTCCAGAAGGAAGCGTTTTCTTTGATCGCGGAGGCACCAGCTTCCGTCAGGGGTGGACAGAAATGCCTAAACTGAGTAAAACTCGGATTCAATGCTCCCCAAGCTTAAGGTTAACCGAAAGACTTGAGGTGTTTGGATGAAAGTTTTAGTCTGATGAATAGTCAATCAGATAGGAACATTGTTACCCCATGCTAATCACAATGAACCATATAAATTTTAGATTTCTCTAATGATTTCAGGTGGAACATAAGACAAGTTTGGGTAGATCAAGAGCGTTTGCTGCGTACTGGTTAGCATTCTGCTTCATTTTTGTGCACGATTTGTGCGTGCAGTTAACAACATTTGAGTGCAGCTGACAGTTTATGCTATCTCCACAAATGTGAGAACGATAGGCTAAAGAAATTGGTCAGTCTGATCTTCAAATAGCAGAACTGAACTTCATAGTTTTCCAGCAAAAACTAACTTAGACGAGACATGCATTTTAGACTGGAATTAACAGCCCAAATGCAGCTAGCCAAACAAAGGATATAAACGGTCACATTAGTTGCTAGTGCAAATTTCTCCATTTTTGCCCAGGGTTACTGGCAAGTGAGCGTGATCAAAGCTTTCCGGTCTTGTTGTGGTGTCGGGAACCGGATTACCGTGCCCGTTATCGTCAGCCTGCTAACAGCCGTGTTCATCACCATGTTCATTTGTGCGTACACTAAGCTTGCCCAGGCAAACTCGCCCCTGTTTGGTCAAATTAAGTGCAGTATTCACCTTCATGGTCGCCGAATATGTAACACCACGAATCAACTGGGAATTGGTAGTTCACCACCAGCGGGTGAAATGAATGTTTTGGTTTTATTCATTAGTGATACCATTTTACGTAGTCATAAGCAAGCAGGATATGCAGTTCCTCTCCCAGGGACCACATACACTGTCAAAGTTACTTGATTTGACTTGACTGGATTCAGTGTTGAGGGGAAAATAGCAATTAGTAAATGGTTCATTGAACACTGGTAATCTTCTCCCGGGTGAGCAAATATTAAAACTATTGGGAGCAATAATCCCCAGTGGTTTGGGCATTCCGTTCGCGATGCTTTCAGTAACTTGGTTGCTTTAATTATAATGGGATAATGCTGCCCAACTTTTGAGGCGGATACTAGTGGGATTTTGCCCACTCAACTTCAGTGACCAATTAGAAAACAAACAATTCAGACAATTTAGAAAATTCACAAGAAAAGTGCACGTGCTAATTTTACGCTGCATGACCGTAACCAAGTGACTCAAAACCACTGGGCAATTTTAGTTCCCAATTTTACGATTAGGAATATACACGTAGTTTGGTCAGCAAGTTTGTAACTCCATAAATATGAATTCATTGAGAACAACACAACGTGGCGAACAAGCTCGTTTTCAGTTATTCGTATTCATACCAATACACAACATTAACTATGGTCTGGAGATGGTTCAAGGGAAGTTGTCGGTTTGCAGTCACATCAGTTCACAATGCTAAGAATGCGTCTGTGTGTGTGTGTGTGTAATTGATCAATTTGTCGCACGTTCAGGTTGTAGACCACTTGTTGGATAATGACAAGTGGGCCAGGGAAGTTTAAGAGTCTGGACAAATTGTTTCTGAACGCATAGAGGAGGTTACACAAACGGATAGATACGGCTTCGG